>JAVGWX010000001.1:53174133-53659133 GCA_036924085.1 Ariolimax columbianus
GTAAATCTCTAGGGACGTCTCGCATCTGAGACAGAATGGTTGAAGAAACAGTCAGAAAAATGTTCTTATGTATGCATTCTTTAAGCTGGTGTAAATAACAGCAGCAGATGGTTTATAATATCTTTAAGAATGATTAGTTCCTTTGATATCCATACCACCATGAACATCAGACGAGGCTAGCCCTCCCAAGGCTAGTTTTCTTGTTCACAATCCCACGTCTATTGCTAAACGCCACAACCAGCAATTTCGTGCCTTAACATTGTTCCATGTGTTTCCCAAGTGTCACATGCAGATTTCATCTCAAAACTTCATCTATCAACACTACTAGATCTCTGTTGAACATGCCTCTTATACACAGCTTCTTGTAAGTTTGTAACTTAAACAACTTTCATGTGAATGTTACTGTCCTCTGTGAAACCCCATTTAGAGCTTTCGTCAATGTATTTTAAATACAAATGTTTGCAAATTAACCTTTGATTTACGAATATCGGAAACAGTAGACTTTTTTTAAGCCGTAAATTTCACAAACGTATGCTACTGAGATGCAGTGTTCTAATTTCTCATTCAGCTGTACTTTTATGCCACATTTAAGTTCACATGCTTTCCTTCAACATCAATGTCAATTATAACCATTTTTTATTGTAACGATTGCAAAACTATTCACTAAGTAAAGTCCCAATGAATAAATTACAGAACAAGTCTGTATACGACCTAACCACACAATAGCTTGTGATAGACTAGACCGTAAGCAAAGCGATTCAAAACAATGGGCATTATTTTATTATTTGTCAGGTCCGATAAATCCTGAATCCGTATTTCAGGAGTCGTTAAATCGTGGGCGAACTGTATTTTTGTTTGTATGTATATATCTGATTTCAGTTTTTTCGAAGATTATATCAAGGCTTTTGAATTTATGCAACACCAAATTCCATGGAACATTATTAAAAACCTGGAGTTCCCAGCGCACCTGATTCACTAAATCGCAACATTATGTCAGTAGCAAAAAGCAACGGTCCACAATAGCTGGTGAAACATTCGACTCCGTTTGAAGTGCAAAATAGAGTAAGACAAGGGTGTATAGTGTCCCCTTATCTATTCAATGTGTTTGCAGAAATCACAATGAGAAATGCCAAAACCGACAAAAGTAATAAAAATGTCGACCCTTTTACTATCAGTGGAAACGAAATTCCCGAGTTTAGATTTGAAAATGACACAGCTATCCTCTCTAATACTGCAGAGGGAATAGAGAAGATCATAGTGTCTCTTAAACAACACTGTGATGAACAAAATATATACCTGAAGAGCAGTGAAAGGTAGGTGCCAACCTACAGAATAAAAACATATCTCAATTTGCTCGAGAAAATGAAGAAACCGAAAATATCAAGTTTCGCATATCTAAATCTCATTACCAGCAGCAACGGAGACTACTAGAATGAAACCAGGAGAATAACGGCCATGGAAATGCAGAGGTTAAATGAAACTAGAAACGTATTGCAGTACACAAACAAAACAATACAATCAAATATTCATGCATTTTGCAAGCGACAACATACGGATGCAAAACATGGAACCTTGCACAACACTAGCAAAGAAAGTTGAATCTTTTGATAGAAAATGATGCAGGAAAATGATTAGAATACCAAGGACATTCACACAAAAAAACATAAACTTCCCTATGAAATGTGTATAAAGTATGAAACAATACTATTCTGAAGGGCGTGGTCCTTGGAAAACGAGACAAGCATATGAAGGAGAAGATGGATACCAGTCATCTGAGATGTTCTAAAAATAAAGGTGAAGGGATTGAGAAAAACAATCTTGCAGGCGGCTGTGATGAGAGCAACGTTATGCAAAGGACATGGACATTATGGTAATGATATATACATATATATGATATCACCATCATCATCATCATCATGTAGCATGTCCTTCGCATAATTTTTCACAATGTATTTCGCATTCAAATTTTCTTTCTATCCTCTGCAACGTAATCCGCAAGATGATCTTGCTAGCGTGTCGTATTATGGGAAAAGTGCTGTAATTTGTACACATATTTAGGTCGCCTTTCTTTGGATGAGAAATATAGATTGTTCTCGTCCATGCTTTTAGCCACTCTTCCTGTGCATATATATATACACACACATATATATATAAATATATATATATATATAAATATAAATGCCTATACAAGGCCTATGAGAGGGGGGTACAGAGGGCATATTTATTCAAGCTTGGTGCCTTGGGGCCTTGCAGCCAGAATATTACACTATCCTATATTACACGTCATTGTACTCCTACTACAACTACTACTCCTACTGCTACTACTACTACTACTACCAGTACTACTGTTACGGCTATTACTACGACTACTACTTCTACTACTCCTACTACTACGACTAGTACTACTGTTACGGCTACTACTAGTACTACTGCTATTACTACTAATACTGCTACTACTACTACTACTACTACTTTTACTGCTACTACTACTACAGCTATTACTACTACGATTACTTTTACTGCTACTACTAATACTTCTATTACTACTACAGCTATTACTACTACTAATACTACTACTACTACTACTACTATTACTACTATTGCTATTACTACTACTCCTACTACTACTACTTGAGGAACTGAGACGCTAGTCCTGTCAGGCACAACATACAGACCAAGACCACCATCTGTATCCCATGTAGCGTTCCTTAGAAATAGGCTGTTTCAAGGCCGACTGGCTGACGAAATGTGTATCAATGTGATCCCCGTAGTAGTGAGCGCCACGCAGATGAAGCCAATCATATCACAACTGCCTAGTGGACCTTCATCAGGATGCTCGAAATGTGAGGAAAGCTACTACAATCAGCCACTTAACGTTCTTTTCAGGGCGCACCAAAGAGTAAACTTACTCATTGTAGGCATTCAACAACAACAACAACAACAACTACTACTACTACTACTACTGCTGCTGCTGCTGCTACTGCTACTACTACTATTACTACTGCTACTACAACTACAATTGCTACTACTACTACTACTACTGCTACTACTAGTATTACTACTACTACGAATACTACTGCTAATACTACTACTACTACTACAACTACTACTACTACTACCACTACTGTTACTACCACTACTACTACTACTACTACTACTACAACTACTACTATTACTACTACTTCTATTACTACTACTACAACTACTAATTCTACTACTACTACTATTACTACTACTACTACTGCTGCTATTACTACTACTGCGAATACAACTACTTTTACTACTACAACTACTAAAACTACAGCTATTAATACTACTACAACTACAAATACTACTACTACTACTATAACTACTAATACTGCAACAACTACAATCACTAATACTACTACTAATACAACTGCTAATACTACTACAACTACAAATACTAATACTACTACTACCATTAACACTAGTCTTCTATCCATTCTACTACGGTAACAAAGCCGGTTGTGTTAAAGCAAATGATAAAGCTAAAATCTCAAACTCTTCTTAAATTAGTTCTTGTGTGAAGACTTCTTCCAGGTAAGAATATTAATTAAAAAGTAAACACAGAAGAATTATTATAGACCCAGTGTGAACATAAAACAGTCGGTGGAGTAGACTAAGTGGGAGTAGTCGAAAACGGATTGAACAGGTTGGCTAATTCGGTTGATCTGAGCACATGTGAACAATAGGTGCGCGGGTTCAGCCGTATGCATTAAAAAATGAATTTAGTAAGTATAATGATTAGCTGAACTGAAATAAACATTAGGATTGGAGAGAAAGCTAGTAGATCTATAAGAATGAAATCCGTGTTTTACCGAGAGTAACACGGTCTGTGAAAGAGAGGTATATCACCAGAGAGAAGAATGCATGAGAGGTCGATGAGTCAGACGTTTTTTCAGCAGACTTTTAAAATTATGAATCATCTCTTTAAAATGTTTTTTCACAAATCTAAAGCATATTTACCTTATTTTAACTTTGTACTGATCATTATGTGATTGGCTTGTTAGTCTAGTGGTAGAGCACTCGCTTTGTACGGCAAAGTACTGTGTTCGACTGCCGCAATCGTTACGTTCTGGTTGATCAATCTGTAAATTGGTACTTGACTTACGGTTAGGGAAGGAATAGGCAGCAAGGAGGAAAACTGTCCACCCCATCTCACACAAGCTGTGGCTTAACATACTGATGTCTCAAACACTTCATTCATGACCTGAGTCTACTGAAGGACACGCTCTATCTTGTCAATATTTATGTTTCCGATGATCTGCATTAGAACATTAAAAGATGTTGCAGTGTGGGTTCTTTCTCCTTATCTGTATTGTAGCAACAGCAAATATGTTGAAATTAAATGTCTTCTTGTCTCTCATTCTCTTTATTAAAATAATAATATTTATCATGAAGGACGTAAATGAACATAAAGCATTGAAAGCAGAATATCAACTGAGTACAGCATTTAACCCATCACTCATCTTTCGCACCCTTGCTGACCTGACATACTAAATAGTTTAACTTAATTTAACCATTTTATACTGGTTTAGAAGACTCTACATAGTCTGTATATAGTCAGTTTCTTCAACATTCACTTGATCTAAAAAACATATGAGTATCAAATCTGTTCTTGAACGCATTAATTTACTCTGCCTCCACTATTTTCTGTGGCAATGCATTCCAAGCATTCACGGCTCCTTGACTAACAAATATGTCCTAATATCTAAATTAGACGTTTTTGTAAATTAATTTGTGTTTGTGCCCTCTTGTACTATAGTTGAAAAAAACAACTTGTTATAGTCTTATGAATCCTTTCCTTTCGTTATTTTATAGACCTGTATTAAATCATCTCCAATTCCTCTTTTTTCTAATCACTGTAGCCGGTTTTTTTAGTCTTTCCTCATAACTGTGATTCAGGAATCCCATTTCAATTCTGTCGCTCTTGTCTGCATCCTTTCCAGCACGTTTATATCCTCTCTACTATAAGGACCCCACACGTGTACACAGTACTCCAATCTAGGTCTAACTAATGTTTTAAACAGTTTGACTATCACTTCCCCATGATATGGCATAAAGCAGCAGTGAATAAATACAGGATGGCTTTTGGAGAAGGAAAAGGAATCTGAAAGAAATATTGTACCTTCTGGTCTTCTGGTAATATTCGTCTTGGACGCCCTGTACGCATATATATATATATATATATATATATATATATATATATATATATATATATATATATATACATATATATATATATATATAAAGTGTGGGTAATGACAGTCCTGACACATGTTTTTTGTTACATCTTCAGCTCATCTATATCCACCAGCAAGATTGTGTGTATTCACACACAAATTATATTTATAATGCACGCCATATCATGAGTCGCAGATTCACGAGATTTGGCATTTTGGTTCTAATTGTTCCTTTGCGTGCTTTATTCTAGGTTACACCCAAACATATAGAAAGGTATACATAGTATTTGATTTTTCTACATCGTTACAAAATCAACTTAGAGAAACTTGAACTTTGATCCCATGATCCAATTAAGGTGTCACGCGCATGCGCATTGTGATGAAAAAGGTTGAAGCTGCCGATGCTGAGGTACAAATATATTGGAAACCAAAAGATGTCACGAAAATGCTGTGTTGTGTCAACAGTTATTAAGAGGAGGTTTGGTATCTTAGGATAAGCTGAAATGTTTAAATGTCTGAACTTAATTATATAAGAAATATAAACTGAATTTTAAGTATGTTTAGAATCAGAATCGTAAAAAAAGCATGTGTGCATTCTCCTTAACATCTGGCGTGACTTTGATGCGTGCTACACGGATTACAGAGTCGAGAATTTGACAAATGTCACACTGAGAGCATGTCCTAAGAGATGACTAACTGTGTGATTAGTATAAACCTTGTAGGTAGAAGACTCTCCAAGTCATGTCCCCATCCGCCCCCTGGCATTCACACTTGTCAAAATTGCGCTAAAGTTTCTAGAGACTTTTGAAACAATTTACATAATAAAACTGTATTATAGTTTAATTCTGTCATGTCTGGCATTTGCATTATTTTACTTAATGCTATGTTAAGCAATTGTAATTCTTTGACTAGATTATATATACACATAAACATGGAATACAAGCAAAAAAGAAATATCCAAAGACATACTCAGTATAGATGATTAAAGTGCATTAAAACACAGACACCATTTTTTCTATTAAAAAAGTAACACAAAGTACAGTCAGCATGTGAATGATTCTCTGTCAGACCAAATTTTAGTTCTAAATGATAGCCGCACATTCTTCCCCGAAACGTATTCTTCATTTACCGGTTGTAATAACAACCTGGTTTGCATATGCCGATGTAGATTTCTATGTTTTAATTTCTGTTTTGTTACAAATATCGTCAAGGAAGAGCTGAAAAATATTATCTTGTTTAATTAAATGCCGTTGGAAATTTTAAAATTCGGAATATCTTTGTTTCATATATGAGAAAACAAGTTAGCGTTCTTGTATTCAGGTCTCTTGTATGAAGAGTCAAAACATCAATGGTTAGAGAACCTGCTTCTCACTACATACTTAGCAGGTTCAATCCTTGGCCTCGATATGCTTAAGTCTACACAGTTGTTAAAGGTTTACAGTTAGGTAAGCCAAGGTAGCGAGAAAACGAGCTGATCACCCCCACATCACAAGAACTGGAGATCTATACACAATGCTTGACCATGGAGTCAGTGCCTACTATGGGGTTTCCTTAACCATTAACTGTAAAAGGTAGACAGGCCGCTTAAACGCCATATTGCATATTTTTCTTTGACATATGGCAAAGTGACGGGGCGATCATCACGCTGGCCTCCTCTCCTTCACAGAACTGTTCTGGTACTCAAATTATGAGGCTGGGTCGAAGCTGGAGACCTTTCAAATGAACAAATATCCCCGTCTACTGTGGATTAAACATATGTCGCTGGACTGGGCAGGCAACGCACTAACAATTGCGTTACTTTATCTGTATATGACATATATAGTATATATAGTAGATTGTTTCCATAGCTTTATCTCAAAGCCACCTCTCCACTTTCAGAGGCAATGGGCCAGCGTCAGCGGCAGGATGTGACGTAATGAGCTAGACTGTCTTCTAAGGTCATTCCTCAGTGTTAAAGACCTCTTGTCAATGGTCATATGATCGTCTTCATTACACACGACAATCTTTGGGAAATTGAGAAATGGTTCTTTCATCTCATATTTGAAGAGAATGCGGCCCCATGGTTCTGAAGCTGTGCCGAAACACATGTTAGCCCTAGGTTTGTTTCTATTGGGAAAAAATGTATTTGACCAAAATGTTTGCCTTGGCACTGAGCAGCGATTTGTGTGGCGAGCGACTTCTTTTCTTGCCCGTGATCTGTTATTCTAGTATTCAATCCGGTAAATTAGGTACCTAATTTCGGGAAACCAAACGCTAAGCTGAGTTCACACCGGATTTCTGTCGTAAAAAGGTACTGGCTCACATCTATTGTCAGTCCAGTATAGAATACGATACGAATTACACATATGCCAATAAAAAACTGTTGTATTGTTCTGTTTTACTGATTAAAGTGGTACCAAATATATCATACTACATCTATTTGAGTAAATAATCAGTGCATCATTTTAATACATTTTTAAAATATAAATACAAACTAGTCTTTCGTCTTAGTTTAAAGCTGTTCCATCACTTTCAGTTCTCCCTATCTCCCTCTCTCCATCTCTCTCTCTCTCTCTCTCTCTCTCTCTATATATATATATATATATATATATATATATATATATATATATATATATATATATATATATATATATATATATATATATAGCAATCTCTGTATTTCAATTAACATGTTTCATCTCAACGTTTACACAAAACACAATGGAACACACTCAAACAATCAAATCAGTTTAACACAACACATTTACAAAAACAAACTAATAATTCGAGCACACATTCTCAAAGCCACGCTCACAGCACGATTTACTGCATATAAACACGCCCCAACAAGTAAACACTAATATACACGTACATAGCAGTTTGTAGTGCCAGCTCCCGCCATATAACAACGGTGTGTCTTGGGTCGCTACACACCTGACGGAGCCCATCTCTCTCCAGGTGACAGCTCATTATAGTTGTGTCTAAATTTCATACAACATAAGCTGACACTGTCTTCAACTAAGTAGAAAGGCGCAAATCTCGTGAAGTTCAGCCGTGTGAACTAGACCGTGAAATATGACACATGCTTAAGCGTAGGGCTATTCATATAGTTGATGTCCATTCCAGGATAAACGAACGAAAGAAAACACACAAAACGAACGAATTAAACAGTCCAAATGGAAAACAACAAAACGTTTCCGTGAACACAAGTGTAACTCGTCGAATAGTGTGAATTCTCGGTAAATCCATGGTCTAGCGGCATCTATAATGAACTAAAACAGAAGAGCAATGTAAACCCACAGTCATTTATGGCGCCATCTTTGCTGCTCATTCCATACGTATACATGAATTTAAATACACATACGAATCTGTCTGGGATCAAGATGCTGAGCCGCGAATAAACTGCAGCAGTCAGCGACCCATAGCTAACTGCTAACTTCAGGGCCAGCGAAACATAGCAGCCAAGACACTTCTACACCTCCACGCGGTGATCCTGGATAACAGCCTTCAACAGAGCAGACTGGCTAAGGAGAAGGGATCGAAGAGGGAATGCTAACCCGTTCTTAAAAAATGCTTGCTGAAACCCTTTCAGGGTTTGATAGTGGGAGATTGAGAAGAACCAAGTCAAGCCAAGCCAAATACACATACATAAGATAAATGGTAGACTATTCATATCAGTTGATATGAATGCTAGGCAAACAACACTACTTAGGACACGCGCACACATATTCACAAGCAACAAACACACATACACTGCGCATATAAAGTGAACTTAGTCTCACAGTCGATATGGATGTTGGGCAAACATCCCTCCTTAGTACACACGCTCAACATACACGCATACTTGCATGCTCAATACATGTGAAAAGTAAGTCTAGTCTCCCAGTCCATGTAGATGCTGTGTAAACAACATTCTTTAGTACACATACATATAGATAGATGCACATTCAAGAAACACACATACACATACTCACTGTATTCACAAAGTGAGTCTAGTCTCCCAGTCCATGTGGATGGTGGATAAATAACACTCCTTAGTAACATACACGCAGATACACACGCATCAAATAACCATACACATACACACTGCATGTAAAAAATGAAGCTAGACCCCCAGTCGATGTGGATGCTGGGCGAACAGCACACCTTGGTACATGATGCCGTTAATCTCCATGCTAACTACCAGCGATGTATCAATCTCAGACCTCCCGTCATCTGAAACACGATTATAAACACAAAAGTAAGCAGTATTCACGAGCCATTCACAACATGATATTTCAATTAAACGTTTATCACCAGAACAAATATTGAGCACTATAACCATCTAAGTCTTTTATAAATGGCGATTAAAGAAGGTTATGCGTGTGGTTAGCAGAATTGTTAGAGAAACTACAATTTCAACACTGAACAGACGCGCCTTGATTCAGGATTCCGGTAAGCTGATCAGCTATAGTTTGTCGCTTATTGTTGTTGTTTGTTACGGTCTGTACCTCTTTAGCAATGGTGCCATTTTTCAACCTAATGTAGAATATTTCTATCAGAATACGTGAATCATACACATATGTTCGACATCCAGTCTTACACTCCTGTGCAGCCGCTAAAAAAGACGTGTCCTTGAAAACGGCTGCAGTCTGAGTATACCAATTGGCCAGTCTAGCGAAATGTAGCTCTAGAATTCATATGGAGGGGAAAGTGGGCAAGATCATACGGCAATATGAGACAAGACGAAACGAGATAAGATTACACGAGTTGAGACTATTCAAGAAAAGACCAGACAAAAATAGACAAGATGAGACGAAATTAGATAATGCGAGAAGAGACGGATCAAAACGAGACAATATAAGACAAGCCGTGATTAGACAAGAAAATTCCAGCTTTCAAAATAAGGCGTGATTAGATGAAATACGACGAAACGATACAAAACGAGACGATTAGGGACGATTCAAGAACGAAGCAATAAATATATAGATAATCGTTTAGCTTGCATGACTGTAGGAGTTATACTATCACCAAAAGTAAAGTAAACCTTTAACTGAACACCTCTAACCCTTAACACTCAGAAAAATGCAATGTCTTTACTATTTTGACGAGACTACCATGTTTTTTTAATTGTTTTTAATCTGCTAATGAGCATCTTTATCTTCCCAGCTACTCTTTCTCTATATGAAACTGTCTAGTTTGTTTCCCTGTGTTGACTTGAGGGGACAAAAAGGTGATAGCATTTTGGCCACCATGCAGGCCACGTTTCTGGTTCATCGATGTTCATTTGGTAATCAACAGCTAACCATTTAATGTAGAGGCCACTCAGGTATCCACCATCCATCTGACGCGCCCGGTAGGATGATCGGTTACTACGCCAGAGGCAAACCTTTAACGTTCTTCTTCTTCTTCATCGTACGCAGTCAGACATCAACCATTATTTTTTCGAAAAAAAGCAGCGGTCATCCTGAGGCTGTCGACACTGCCATAGAGCTTGTCTAGTGTTGCCACTGGTGATGGCCACATCTGCTCTCTCTGATCCTCGTATGTCGGGCAGTTTTGCAGCAAATGCTCAGCGAAAATTTTCCCGGTACCACACGGGCATTCGTCGGTGCCACCTATCTTCAATTTGTTGAATAGGTGCTACCTCAGTCTATTGTGGCCAGTGAGAAGTCTGAAGACCACGACCTGCTCTCTTCTGTTCAACTGGTAATAGGCATCGTTTTTTGTGTAGTCAGTTTGTTCGGTTTCCCATTTAAACCTTTAATGTTCAATAGTTGACGTTTAGAGACCGATATGTTGTTCCCCTTGATGACACCGCTCTTCTACTACTTGGTGTTGTTGTAGTTGTTTACTGCCCACAATGAGTAAGTTTAGTCTTTTATGCCCCCTGAAATTGACGTTAGTGGCTGGTTGTAGTAGCTTTCCTCACATCCTGAGCATTCTGATGAAGGCGGACCGCGGTACTCCAGGCGGTTGTGCTATGCTTGGCTTCATCTGCGAGGCGCTCACTACTACAGGGATCACATCGATTCACATCTAGTCAGCCTGGCTGCATTGTTTCCAGGGAACGCTACATGACCAAGAGATTGTGGCCTTGGTGAGTGAAATTGACCCTGACACGACGTACTGGTCAATAATTTGTGCCTGACTAGACTAGCGTTACAGTTTCCCACTATTTGGTGTAGATGTATTTATTTGTTTTCGTACAGCTTAAGTTCCTATACGATAGTATAACCGTATCTGGTCTTTGGTTCCTTATTTGATTGCAGATGTTGTTTTGGTGGAGCTACTCTTTCGGTTGTTCTATTTATTATCACGATATTTCTTCCGACTTCTAGTCATCTCCCGGCTCTGGCATTTTTCATATACATAAATTAATATTTAAGAATGATGACTTATTTAATGTGTGCTTGTGGGGAAACTTTGTGTTTGTGATGACCAGGTTATGGTCGCTGCAGAATTAGTGCAGGAAGTCATCGGGACTTGTCTTCCCTGTTATCGCTTATCAGGAATGTACATTATTTGCCCATTTACAGCTGGTAGACTGGAGCGTCTGAGCACCGGAATTGAATCCGACATCTAAGTAGTGAAAACGTGGCGAGTTTAGAAGGGTATAGACACTGCTATCGAGGATGAAGTATAACTGGGGCCAGCTTTTAACCAACCGGCGCAGCTTTTTAACCAACTGGCGCAGCCGGCTCCATTCCTCGCTACCACCCGGGCGCTTAAAAAGGGCATTTCATCAAAATAGGAATATTTTTAGTTTATAATGTGCCAATCTTTGAGACTTGAGGACAGAGCCCCCCACCCCCAATAAAAGTAATACACAAATAAATAAATCAATTTTAAAATGTATAAATAAAACTAAAATAAAATAAATACATAATAATAAATCAAATAAATGTAATTTCAATATTATAACTATATTTATCCAGAACATTGTGGGTGGGTCATCGATATTTGTTCTTGGAATTACAGAAGTAGTCTTTTATGTCGTATTGGAAAATGTGGAAGAAGAAGCAAGACATAGCCTTTATCTTTGGCGGTCCAGCATTTTGCCTCGTTTGTTAATGGTTACATGTAGCTAGAAAGGTGATTTTACTCCGCGCGGCGCGATAGGCTTGGATGGAGAGTGGAGATGGGAAGAGCAAATTTAAGCATAAGAAGCACTACCTGACCCAGGGTTGTCACTTCTAATCCTCATGATGAACTTGACGGGCTGACCATCGCTGTTTAAAAAGTGTCGATCCTCACCTCCTAGACCAGACTGCTGTCACAAAGCCTGTTTCTAAGGGTACGCACGAGTACCTGAGGTGGAGTTTTGATCAGTATGTTTCGTATGTTATTGCTTACTCTTCAATCGCGAGGATTATCAGATGCTGTTTCAGTAGCAATAGATTAACACTATGAGCTTGTCTGTCGCATGCACAACTCTCTATAGTTGTCTTTTATAACATCCTTGAAAGTTAACGTTGGTTCAGTTCTCTTCACGCTGTACCACTTGGACAAAACATATAAGATTCATCATCATTAGGTGCCCTCCCGGTTAGCCGTGTGATGATGTACCTTTATCCGCTTCTGGCACGTGTATTGTTTACCAACTCTATTGGTGATTGTCGCCCTTCACATTCTCTCAGGTTGTCCAACATTTTCTCTCTCTGTCTTCCTCTGTCTCTCTTTTCTGCTATATTTCTCGTTGTCACAACGTGCTTCAAACCGTTTCTTTTCATAACACGCCCAAAAAAGAATGACTGTTTTGTTCTGATCTTTGCAATGAGTTGTCTTTCTGTTCGTTCCTTTTCGAGTACTGTATCATTTTTCTTCCTTGCAGTCTATGAGATCCACAGCATTCTTCTGTAAAACAACATATCCGTTGCTTACAAAGATCTATGTACATGATTCACTACCATAGCTCAGTACTGGTTCCACGTAGAATCTAAAGACTCTCCTTTTCAGTTCCAATGACAAGGTTTTATTGAACAATATTCCCTTCATGGTCTCGAAGACAAATTTTTATTGGGCTATTATTTTTTTTTCGTAATTGCATCTTTCATATGATGTTATATGAGAGTACAGTGCCTTAAACTGCCATCCTCAATCTGGGATCTATGAGACCACAGTGCCTTAAACTGCCATCATCAGTATGAGATCTATGAGACCACAGTGCCTTAAACTGCCATCATCAGTATGAGATCTATGAGACCACAGTGCCTTAAACTGCCATCCTCAGTATAGGATCTACGAGAAGGAAATTAAAAAGGAAGACAAAATGAGAGAATCCGTGCCACTTACTTCTACTAGTAATCTTAAAGTGAGCACTGTGCATGCTGGTGGGCAGCACTCGATCGTTGTCCGTGAGTAGACGCTTCCTGGGGGGACCTTCATCCAAGGAAACTCGACCAGCTTGCTCCATTTTTCTTGTGGCTTCTTCCATAGCCCTCGAGGCAGCCTCCACAGCTAAAGCATCTCTTTCTGTGAAGCCTCGGTGGTGGGCTGGTAGTGGTGTGGGGGGCAGACTTTCGTCATTTACTGAAACGACAAAAGTATAAGCGTAAACGAATAGTAAATAATAGTTTAAACATAATTTCGTTAATGCCAAGTACTCTGTCAAATGGCATTTTAACGTTCAACGGTGACAATTGAGAACTTGGATTTCGACCAATAAAAATTGTTTTCAAAGACTAGACAATACAGCATTCACAATAAGGAATATTGAGACAGTTACTTTAGTTCTGAGACCTCATTAGCCAGGGCAAATATTTTGTGGAATCCTCAATCCTAATTTATAGGACAGAAAAAATGGCTACGACATGGATGGAAACGAATCTCACCATATAATGACTTGCGTATATCTACTGTTATGGTAATGATGTTATTACGACATCAAAAGAGTTTGTATCATCGCTTCATAAGTACCCACAGATTCTGATAATATGGACAAGGTTAAGATCAGTCACTAATGGCGGGAGAGGTGAATCAACAATCCATAAATAGTTGAAGATGCAGAACAGCAGGCCTGGAGATAGGAATCACTAAGTAGTCTGACTAAGAGACTAAGGATCGCAGTGGGAAGGTCTGACTAAGGGAATAAGGATCGCGGTGGGGAAGTCTAAGCGAATAAGGATCGCAGTGGGAAGGTCTAAGAGAATAAGGATCGCAGTGGGAAGGTCTAAGAGAGTAAGGATGGCTGTGGGAAGGTCTGACTAAGAGAATATGGATCGCAGTTGGAAGGTCTAAGAGAATAAGGATCACAGTGGGAAGGTCTAAGAGAATAAGGATCGCAGTGGGAAGGTCTAAGAGAATAAGGATCGCAGTAGGAAGGTCTAAGAGAATACGGATCGCAGTGGAAAGGTCTGACTAAGGGAATAAGGATCGCGGTGGGAAGGTCTAAGAGAATAAGGATCGCAGTGGGAAGGTCTAAGAGAATAAGGATCGCAGTGGGAAGGTCTAAGAGAATACGGATCGCAGTGGAAAGGTCTGACTAAGGGAATAAGGATCGCGGTGGGAAGGTCTAAGAGAATAAGGATCGCAGTGGGAAGGTCTAAGAGAATAAAGATCGCAGTGAGAAGGTCTGACTAAGGGATTAAGGATCGCGGTGGGAAGGTCTAAGAGAATAAGGATCGCAGTGGGAAGGTCTGAGTTAGAGAATAAGGATCGCAGTGGGAAGACAAATTCGGTAACCAACAAATGTCAGCTAAAGCCGAATGTGTCGGGCCCTATGGTTCAGATATGGCAACCTCGCTGTAAACTACGACACAGCGTCCTTTTCGGGACGAAAGTCGAAGATGAAGATAAATAATAATAAGGAAAACCAGTAATTCATATATTGCAGGAATTTAGAAGCATCAATCAACATGTTGCAGGAATTTAGAACTATAAATCAACATATTGCAGGAATTTAGAAGCACCAATCAACATATTGCAGGAAAAAAGAATTATAAATCAACATATTGCAGAAATTTAGAAGCACCAATCAACACATTGCAAGGATAAAGACATATAAATCAAAATATTGCAGGCATTTAGAACCACGAATCAACATATTGCAGGAATTTAGAACCATTAATCAACATATTGCAGGAATTTAGAACCACCAATCAACATATTGTGGAATATAGAATGACACTTAGTGATTTCTTAGGGGACGATTCAGGCAACAATACGTCTACGTCTGATTAGCGCAGGTGTAAGTACTAGTTTTTCAGAGCAAAGGTACCCTTTCGACATTTGTTATAGGCAAGCTCCAGTCAACTCATCTGTAAATGGGTACTCTCAAGTGTCTATTAGTGTAGGAAAGACACGGAGGAAAGGAGATCGGCCACCCAACTTCATACAAAGTTAAGACCTAATACAATGAAGTCTACAACATGTCATCCCTGACAGCACTTTCTGCTATTTGAGAACCTCTACCCTGCAATATAAGCTAAACTGAACAAGTAACGATTGGTTGTAAAAATTGAAAAAAAATAAAAACTGATTTTTAACCTCTTTTGTTATTCCGATCTCGTGGTTTGTTTATCAAACAACGGAACATGCATCTTCTTCCTTGTCGTCTTCATATTTCTAGAGTAATGAAGTGTCAGGTGAAACATGCTGATCAGATTATGTTTGTCAGGGTCAGGTGAAACATACTGATCAGACTATGTTTGTCACGGTCATGTGAAACATACTGATCAGACTATGTTTGTCAGGGTCAGGTGAAACACACTGATCAGACTATATTAGTCAGGGTCAGGGGAAACATGCTGATCAGACTATATTTGTCAGGGTAAGATGAAACACACTGATCAGACTATATTAGTCAGGGTCAGGGGAAACATGCTGATCAGACTATGTTAGTCAGGGTCAGGTGAAACATACTGATCAGACTATATTATTTAGGGTCTGGTGTACATACTAAGAGAGAAAGTGAGATAGAGAGACGGGAGGGTTAAAGAGAGATGGGTAGTGTGAGAAAGAGAGAGAGCGATGGTGAGAGAGAGAATATGTTCACTCTTTTGTGCGCCCTAAAAAGGACGTTTAGTGGCAGGTTGCAGTCGCTTTCGTTACATCCCGAGCGTGCTGATGAAGGTGGACCGGGCTACTCCAAGCAGTTGTGCTATGCTTGGCTTCATTTCCCTGTCCCTCACTACCACGAGGATCACGTCGATCCCCACCTCAGGTGAAACATACTGATCAGACTATATTATTTAGGGTCTGGTGTACATACTGATCAGACTATATTATTCAGGGTCAGGTGAAACATACTGACCAGACATATATTATTCAGGGTCAGGTGAAACATGCTGAACAGACTATGTTTGTCAGGGTCAGGTGAAACATATTGATCAGACTATGTTAGTCACGGTCAGGTGAAACATACTGATCAGACTATATTATTCAGGGTCAGGCGTACATACTGATCAGACTATATTAGTCAGGGTCAGATGAAACATACTGATCAGACTATATTAGTCAGGGTCAGGTGAAACATACTGATCATACTGTGTTATCCAGGGTCAGGAAAAATCTACTGGCCAAGACCCTCACCTGACCTCCTCGTTGGTCGTCCTGGAAACAGGATGTTGTCGAGGACAACAGTCTGGCTAAGAAGGTGAGGTTCGTCGTGATCCATGTGGCAGTGAGCGACACACAGATGAAGCCAAGCACAGCACAACCGCCTGGAGGACCCCGGTCCACCTTCATCAGTAACCCGCCAATTAACGTCCTTATCATGACGCACACAAGAGTAACCTACTCATTGTGGGCACTCGCAAACAACAACAACAATAACACCATCAACGACAACAATACCAACAACAAACCAACAACTACAACACCAACATGAACAACTCAAGTAAGAGTGCCATTTGCAACAACAACACTTTGTTATACCTGTATAATATACATAATATTGTATCTAGAACTCTCTCTCTCACCCACTCCCTCCCTCACTCTCACCCTCCTCCGTCTCTCTCTCTTATCCTCCCTCCCATTCTATCTCACCCTCCATTTTTACCTCACATTCCCTCTCTATCTTACACTCCCACTCTCTCTCACCCTCCCTATCTATTTCACCCGCCCTCTCTCTCGCCCTCTCTTCTCTCTATCTCAGCCTCTTTCTCTCTATCTCACCCTCCCTCTCTCTCCCCCTTCCTCTCAAGCTCACTCTCTATCTCACCCACCCTCTCGCCCGCCCTCTCTTCTATCTATCTCAGCCTCTTTCTCTCTATCTCACCTTGCCCCTAGCTGTTTATCTCACCATCCCTGTTTGTCGCTCTTTCTCATCGTCTCTCTCTATCTCACCCTCCCTCGCTCACTCCCCTTCTCTCTCTTTTTCACCCACCCTATCTCTCTCACCCATCCTCTCTCTCACACCCATCCCCTTTCTCTCTCACCCTCCGTCTCTCTCTCTATCTCACCTTCCTCCTCGCTCTTTATCTCACCCTCTCTCTCTCTCTTTATCTCACCCTCTTTGTCTCGCTCTCTCTATCTCACGCCCCCTCTCTCTTACCCTCCCTCTCTCTTTTACCCTCTCTCTCACTCTCCCTCTTTCTCTCTCACCCTCACCCCTCTTTCGCACCCTTCCTCTCTCTCTCTAGCTCAACCTCCCCCTCTCTCTCACTCCTTCTCTCTCTCACCCTCACCTCTCGTTCTCACCCTCCCATCTCTCTATCCCACCCTCCTCTCTCTCGCTCACCCTCCCATTCTCTCTCTCACCATCGCTCTCTCTCTTTCTCACACTACCCATCTCTCTCTTTAACCCTCCCGTCTCTCTATCTCACTTTCTCTCTTTCAATCACTTTAGGCTAGTCACCACACATCAGACTTGACCTGTTTAAATGACGGAAAAATGTCATGTCATGATTTGGAGACCATTCTATACTAGAAGAGTTATCAACTAACAACTAATACTGTCAATTACGGCTTGTTATTGTTGTTATTGTTGTTGTTTCTTGTTGTTGTTTCAATGAATATGTTTACTCTTTTGTGCGCCCTAAAAAGGAATTTAGTGGCAGGTTGCAGTCGCTTTCGTTACATCCCGAGCGTGCTGATGAAGGTGGACCGGGCTACTCCAAGCAGTTGTGCTATGCTTGGCTTCATTTCCCTGTCCCTCACTACCACGAGGATCACGTCGATCCCCACCTCATTAACCAGGCTGTCAAGAAGAACAGTCGTTCCCATGAAGAACTACGTTGAGTTAGACATAAAGTTACAGATTTCAGTTGAACAGTTACAGATTTCAGTTGAACAAGTCTGTCTCGTGACCAGTTCTGTTCATTCTCTTCCATAATTCAGGTTTAGGCTGCAAGGTAAACTGCAGAGTGTCGCTCAGGAGAGCGAACCTTGTATCAACGACCACCTCAAAACCCTTCTAGTCTAGTCAAAGGCTGATATCAAACTACAGTCTAGCGTCTCGTGATAGTTCACAAGTGGCAACGCATCTTCTCTGTCCAATTCAGAGTTGGAAACATATTATTACCGGCCTTTGCAGAACTCCTGTCACAAAAACGGTAAGCATTTTATGTCCAAAGGCCAGGTTTCCCGCATCCCGTTTGCCCGGTTGAAAAAAAAATACTTAATTCAAACTCTTAATCTCGTAATTGGCCCCATTGTAAAATTCTGACTAGGATTTAATGTAGAATGCGATCAAGTATAATGGGGTTGAGGCAGATAGGCTACTTGACAATAGTGTCGCTGTATGCACTGCTCGGGAGGCTCGGTGATGTATATTTATCTGGATTTGACAGGATCATTTTGGATCAGATTCGGGTTTTGATATCAAGAAAGATAAATGAAATCTGATAGGCATTATAATGTACCGTGGATCCCAAACAATCTTCCCTTCCTCCATAAGTGCATTAATTCTCGAATTGTGATGCCAATGTCTTCGTTCATTGTCCTTTGCAACAAAGAGACAGCAGCTTTCACTATCGCTGGAAAATGTCAGGGTATCAGTTCCTTCCCCACTATCCCCACCGAAGTAGTGAATCCTTTTATGAAATGCAAACAATGGCGTTTAGTAAAAAATCAAGTCACTGTGAAATAGTCGCAAGGAATTACAATGAACCGAATTAACATAAATAATTTACGTGGCATAATAATAATACAAGTCACATAAAAATGAATGAAACAGGCATTGGTGTGACATACGATATTATTTCTGTTCAGTAGTCGAAGGTAGAATAAGTATGTGTGATTGTGTGACTTTTAAAAAGACTTAGTGTCGTACCGACTAACGGGTTATTTGAAATAATAGATAGTGTGTACATTGACAATTAATACACTAACAAGTGTCTGGCGGGGCAGTTTCGATGTCCATCATGAGAGCATGCTTTCACAGACTCGGTTTATTTTTTTAAGAAGACGCAACATTAAAAATTCTAGCCTGTACTTGCAGTGGCGACTGCGCGGACAAACAATATTTATTCCTCAGCTCTATAATTTAAAACAGAAATTGTAAAATTGAATATGGTTAACAGCCGGTCATCAAACTGTGGGGAGCACCACTGAATGAGGTAAATTTTCACATAGCTAAAGAGCATCGTAAGCAAGACACGTGATGAGGATATCAAAGCCAGGATATCAAAGGCAGGATATCAAAGCCAGGATATGAAAGCCAGAATTTCAAAGTCAGGATATCAAAGCCAGGATATGAAAGCCAGGATATGAAAGCCACAATTTCAAAGTCAGGATATCAAAGCCAGGATATCAAAGCCAGGATATCAAAGCCAGGATATGAAAGCCAGGATATGAAAGCCAGAATTTCAAAGGCATGATATCAAAGTCAGGATATCAAAGTCAGGATATCAAAGGCAGGATATCAAAGTCAGGATATCAAAGGCAGGATATCAAAGGCAAGAGTGACTTTTCTCATAAAATCCACATATAATTCCGAAATGATCAGAATGCATTCAAAGTCATTGATCTTAAACTCTAAGGCTAAGTCAATACTATTAAATAGTGCAGAAAGATGTTGGATGGTCGAACTCATCATCAAGAGATTACTGTACTTTATCAACAAACTTTCGACAAATATTCTGGTTATGCAGTGGTTTGACAGGGTTACAAACGGAAACATTATTGGAGAGAACAAAAACAAGAACAGGCGGAACAGAAAACCTTAGGAAGAAAGCAGCACACTACAAAATCTTAAGACAGTATCACCAGGCCACGTATGTCATAGAGCCCACAGGAAAAATATATGAAGGAAAGTTAATGAACACATCGAGAATTGATCTACGGGTAGACATATACATGAAAGATAAGGAGAAATTGGAATAGAAGTTCAGAAAATAGCCGATCTGTAAGAATAATGTTAGCTGATGAACTGTGCACTCTGTGGCGATTATGCCGGAGAATATTAACAATTATAGTAATAATAATAATAATGATAATTGTGTGTATACATAAGCGTGATACACACAGAAGACAGAGAAAGAGAGAGAGAGAGAGAGAGAGAGAGAGAGAGGTAAAGAGAGACAGAGACAGCGTTGTCTCTTACTATGGAGGAAAGAATGGGTCGACTTTACATTACTTTTCACGTCATCAAATGCGATTAAGGTATGTGTACCAGTCTATGAATTAATTATTTAAATGAATGTAACATACATGAGCGCATGACTGCTGTGGAGTAAACTGACAGCCCAGGAAGCCAACTACAGGGGTGGCCCGTTCTTCTATATCAACGAAAGGGAACAGCATCATTCTTGATTGCTCTTAACTTGGTTTATTTAATATATCTTCACGATTTATGGGAATAGTTTTTCTATATATAAACAGACAAAGTGTTTGGTAAGGACCGTTGAGAAGAATGTGATCGAATTAGTCATTTAGAGTAACATTTATCAAAAACGAGATCGCTTCTTACACTAGTGTACCAAATGCTCTTACGGAAGTCATGAAGTACATGCTACATCCTGTTTTCACTTAACATACATTATTTAATACATCGTCTCATTCTAGAAATTAGTATATTCAACATGGGAGATTAAGGTGTACTCAATCTCTGATTGAAAAGGCGTGCTTGGTCAAAATGAGGTGGAAATACCTAATCAAGGCATTGCATTATGCCAGCCGTTGACAAGAATATCTTCATAGCGTGTCACAGTAATAAAAAAAACAATCTAGGCGTGTGGTGACTTATTAAAATGATAAATGGCGGCACATATCCTGCTTGTACATCACGTACTGTATTTAAGAAAGCTTCTGGAACATTAAACGATCAACTGGGTGTATAATGTAAACTATTGAAAATAATGGTGTTAGTAATTGTCTGCCGCATTTGACATTCACGGCGAATAATTGTAGGCGTGCGCATTATATAAAAACGTCTTAGTCTATCAAAATTTGATAACATGTCTTTGACTTCCACAAAAATTATCTGCTGCTTCTATTCTTATATTGCAGCCGGTAAATAAATGTAAATTTTCAATTAGTTCGTGTGCATAAGTAGGTAGCTACGTTATCATTATCTAGAGAAAGTCGGTTATTGCGCAATGATGGCACAGAAAAGCTCATATTCATACCTCCCACTATGATATGACATTTTTAATGTGATTTTTTAAAGTCACAAATATGCTTTTTCTTACGAAAACACTGTAACAATGTAAAGACAATAGAAGTGGCAGAAAACAAAAATGAACGTTCTAAGATGGCATGACAAAATGGCTGGGGTAACACTGAATATGTTAATTAAATATGTGTATATATAAACACACATATATGCATATATATATACATATATATATATATATATATATATATATATATATATATATATATATATATATATATATACGTGTGTGTGTGTGTATGTGTATGTGTGTGTTAGCAATATTTATAGGCAGCCGACCACACATTTCGAACGTGCTATCGGAAGACAGGTCAGTTTAACCCTACTAATGACAGGGCGTTGCTACGGTAATCCTGCTCAATCCGAGAGGAGCCGCAGACATTTGGTTCACGTACTAGGCTGATAAGCCAATGGCGCGAGGCTACCATGTGAGGGATTACGGCCGTAATCCCGCCCAAAATCTCAGCACCACTGCGATGGTAGGCTTCGATATGGTCAGGACCTGGGGCTCGCGCCTCAGCCCCACCCGGTTGAGCCGCAGAAAGAGGTCTCTGCCGTCCGCCGATCAAAGCGGGCGGGTAGCTGCTCGATATTCACCCCATACAGCGATGAGGTGTGAAACCACCAACAGAAGACTTAGTTCTTGGTTGGGGTGTCGTAAACAGTAGAGCAGCCACCTCACTGTGAACTGTCCACTCAGCCCATGACCATGAGATATGTCCGCACACCAGGCGAACAACATCTCCGTGACATTACCAGGCTTGTCCCCTGGTTAAATGCACTCCCGTCTCGATCTCTACCTCTGTATGCTATCACCCATACCAATGGACGCAGAAGAGATGCAGGCTAGCGGACATTGCACATCTGCCCTATTGTGTCAATCTCCCAGGTGGCGGGGAATGCTAGGCGTACCATCACTGCAGGGAAGCCGAGAAAATAAAGGGAGCGAAGAGATACCCCACTCACATGCATATGCTACGTTTCTGGCAGGACGTGACGATCCTGGGATACAGACACACTGGACTGCCTCTCTTCCGGGTAAACCAGTCCATATCATATATCATCTCATATATCATTACCGCATCCTATAGACACGAGCAGTGAAGACTCGTTAGTCCTGTAAGACAACTTCCATAAGAGAGAGAACTGATCACAAACAACTGCTGCCTTGCAGATAGGCTGGGGACAGCCAGAGGCTAAAGAGGGCATCCCTACAGAAACGCCTGTTGAAATCGGATGCACTGGGCCACAGGCTTAACAAAACAGTGCAACGTAAATCGCAGTATGATGGCAGTACAACCTATCAGAAAAAAAGTATGGCGCTCATCCTGTGGAGTCCCGCCAGGCAGCGAGAGTGCCGGGCCTCACGCCTCGAAGGGGCCCACCCTTGACTACTGGTGGTCAACCATTCATGTGTTGTAGAGTCGAGACACATGGCTATGGGGCAACATCTATTGACCAAAAACTAAAGACCCTCAGAATACTACAGTGGAATGCGGAGGGAGTCTTTAACAAAAAGCTTTCCCTAACACATCACTTGCATGAAGGTAAGATTGACGTGGCATGTATCCAAGAAACGCACCTCAATAACAACCACAAATTCTTAATCAGAGGATACCAGGCTTTCCGTCTGGATAGAGAAGGTCACAAAGGAGGGGTTCTGATACTGAACCGTAACTGCATACCGAGTAGCGCGGTATCTGTCAATCACACCGGACAAGCAGAAATTGTAGGTGTTGACATAATGGCTCAAGAGACGAAGATCCGCATCTTCAACCTGTACGGACCACCAAACAAAGACCTATCGCTCTCGAGTATGGAAGTCAAAAACTCCAACTGCATAGTAGTTGGAGACTTTAACAGCCACTCGGAGAGATGGGGATACTCTGACACAGACAGCAGAGGTGACGAAGTGGAAGATTGGGAGATAGACACAAATCTCTATCTAATCAATAGGCCGGAGGATAGCCCTTGCTTCTATTCTAGAACATGGCATACCACCTCTACTCCAGATTTGGCCTTTTCCACGGTGGACATTCACCATAAAATAGACCGCCAGGTGCTAAACCAATTGGCAGGTAGCGACCACAGGTCAATTAGGCTAGAAATTGATAATAAAGTAGGCCCACAGGAAACAAAACCGCTCCCACGTTGGAATTACAAACGAGCCGACTGGGACAGATTTGCAAGCCTGACAGATGGGCTGTGTGAAACCATCAACACACGGAACAACAAAATGAAGCCCATGGTGGAAAGCCTAAGCAAAGCAATAATACAAGCTACCACTGAAACCATCCCAAGAGGGGCAAGGAAAAACTACAAACCCTATTGGAATGATGAATTGCAGAAAGTGGAAGACGCAGTCACAAATGCTAAGAACATGGCAGAGAGAGAACAATCTATGGAGGCAGACATCGCCCTTAAAGCCACCACGGCGAAATACAAATACACTCTAAACCAAACAGCAAGAGAAAGCTGGAAAAACAAAACAGAAAGCCTCAATTTAGACAAAGAAGGGAACAAACTATAGAAGCTAGTCAGAGCCATGAACGACGAAACTCCATCAAACAAACAAATTACAATCAAGCAGGGTGAGAACATGCTCACTGGAAAAAAAGCAGCAAACGCCTTTGTTGAACATTATGCCAGAGCAAACCACATTGAGATCCCTGCAGATAGGCATACAGACATTAGTGAAGAGCAAAAGGGGCACGACAACATCAATATGGCACCAGAAGAGCATATGATGGCAAAATTAACAATGAATGAAATGGAAGAGGCCATGAGAACATTAAAGAAATGGAAATCTCCCGGAAAAGACGGGATAACAAACGAAATGCTGATGGGGCTGGGCCAAACAGCAAAGAGGAAACTACTATCAGTCCTGAACCAAAGATGGAAAAGGGGTATTGTACCCCAGGCATGGAAAGACGCAGTACTTGTACCAGTACCAAAGAAAGGAAAAGACAAAACAGATCCAAATGGATACAGGTCTATCAGCCTACTGAGCTGCGTAGGCAAACTGATGGAACGTATGATAAACACCAGACTGATGTGGCATCTGGAAGAAAAGCACATACTGATTCCACAGCAAGCAGGCTTTAGACAGCACGGATCCACTGAGGAGCAGGTCATCCTCATAGCACAGGAAATAGAAGATGCCTACCGGGAGCAAAAACACACAGTAGCATTTTGGGTGGACCTAGAAAAGGCATTTGACAAAGTCTGGAAAGAGGGACTTAAAGTCAAGCTACGAATAAGTTAAGTTTGTGGGAAAATGTACAAATTGATAAGTCACTACCTCAAAAACAGAACGGCCAGAGTTCAAGTACAAGGGCAGATGAGCAAAAAGGTGACACTTGAGCAGGGAGTATCCCAAGGGGGAGTACTGTCACCCACACTCTTCCTGGTGTATATAAATAATATAACAGAGAATATACCAAGAAGAGTCCATAGCTCAATGTTTGCAGACGATTTGGCTATGTGGACCTCAGAAAAGAATCTCACCATAGCAAGAAATCGGATGCAGCAGGCCCTAACATCGCTGGAAGAGTGGGCGAACTCATGGCTGGTCAAAATAAACGAGGAAAAAACGACATGTACAATATTCTCGCTATCAAACAAACCCCAAAACACAAATTAAGTCTTAATGGCAAATACCTGCAGCCAAACGACAACCCAAACTACCTGGGAGTCACATTTGATCGGCGCATGACATGGAAAAGTCAGATCGAGAGAAACCGAATGAGAGCCACAGAAAGAATGGCAATCATGAGGAAACTTGCTGGCACAAGCTGGGGAGCAGACGAAAGTATACTAAAGAAATTGTACACTGGAAGAGTGAGACCAGTTCTCGAGTATGGCATTGCGGCATGGACAACAGCAGCAAAGACGAACTTCGATAAAATTAGCAAACTCCAAAACCAATCCATGAGAGTTATAACAGGAGGCATGAAGTCAACGCCAATTGTAGAATTTGAAAAGATTACAAAACTGCAATCCATGACCGATAGAAGAGACTGCAGAGCCCAGCTGCAATCAGAGAAACTCAGAAGACTGACTGACCATCCAATGCACCAGAGACTAACAATTTCGGAAATGGGAAACTAAAGCGGAGAAACTTTGCAGAAATAGCCAAAGCAAAGATGCACGAAGACCCCATGAACGCACTAACAACACCAAAGCCCATCCCTACTGTACAAAAACCCACCTGGAGGCAGCATATATTTCCAGAGGTGGTAGAGAATATACCAGGTATTGGAAACAAAAACTGCCAGACTGAAAAAGAAAGAAGAGATACTACTCTGAGCTACATAACGGAAAACTACCTAAGCATGGACTGGACCCATGCATACACCGACGGTTCTGTAACAAACACAACACAGAACGGAGGGGCAGGAGCATTTCTGAACCTACCAAATGGCAGAAAAATAACACTGTCATTCGCTACTGGAAAATACACAAGCAATTTCAGAGCGGAGGCAAAGGCACTGAGGGCGGCAGTGGAAGAAATGGTGACAAGTAAAAGGAATGAAAGCCATATAGTCCTGCTTGCAGATGCCTTGGCCGTAGTCACAGCACTAAAAAGCCAAAAAATTCTGAACTTAATGATTTAAGAGCAGTACTCTGTCAACTGTGCCAGCAGTACGCACCAAAAAGGGTAGTGGTATAGTGGGTTCCATCCCACTGCAACATCCAAGGCAACGAGGAGGCAGACAGACTGGCAAAAGAAGGTGCAAGACTGCCACAACCAGATACTAGTATGACATACGAAGAGTCAAAACGGCTTATTAGAGCTAAATCCATGACCAAATGGGAAACCGAACATACTGATTTACCAAAAACGATGCCTATTACCAGTTAAACAGAAGAGAGCAGGTCGTGGTCTTCAGACTTCGCACTGGCCACAATAGACTGAGGTACCACCTATTCAACAAATTGAAGATAGGTGGCACTGACGAATGCCAGTGTGGTACCGGGAAAATGACCGCTGAACATTTGATGCAAAACTGCTCGACATACGAGGATCAGAGAGAGCAGATGTGGCCATCACCAGTGACAACATTAGACAAGCTCTATGGCAGTGTCGACAGCCTCAGGTTGACGGCTGCTTTTTTCGAAAAAATAAAGGTTGATGTCTGACTGCGTACGATGAAGAAGAAGAAGAAGAAGAATGTGCTAAATAAAATACCCCCTTGTCATACCATACAAAGACAAAAAAGTGAACGTATATAAATACACAGTAACATGTCTATGAAAACAACATACAACCGATAACACACACATTCAGTAAAGGCAATGAACATGAAAAGGAGACTTTAATCCAAGACGAATCTATCTGAAGACTATTCGTTGTTACATCGAAAGCAAGCACACCGTAAGCAGAACCTGAATGGCAGAAAAGAAAAACACTGCACTACCATGTTTGGGGACTAAAAAGGGTTGTGAATGCGACTAGCAGTCTCAACATGGAAAACAAATTCCTTCTGAAAACATCACTGCAAAAACATACAAACAAAGTGGTTTGGTCCTACACAAGAGACTTACACATTGGTAAGAAGCGAAATGAACAAGATCAAATAAACATAAACATCTGCTGAGCGGAAAGAAGTCTTGCTTCTGAGTGAAAATAAATATTAGTTAAACAAACGCTGCAAACTACACGTTTAAGTTTACCCAACTATTAATTAGGGTTTTCTTTGGCTTGGGTCAGAAAGTCAATCAGCAGAGAAAGGTATTGGCCGCCTAACTTTATAGGGAAGAAGGCATCGCGTAATGCACCTACTAACACTAGATCCATGTTAGAATATGCCATGTATCAGAGACAACTTTTACCTGTTCTTGTCGCAAACATAGGATGCATCTTTACGGTGTCAGTAACATAACCTTACACATGTGATTTCAACGCAAACATTATGCTCACAATGTTCCGCACAGTCATATATAATGTCATTTTTCCTGGAAACCTTAAACCAAGAAATTATCAAGAAAAATATGTGTTCTGTCTCACCAGACTCGAGCGTTGACGTAAAGAAACGGGCGCTGTGTGCTTTGTTAAAATACCGTATATCAAGAGCGCGGAAAAAAGATGGAGTAACAAAATAATGGCAGATCTCTGCAAGCTTTGTGTTGTATTTATCAGAATCAAGAGCACTACATTCCGATCAGACTAAATGGTGCTCGTTTAACAAGTTGTGAGTGTATGTATAGGGATGGCTCCTGTAGCTTGCGAGTTGTACACACGGTTGTTTAGTCCTGCCATACTCTGCTGATCGCTCGATATACGTTTAATTTCCAAGTCTTGCAATCTGTGGATTGCTAAATTCACCGATTCATATGATATCATCCAGCAAGGTCAACACTAATTCACCGATTCATATGATATCATCCACAAAGGTGTCAACTAATTCACTGATTCATGTGATATCATCCACCAAGTAGTCAACTAATTCAAAGATTCATGTGATATCATCCGCCAAGTAGTCAACTAATTCACCGATTCATGTGATATCATCCACCAAGTAGTTAACTAATTCACTGATTCATGTGATATCATCCACCAAGTAGTCAACTAATTCACCGATTCATGTGATATCATCCACCAAGTAGTCAACTAATTCACCGATTCATGGGATATCATCCACAAAGGGGTAAACTAATTCACCGATTCATGTGATATCATCCACAAAGGTGTCAACTAATTCACTGATTCATGTGATATCATCCACAAAGGGGTAAACTAATCCATCTATTTTGTTCAGGAAAGTTGATCCATACAGGTTCCAGCCGGTTTGATGCCTACGTGTCTGCAATTCCTTCTAGCTGATATCACCCCTTTCTCAATTTTCCGATCCTTCTTCTTCTTCTTCTTCTTCTTCTTCTTCTTCTTCGTACGCAGTCAGACAGTAACCATTATTTTTTCGAGAAAAGCGGTGGTCATCCTGAGGCTCTCGCCACTGCCATAGAGCTTGTCTTGCAGTTCCACTGGTGATGGCCACATCTGCTCTCTCTGATCCTCGTATGTCGGGCAGTTCTGCAGCAGATGTTCAGCGGTCATTTTACCAGTACCGCACGGGCATTCGTCGGTACACCCTATCTTCAATTTGTTGAATAGGTGGTACCTCAGTCTATTGTGGCCAGTGCGAAGTCTGAAGACAACGACCTGCTCTCTTCGGTTCAACTGGTAATAGGCATCGTTTTTGGTGTAACCAGTATGTTCGGTTTCCCATTTGGTCATGTATCTGGCAATTTTCCGATCCAAGGATTGCGACTCAAACGCGCTGATTTCCCAAATAAACCATAACTCAGTCACACGAGAGCTGAACAGATTATTTAATTTTTATAATTGGTTTGATGTTATTGTTTCACATAACAGAAGAAAAGATGCACCGAGGTCTTTGATTGTAATACAATTGACGATAATGTAGGACATATCACATTGAACAAATGTAACGAGAGAGTTGATGAAATATGCAGATCACCACCTTTTATGAGACCGTCAACAGATGTATGAAACAAGAGAAAGATATAACGAAAATATTATTTCCAATGAGAAACAACACATCAAAGTGGAATTCGGCATGGTCAAGTGAAACGCATGGGAAATCTATGTAACAACTAAGCATATGTGTGTGTTCCTAATATTACTACTAGTACTGCAACTACTGCTACTGTTACTACTACTACTAATACTAATACTGATTCTACTACTATTGCTACTACTTATGCTACTACTACTGCTGCTGCTACTACTATTACTACTACTGATAACAGTGCTACTATAATAATCGATTAAAAAATATATATGTATTTTGAGTGCATGTGTGATTTGTTAGTTGTTTTAGTTCGTTCTTTTACACTGACGAATGTCTTGTCGCCGTATCGTAGCTTTTTTTGTGTACGGCTATGATCTGAGCCATTACCCACATATGTCTATATCGATATTTTGATGTTCAGTCCGGCTGGAGTTTCGATCTATTTAATTGTGCAACTATTGTTACCATTGATGATGCTTCCTATATATTAATATATATATATATATATATATATATATATATATATATATATATATATATATATACACGTGTGTGTCATCATCATCATGTAGCATGTCTTTTGTTTGATCGTCGCTCCCATGACAGTCTATCTGAAAGAAACTCGTTCCCTTGCCAAAACTCCAGCCTCTGCCATAGTCATACTCAGGCATTCTTGGATATCTTGGTGCCATCGTCTTCTTGGTCTACCCCTTCCTCTTTTGCCTGGCACCATACCCTCCATCATCGTTGTCTCGAGACCGTTGTGTCTCTTGATGTGACCAAAGTATTTGCATTTTCTGTTCATAATGCAATTGATAAATCAGTCCTCCTCACTGCTCAACTCGTGCCGAATGTCTACATTTGTTTTTTTCTCTGTCCAGGGTATTCTGAGGATCTTTCTGTAACATTTTGACTCGAATAATTCGATTCTTTGTCTGGAAGTTTTGTTAATCGTCAATGATTCGCAGCCATAAGCTGTCACATGAAAAACACACGCTCTCAAGACTTTTACTTTTATCATTTTGTTGGTGCTCTGCCATAATTGTGTTTGTGTGTGCGCGTAAATATCTATGTGTGTGCATTGGAGATTATTATCCCATATCAAAACCCACAATTCGGGATAACATGTTAGAGACTTTACTGTGAGCTACAATGATAATTTCACTTTCTTTCTACTTTGCTTATCGAAATTCTAGCAGAGTTATCATTTTATAGTTCGGTTGATTGAAGTACAAAATGTACGCATGTCTGCCCTGCCTTGGGAAGTTTTTGTCGTTACGTATTCAGCAGGCTCAAGCCCTTGGACCCAGTGTCACTTAATGGTAGCTGCACGTGTTAGTTAATTGTGTGAGACGCTAGTAGCTTAATTGATCGATCATGTGACAACATGTAAGAAAAGATGCACGTATTATTTTTTGAGTGAATGTTAAGTGATTCTAGTGTGGATCAGGAGAACTCTTACTCCAGGGAAAAGAATATAACCACTCCACTTCACTATGTATGACTTAAAATTAAAATCAGATAAAGCCTGTGCATAGGACATGAAAAGTGAAACATAGCTACACAATCCACATATACAAGAACCCACAGTCAAGTACAACCGTGCTACAGATCCCACAAGTACAAGAGCTCACATACAATTAGAACATAGTGCAATAGAACCAACCACTACACGAACCCACAACATAGTGCTACAGAAACCACCACTACACGAACTCACAACATAGTGCTACAGAAACCACCACTACACTAACTCACAACATAGTGGAATAGAACCAACCACTACACGAACCCACAACATAGTGCTACAGAAACCACCACTACACGAACTCACAACATAGTGCTACAGAAACCACCACTACACTAACTCACAACATAGTGGAATAGAACCAACCACTACACGAACCCACAACATAGTGCTACAGAAACCACCACTACACGAACTCACAACATAGTGCTACAGAAACCACCACTACACTAACTCACAACATAGTGCTACAGAAACCACCACTACACTAACTCACAACATAGTGCTACAGAAACCACCACTACACGAAGATAGTGCTACAGAAACCACCACTACACGAACCCACAACATAGTGCTACAGAAACCACCACTACACGAACTCACAACATAGTGCTACAGAAACCACCACTACACGAAGATAGTGCTACAGAAACCACCACTACACTAACTCACAACATAGTGCTACAGAAACCACCACTACACGAACTCACAACATAGTGCTACAGAAACCACCACTACACGAAGATAGTGCTACAGAAACCACCACTACACTAACTCACAACATAGTGCTACAGAACCAACCACTACACTAACTCACAACATAGTGCTACAGAAACCACCACTACACGAAGATAGTGCTACAGAAACCACCACTACAATAACCCACAACATAGTGCTACAGAACCAACCACTACACTAACTCACAACATAGTGCTACAGAACCAACTACTACACGGACCCTCAAGATAGTGCTACAGAACCCATCACTACACGAACCCTCAAGATAGTGCTACAGAACGTATCTATACGAGATCTAACAAACAAATACAGTACAGCGCTACAGAATCCACTTCAACAACAGCCTTTCAAAGCTTTGATGCAGAATTCCTTCATTAACATAAATAACAGTGGTTGTTCTATGCTCCAACATGAGTTTCGAAAAGGCAGATAATGAGTGGGAAAGAATCAATGTCTATTGAAGATTACAAGTATTAAACTCTAAAACTGGTGAATGTAACAACTGCTCAGTGACTTACTCGGTGAGGTGTGCCTGAGTTTTTCTGAGATCATACTGCTGTAGATATGGTGGCTAAGGGGCATCAAAGCTGGGTTCAGGGTCAGAGTTTGGGCATTGCTGCTTGCCAGATGCCTGATATCCGGTCGGTCTGTGTCAAATGATACTGAGGAACAAAATGGTAGTTGTGATAAAAATGAACTAGCTAAATTTGGAAATATTGTGTAATAATTTCTTGTACGAGGGCAAGTCAGTAAATAGTGCTTCAAATGCTATACATGCTATTAAATTAAACAAAACTAAACGAATTACGAACTTGACAATAATTTATTATTGCTCTAGTATTGTCCCTTATTTCTTGATATAATTTCAATCAACATTTATAGTCTAGTCCGAGATCAAGATCCTGAGCAGCGCATGAGCTGCAGCGGTCAGCGACCCATAGCTGACTGCAAGCGTCAGGGCCAGCGAACCAGAGCTGCCAAGACCCTTCTACACCTCCACGTGGTGATCTTGGATAACAGGCTGCAGCAGTGCAGACTGGCTAAGGAGAAGGGATTGAAGAGGGAATGCTAACCCGGTACTCAAAAAATGCTTGCTGAAGTCGTATGTGTTGGACCTAAAGGTGCAAATATCGTAGTCAAGCTGTAAACTACAACACAACGAATTCCGTTCTCTGGGTACAATTGTGCTACTTAAGCTCTTTCAGGGTTTGTTAGCGGGAGATTGCGAACAAACGAAGCCAAGCCAAGCCATACACAAGTCCCATCTCTTTATCGGTGGACCAAAACCTGCAGCATCAAAGTGTATGGTCTCTTATCTTAGTCTTATTTGCACTTCACATTCAACCTCTTCACCGTCTCCCGCAAATCTCGGATCATGAATTATTGTGTTAACTAAACCAAGCGCACACCTATTGCAATTGCTACACCGTCTGTCGTTACTTGCCTGACAGCTCAAATCTTCTCCCCCAGCCACAGCACAGATGCTTTTGTTGTAACTTGAAAATGTTAACATTTATCAGCAATTGTTCAGTCTTTAAAAAATTGTCGGCATCAATAATGCACACTTTACGCGACAAACACTTCTCACCGTAAACAGAAAGCCTTGCCATTCAAATATACGTTGCAGACAGTCCATTTACATCAAATCAGCATAACAGCACGCTGTTCTTTGAATGCACCCTGTGAGCGCGGACGCCGTATATTTTTTATCTCAGCAGCGCTCGTGCATGCGACACCCAGCCTCTGCTACCTACAGTAATCACAAAGCTGAATGTTGCTGCTACCTGCAGTAATCACGAAGCTGGATGTTGTTGCCACCTATTGACACGTTTAGAAACTACAAACTAAATTTTTCAGTTAGCCCTATCAGTTTGTCACCTACTTGCTGACTTATCCCGGATAAGAATGATGTTTGAATGTTGCTATAAATATGATATTAAGGAGAATTGTCGTTATAATTGTTTGACATTCAATCCGGCGATGATGGCGGATATCCTGGCAACAATAGTGACAAGGGTAGTGTCAATAGTGGTGCTGATACAAGCGTTAGGTATGGTATGGTGGTGTTTGGGAGAGAGTAGTGGTTATAGTGGTGCTGATACAAGCGTTAGGTATGGTGTGGTGGTGTTTGGGAGAGAGTAGTGGTTATAGTGGTGCTGATACAAGCGTTAGGTATGGTGTGGTGGTGTTTGGGAGAGAGTAGTGGTTATAGTGGTGCTGATACAAGCGTTAGGTATGGTGTGGTTGTGTTTGGGAGAGAGTAGTGGTTATAGTGGTGCTGATACAAGCGTTAGAAATGGTGTTGTTGTGTTTGGGAGAGAGTAGTGGTTATAGTGGTGCTGATACAAGCGTTAGGTATGGTGTGGTGGTGTTTGGGAGAGAGTAGTGGTTATAGTGGTGCTGATACAAGCGTTAGGTATGGTATGGTGGTGTTTGGGAGAGAGTAGTGGTTATAGTGGTGCTGATACAAGCGTTAGGTATGGTGAGGTTGTGTTTGGGAGAGAGTAGTGGTTATAGTGGTGCTGATACAAGCGTTAGGTATGGTGAGGTTGTGTTTGGGAGAGAGTAGTGGTTATAGTGGTGCTGATACAAGCGTTAGGTATGGTATGGTGGTGTTTGGGAGAGAGTAGTGGTTATATTGGTGCTGATACAAGCGTTAGGTATGGTATGGTGGTGTTTGGGAGAGAGTAGTGGTTATAGTGGTGCTGATACAAGCGTTAGGTATGGTGTGGTGGTGTTTGGGAGAGAGTAGTGGTTATAGTGGTGCTGATACAAGCGTTAGGTATGGTATGGTGGTGTTTGGGAGAGAGTAGTGGTTATAGTGGTGCTGATACAAGCGTTAGGTATGGTAAGGTTGTGTTTGGGAGAGAGTAGTGGTTATAGTGGTGCTGATACAAGCGTTAGGTATGGTATGGTGGTGTTTGGGAGAGAGTTGTGGTTATAGTGGTGCTGATACAAGCGTTAGGTATGGTATGGTCGTGTTTGGGAGAGAGTAGTGGTTATAGTGGTGCTGATACAAGCGTTAGGTATGGTATGGTGGTGTTTGGGAGAGAGTAGTGGTTATAGTGGTGCTGATACAAGCGTTAGGTATGGTATGGTGGTGTTTGGGAGATAGTAGTGGTTATAGTGGTGCTGATACAAGCGTTAGGTATGGTGTGGTGGTGTTTGGGAGAGAGTAGTGGTTATAGTGGTGCTGATACAAGCGTTAGGTATGGTGTGGTGGTGTTTGGGAGAGAGTAGTGGTTATAGTGGTGCTGATACAAGCGTTAGGTATGGTGTGGTGGTGTTTGGGAGAGAGTAGTGGTTATAGTGGTGCTGATACAAGCGTTAGGTATGTAGGTATGGTGTGGTGGTATTTGGGAGAGAGTAGTGGTTATAGTGGTGCTGATACAAGCGTTAGGTATGGTGTGGTTGTGTTTGGGAGAGAGTAGTGGTTATAGTGGTGCTGATACAAGCGTTAGGTATGGTGTGCTTGTGTTTGGGATAGAGTAGTGGTTATAGTGGTGCTGATACAAGCGTTAGGTATGGTGTGGTGGTGTTTGGGAGAGAGTAGTGGTTATAGTGGTGCTGATACAAGCGTTAGGTATGGTGTGGTGGTGTTTGGGATAGAGTAGTGGTTATAGTGGTGCTGATACAAGCGTTAGGTATGGTGTGGTGGTGTTTGGGAGAGAGTAGTGGTTATAGTGGTGCTGATACAAGCGTTAGGTATGGTGTGGTTGTGTTTGGGATAGATCAGTGGTTATAGTGGTGCTGATACAAGCGTTAGGTATAGTATGGTGGTGTTTGGGAGAGAGTAGTGGATATAGTGGTGCTGATACAAGCGTTAGGTATGGTGTGGTGGTGTTTGTGAGAGAGTAGTGGTTATAGTGGTGCTGATACAAGCGTTAGGTATGGTATGGTGGTGTTTGGGAGAGAGTAGTGGTTATAGTGGTGCTGATACAAGCGTTAGGTATGGTGTGGTGGTGTTTGGGAGAGAGTAGTGGTTATAGTGGTGCTGATACAAGCGTTAGGTATGGTGTGGTGGTGTTTGGGAGAGAGTAGTGGTTATAGTGGTGCTGATACAAGCGTTAGGTATGGTGTGGTGGTGTTTGGGAGAGAGTAGTGGTTATAGTGGTGCTGATACAAGCGTTAGGTATGGTGTGGTGGTGTTTGGGAGAGAGTAGTGGTTATAGTGGTACTGGTAGAAGCGTTAGGTATTTTGTGGTGGTGTTTGGGAGAGAGTAGTGGTTATAGTGGTACTGATACAAGCGCTAGGTATGGTGGGGTGCTGTTTGGGAGAGAGTAGTGGTTATAGTGGTGCTGATACAAGCGTTAGGTATGGTATGGTTGTATTGTGGAGGAAATAATGTGGTTATAGTGATGCTGATACAAGCGTTAAGTATGGTGTGGTGGTGTTGTGGAGGAGAGTAGTGGTTATGATGGTGTTGATGTGGACACAATTGTATATACTAGTGGTGTACGCAATAGTTATGATAATGCTGTTGCAAGAAATAATAATGCAGAAGGTGATGTTGCTAGGCACAATGTCAGTGACGGTGATTTGTCAACTGGAAATAGTGATGATGGAAGTGTTGCCAGGGGTAATATTAGATATAGTAGAAGTCATACCAACAGTTGGGATGGTGTTTTTGCTGGTGACAATATTACAGATGGTGATTTTTGGGACAGCAGTTGAGATGATGCTATGTATGTGAATAATATTATTTATAGTAGAGAAGCACTTGGCTCTCGGAGCTATGATCGGAAAGGCTCGGCAATCGAGGTCTGCTAGTTTCAAGCGTCCTTTGATCTTAAGGTGGCGAGGGGGGGGGGGGGGGGGGACCAGAGTACCTGCATCCTGAGTTACCTCCAGTTGTCTTGACTTACTTCTTGCCACTAGTCCAAGGTATCGCGGGACTAGATAGTGAGGTTGAGGACCAGCACAGTTCTTCTCACTTTAATTCAAATAGAATGAAAGTTACCACATCAAGACAAAACTGTCTGATTATGTCACCATCATCGTCTTCGATGGGTGGCTAAATTTAAACTAACTTTAATTATGTTTTGGACAATAGTGATGATGGCAATGTTGTTGTAGATAAACATGACGATGTTGCTAGGACTGGTAGTGCTTATAGTAGAGCTTAATGTCAATAGTGGTGATGGAGATGTTGCTAGAAGCAATAATGGGGATGATGATATTGCACAGGAGAACAGTGGATACAGTTGTGCTTAGCAGGATTTTACTCATACAAATAGTTGAGATGGTGGTTACAATTGTGGCTGATCTGTGGAGTAGAGTTGATACTGTGGACAATAGTGCCGATTCTGAGTGGCTGAGATAGATGTGGCATTAGTGATTTCTTGTGAGGATGACGTTGCAGAAGTTGTTGGTTGTGACTGGAGTGTTGGAGAGACAGTGGTGGTGATAGAAGTGTTGGAGACAATAGTGGGGGTGATATGAGTGTTAGAGACGATAGTTGGGGTGATATGAGTGTTAGAGACGATAGTTGGGGTGATATGAGTGTTAGAGACGATAGTGGGGGTGATATGAGTGTTAGAGACGATAGTTGGGGTGATAGGAGTGTTAGAGACGATAGTTGGGGTGATAGGAGTGTTAGAGACGATAGTTGGGGTGATAGGAGTGTTAGAGACGATAGTTGGGGTGATATGAGTGTTAGAGACAATAGTGGGGGTGATATGAGTGTTAGAGACGATAGTGGGGGTGATATGAGTGTTAGAGACGATAGTTCGGGTGATAGGAGTGTTGGAGACTATAGTGGTGATGATGGGAGTGTTGTCGCTTCTAATGATGGTGACTATGTTGCTAGGCGAAAAATGATATCGACGTTGGTGTTGTTGCTTGTGATGATCGTGGTTGTGATAAGAATGCTTGTTAAAACAACAAATACTGACAAAGATCTTCTGTAAACAGAAGCTTTTAGATTTGCTGCCTTTTTCATCTTTTCATGAGAAGTCAAAAGTGACAGTAGGATAGCTGATGGGTCTTCTACCCTGGGGGCAACTCTTCTCTCTCTTCTTACCTCACTCTGTTTCATTTGACTCAATCCTATAGTCACACTCTTGCATAACTTTCACACGCGCCCTCATGGTGAGGCCCTTCCATTGCACTTTGGTTGGGCTAGCTTCTGAGGGCGCACAAACCTAGCATAGGTACATACAGACGCACACATGCATCCAAGCACTGGTTTATGCGTCCTGATATCGCCCAATGGACTATGGTCTGGGGTGGAAAATGGCGCGCCTCCGCCAGTAGAAACTAGTGAGGCAAACATCTAAGCAAAACAAAAAAAAATTCATGAGAAGTCAGACATCACATACTTACATGGTGATGCTCGCCCTAGCTTCCCGTTCATGAGTCCCCCATTCAGGGTATGACTAGAAGGGACTAGAGTAGGTCCAGGGGACATGTCATAGCCATAACTAGACCTCCGTCCTTCCCGTCGATTACCGTCAATGGCAGCCTGAAGTTCCGAGGGACTGCTGAGTTTCAGCTTCTCACACTCGTACGGGTATAAGTACTTCATGTATCTGTGGATGAAATATGGATTGAAAGTATTTATGAATACAAAATACAAGTTGTACATCTTTACAAATACAGTTTGGTCTCACATCGAAGGATGACAATTATGAACCGTGGTTTATTATCATCATGACATTGTGCTGTACCCACTGTCGTAAGCGATTTTTTTTTCTTTACCAACTTTGTGAACTGTGTGATGTTTATCAATTCTGCAATTCACAGTCTTCAGTATTCTGCTTCGTTTTCTTCTTAATTTTCTTCTCCTTATTTTTTTTGTCTTGAAAAGGAAGTGAGACATCGATAATTGCACATTTTGACCTGACACACCCGGTTTCAGCACGCCACATTTTTGGGTTTGTATTTCCTCTATCGTCCAGATTCTATCAGCAAAGCCACACTGATGATGCCTGTGTCCAGGGTCAGCGCTTTTAGGCGGAAAAAGAGGCTTCAGCAGCTTCGCTCGCTGACCCTGACATAAGCAGTCTGACGTCAGTCATTGATTGCTGTCAGCTCGTTTCATGCGGCATAGACCCAGAATGACGTGATATTAAATATTACAGAATTGAATTTCTTTGTCGTTCTGTTTTTTTTTTCTCCACGAATTGGTGTTTAATGTTTGTTTAAGTGGGCTACAAGTAAGCATTTCTCATAGTATCTTTCAAGTCTGAATGGAGAATAGATGAGAAAAGCTATGCAAGATGCGTATAATTCCGATTGTGTACGGCCATTGGGTGAACTAAGGTCTACACAAAATGAGTCTATATGCAATAGATTACTAATCGTATTAGATTTTTCTTTGAAAGCATTGAATATACGAGGTGAACTCAAAAATGTCTTTTCAAAATATAAAAAATAATTTATATTCTTGAAAACCATGCATTATTGCACTTACACCGTCCCGTATTTCTCAAATAATTCGCACCAACATTGATACTTATCCAATCGCTGTATCAGCTCAAAGACAGGCCCATTTGGCTAATTGTGTGTTCATCTGTAGTTGTCTGGGCACTCACCGGTAGCACACTTTTGGGAAATCGTAGCGATCATACATTATGCTATAGGCTAAACTACGCGAACACCCTATTGCAGTTGCTGCTTCGTCTATCGTTACTCGGCTGTCAGCTCGAATCATACCACTCCGCCCCCCCCCTTTTTCCAACCAGCCACACACGTTTCTGTTGCCATTTGAACAGGACGACCAGGACAGGAATCATCAGCATTATTTGACCCAATGTTGCAATAGTTTACACGACCATCACCTCTCACCGTAACAAATGAAGCATTTCCTTATTATTATCATTTGCAGAATGTCATATTGCTCACCTCCCCCGCCGCCCCCAACCCCTTCACCAAACAAAAAAAACGCACAACAACATGTTGCTCTTTGGTTCTGCACTATGTGGGCACAGGCGCTATTTTACCTAAATCTGAGCTGCCCAGGTGCATGCGACACCTAACGTCTCTACCTATTGTAATCACAAAGCTGGATGTAGCTGCCACATAATAACACTTGTATCAACTTCCAACTATCCTATTTCAGTCTGTGTCCTACTTACTGACTTGCCCTCATATTTTGATCTGGCAACAAATTTATATGTGAGAAATACTAGTTCTAGAACAACAATCTGGCAAAGAAAAGACGACACATGGAAGTCTAGAGCCAGGTTAGCTTACTCATTTTAATGATGAGAAACAAACAGTTCTCTCTGTACCTTTTACTTTATAATTCCTATGGCACGTGACGCATTCAAGTGATTTGATAGGTGTCAGTAGAATTATACAAATGGTCAAGAAATATTTCACAATTAAATTATCGCAGTAAAGCATTACGCCTCAGCTTGACATTGTCGGAAAGTTCATACTGAAACCATATGTCATGCGGAATAAGAGATAAGTACGCTGAGACAGTTACGCTTGCTCTTTGCTGACATTGTCAAACTGAAATTAAATATTCCCGACAATTACCGAGCAGTGTGCAGATACGATTTCTTTGCCACTCTCTAAATAGAATACAAATCTAGCTAGTCTTTACAGGGATTTGAATTCAAATCTATAGACTAGGAGACGGATTTCATTACGCCGATCTCCATACAATCCTCGGACAATTAGCAAATTCGTATACCCACAATTTGCCGCTCATTGTGCAAATATTGAATTTAAAGTCTGGATATTTCACACATAATTTCATTGAAATATCATAGTCTTGATATCCGACAAAAAATATGTTCCCATTCATGTTTTTAAATCAGATTTATTGTTCTATCAATTATTGTACCTCGTGCAAGCCCTACCACCACTCTTTTGGTAACATGCCGTTTATTGATGTTGTAGGCCGTCTTAAAGGTCTAATGAGATGGGAATCGACGTGATCCACATTTCACTGACCGTCACGCAGATGAAGTCAAGCATAGCACAACCGCCTGGAGGACACCGGTCCACCGTCATCAGCACTCTCGGAATGTGAAGAAAGCGTCTGCAACCCGTCACTTAACGCCCTTCTCGTGACACACAAAAGTGTAAACTGACTCATCGTGGGCGTTCAATAACAACAAGAACAACAACAACAACAAGTGGAGATGTACAACCCCAGACTAGCTGAAAAAAATATCTTGCGACACGAAGAAGTAAAGCGACAACGCTGCAAGGAAAAAATAAAAGCCCCCCCCCCCCCCCCCCCCCCAAGTCAGTTACCATTCCAAGATCGCAACATCCTATAATCAGTCCTGGTTGAAAGGGACTAACTTTCTCGTCGTATTGTCATCTCCAACTAATTCAGGAACGAAGTCACGGCTGCATGGACGGGAACGTTCCGCAACCGAGCTTTAAACTCGTCCCTTTGCCGCGAGAGACAAGCACTTTAATCGCTATACCACTCGGATGCTCATCAGGATACAAAAGCTATCAAAGATTATCGGCATCCACCCCTCAACTTTATCCTGATGAAAATTGTGATTACTTCCTCCACGTAAATGATACAGTGCTACAGGCTTCACCCGCGCGTCTACACAGGCGCACACCGCATTAACAAGGTTATTAGAGCTGGCAAGGCACGGTCATAAAACAGCAGTGCTAACACTCCATTTACCGTTAAACTCCGCTTACTGTTTTATCTCCTTTACTGATACACCATTGTCTGATCGGTATCCTCTTTTGGTCATTGCTTTCAAAGCTACGTTCTCTTTCTTTTGATTCCCCGGACAACCCAGGATTCACTTACTTAATCCTGTATATCATATGATGCATTTTATTGCTATACCTATCTTTCAAGTCAAGAATCCTACTCCACACTCAGAAGACTTTTGCCTTATGTAACTTGCCCTATGGGGGGTGTTATGGGATTAGTTAGCTGTCCATCTCAAGCGATAAAGGCGACATCATCAGACGGTTGTGTCTTGATGATGTAATTTGCGCTGCATTTTGGATTATTGTGAGGAAGACAATTCTCCAGCCATCAACCTCACTCACTGGTCCCAAATTACCTTGGGCCAGTGGCAAGATGCAAAGCCAAGACGACAGGACGTAATTCAGGATGCAGGCTCTCTAGTCCCACTTCCTTAGAGACTAGGGGTGGCTTCCGCCGCTACCGATCACCGCTTTGAAAGACGAGTGTCTTACCTCTTGGCCACAACCGTTATGCGATCATTTAGAGATCAGATTACTTTAGAGATGTTAGACTGCACTGTTGCTAGTTGCCTGTTACGCGCGTGCTCTCAGTTTGGCATTGGCTCTACTCATCTCTGGTTCTCTCAAATCACTCGTTGAAAATATCTAGGTTGTGCCATTAATTGGAGAGTCCTCTACCCTAGATAGATCATACAGAACTATCAGTCGCCTTATGCGATATACTAACAGTGGGGCAGGGCAGTGGCTCTAATTAATATCGTATGTCACTTATAGATGAAGAGTGACTTGGCGAACGGTTTGAATATTAACCTTCTGACCATGAGAAATGTCCTTCAAACCTCGATAAGGCAAAGGGATTTTGTTTATGTTGTCACAGGAAAGATACCAAAATCTAGCATGCACACTGCGTGGCGAATGTAGCTGTAATCCTTTATTCCCCATCCCCTTAATTCCTCCTGGTAATCAACTATAGCAATAGCAAAATTATATTTAATAAAAGAAAATTGCCCTCCTGTAAACCACCCTGGCGAAGACGACAGCGGCCCCTCGTACAAATATGAGAGCTAGTACATTGTAGTCTTTAACACTTCATCCCCGACAACAGTGTGTGGGGTGTGGGAATTCCCTTAATATTATTATAATAATATTATTATTGTTATTACTATTATTACATTTTAATAATATATAATATTATTAAATAATATTATTACATTTTTAACACGCCATCTCAAGAAAGAACACACAATATTAAGGCATATTTATTTATATTAAACAATGATATATGCAATAGTAATATTATGTTGTAAATATCTCTTTATTTCTCCCGCTCTTTCTCTCCGTGTCTCTTTCTCTCTCTCTCTCACACACACACACACATACAATAAAATAGTTCAAATAAACAATATGCTTGCACCAATCAATGCTATCTTCTTGGCAAACTAAGTGTATGCCCCACGCAATCCACTTTTGCTCTCCAACATATTCACTCTCATTCTCTTTCTCTTTCTCTCTCTCTCTTTCTCTCTCTCTCTCTCTCTCTCTCTCCTACAATCACACTCTTGCACAGCTTTCACACACGCTCTCAGGGTGAGGCCCTTCCATTGCACTGTGGTTGGGCTGGCTTGTGAGAGCGCACAAACCTAGCATAGATACATACAGCTTAAAAACCCGTTGACCACCACAGTAATGGGAATAAACTCGTACGACAGACAATGTATATATATATGGAAAGAGAGAGAGAGAGACTTAGACTCATGTGTGTTTGTATGTGTGTGTGTACATATATGTTTGTGTTTGCATACATATATTTGGAGAGAAAAAGATAAATAGAGACGGCGTAATATGTTTGTGTGTGTGCGTACATATATATATATATATATATATATATATATATATATATATATATATATATATATTACTTGAGTGGATCACATGGCGCCTTTCTGGGGAGGAAAAAATAGAACATCTTTATCTCCATGCATGTTGTAAAAGGCTGCTGAAGAGAGGTGTGCATGAGTCTGGCGACATGATTGCGTAAACCAAAGTGGCAAAGCGACTGGTACTACTAGAGCCCATATATGATGTGGCGCTTTCTTCCTGTAAAAATAGCTAGTAGACTAATATCCCCCACGGTGCATGTTATGTGGACAATGACATGACGATAACTCATGGTTCCTTCGCATTGTAAAGGCGGCGGTACCGTGGGGTGTTGGGGGGGGGAGGTGGTGGGGATGAGTCGGGGAAGTGGGGGTTAACTCCAGTTACCAGTATGCCCCAGTCCTACCAGCTGTTAGTGAAGGAAACGCACCGAGGGAGAGAACTCCCCGCTTCTCCCCCCCCCCAACCCCCATCTACCTCATTTAAACGTTGTGGTTCATAAAGATGCTAACACGTCATCCCCAACAGCAGCGTTTACTACGGGATTACGTTTAGCTATATTAACACTAGTGAAAACATATTTGGTGTTCGACCTTAGTTCCTATCATATCCAGGTCAAAGCGATTGTAAAAATTGTACTTTAATCAAAATCTGAACGCTAAAAACCAGAGAATGCTGCTCACATTTGATTAGACATCAGAACTTTTGGAAGTGTACTCTTTCAGCAACGGTAACAAACGAAACCTCGACTCAAACAAAACACAACACTCAAAGAGGACTAGAGCCGGGAGGAAATAGAAACCATATGTGTGGGTTTTCAGACCACTCACATTACAAGTGCTAAACTATGATGTTCTTAAAACACTGATTGCGTATGGAAACGTGCAGGTTATACAAAAATCTTAGAGTATATGGACCAAGATGTAATAATTGAGTAACAGGTGTCCGGAATTGAAAACAGCCATAGCAAAAGTAGCTCGTGGCAACCAGAGATGAAATTGCGTATACACATTTACAGATAATTAAAGTAGTAGCAAACGTAATGCCCAGGTGGTCCCTTACTGTGTTGTTGTTGTTGTTGAATGCTCATAATGAGTGAGTTTACTTTTTTATGCGCCCTGAGAATGGCGTTAGGTAGCAGTTAGCAGTAGTTTTCCTCACAACTTGAGCGTGCTGATGAAGGTGGACTGTGATCTTCCACGTGGTTGTGCTATGCTTTGCTGCATCTACGTGTCGCTCACTACTACGGGGATCACTTTGGTCCCCCACCTCGTTAGCCAGACTGCCATAAAACAGCATGTTTCCAGAGAAAACTGCTGGGAAGTGAGGTGGGGATCTTGGTCCGTATATTTCTCCTGACCCTGACTAACATTGCTCAATCAATATGTTTACCTGTCCATATGTTAGTGTCATCTCTCCTCCCTTAACGGGAAGAGAGAAGAACATCAGTGCACTTCCATGCATTTTGTAAAAGACGACTAATGTGGGTTGTGCGTGTGGCTAGATGCCACATTGAGCCAAACATTGCAACAGAAACTATGCTGCAAATTTACACAATATAACAATTATAATAATATGGTCAAATAGGACTCTGATACTGCGTTGAATCAAAAACATGAAAGTCTCCTGCATTACGACCAAACAGACCTCATCGGGGACAGAGAACATAACAAATAAACACGCCTAATAAATCATAACAATAAACACGGATAGGTAGAATAGTGGTTCTATTATTAAGTTGAGAAACGAAATGGTAAAAGCTCACGCATTCAGCACAATGGCTCCCAGGTAAGCAACCTACGAGAAGCAGACGCAGAGAAGCTTTGAGTTCCTCAAATGGCAATGTAGCGAAGAACATTGATAGTCTCTCTCTGTGGGGACCGACTTAACACCATAGAAACCAGGCGTCGAACCACCTTCCAGAGGTCGTTGATACTGCATTGTTAAGAATATGCAAATGGACAAGCAGGATGAAGCGCATGCTTTACAACAGATGGACACAAATAGTGATGTTCAAGTGACCTAACAACTTTAAGCGACCACACGGACCTCCACCGTTGAAGATTGAGGAAAGCATTTGGCCTTTTATGGTACTTCAAGGCAAAAGACCAAAAGGAGTTTAAACAACATGGGGTTGTCAGGCATTCAGGCAGTTGTTATATCTGATTGAATATCATGATTACATGTTACAGATACAGACATATGTGTATTTAGCGGAATAGAGACGCTGGATAATGAATTGCGACTGCACATTTTGTTCACATGTGGTTTTTGCACTATAGTTGTTCAAGTTATTCTGTTTTTGTTTTCGATTTCTTTCTGTCATAGCAGCTTCAGCTTAGTTTTGCATCTTGAGTACACGAAGGAGGCATGTACATAAGGGGACATGTACATAAGGGAGCATGTACACAAGGAGGCATGTACATAAGGAACCATGTACATAAGGGGACATGTACATAAGGTGGCATGTACATAAGGGGTATGTTCTAGAGATCTCTTCATAACCTAACGCTGAAAGGCAAGAGCGCAGGAAAAAGGAAAATTTGTGATCATTCTGTGAACTGCAAAAATTGCGTGATCTGTTGTCCATTTGTCAGTATAATATAGAGAACAAATTTGAAATGATTTATGCAATATAGATGCGCATAATTTATTCCTTACTCTGCTAGAAACTAAATAATTTATAAGCGAAAGAAATAAATGTATTGTCTTTTGTGTGAAATGGAAAGGGAATAAAGTCAGTTCACACAATGTACAGTATTGTAATCAATTAAAGGCAATATTGACTGTCCGGGTGAAATATGCAAATTTCTATCTCCAGTCTCTCTGAGTGGATGAGTAGCTGAGAAGCTAGAGCGCTTGTGTCTCACAGCAAATACATTGAGTCCAATGCCCGGCCACTACACGTTCCATGTTTCCTAGCAGTAAATGGGTACTCACTTGTATCGATGGAAGACAGAGCAGCGGGAAAGAAAACTCCTCACCCCACCTAAAACAATGCTGAGACGTGGTAAAATGAAGTCTCTACCACGATATTCCCGACGACACTGTCTGCTATGGACATGCCATGACCTATGTGAGTGGTGTTGAACTTTTGTCTTCAGTCGTTTATTTCAAAACAAAAATTCCACACTATAAGATTAAGTCAGTAAGTGTGTCACAAATGTTGAAAAACTAAATGAGATACGCACTAAAAAGCCAGAAAAATACTGAACTAAACGATTTAAGAGCAGTACTCTGTCAACTATGCCAGCAGTCCGCACCAAAAAGAGTAGTGGTACAGTGGGTTCCATCCCACTGTAACATCCAAGGCAACGAGGAGGCAGACAGACTGGTAAAAGAAGGTGCAAGACTACCACAACCAGATACTAGTGTGACATACGAAGATTCAAAAAGGCTTATTAGAGCTAGATACATGACCAAATGGGAAACAGAACATACTGGCTACACAAAAAACGATGCCCATTACCAGTTGAACAGAAGAGAGCACGTCGTGGTCTCCAGACTTTGCACTGGCCACAATAGACTGAGGTACCACCTATTCAATAAATTGAAGATAGGTGGCACTGACGAATGCATGTGTGGTACTGGAAAATGACCGCTGAACATCTGCTGCAAAACTGCCCGACATACGAGGATCAGAGAAAGCACACGTGGCCATAACCAGTGACAACACTAGACAAGCTCTATGGCAGTGTCGACAGCCTCAGGATGACCGCTGCTTTTTTCGAAAAAAATAAAGGTTGACGTCTGACAGCGTTCGAAGAAGAAGAAATCCATTTATTATTGCACTTACATTCGACCTTATTTCTCGTAATAATTCACAGCAACATTAATACAGTTAATTCCCTCGCTTTATCGTTTTAAGGACTGGCCCAAATAGTTGATTTTGTGTTCATCAGTCAGTTGTCTGGGTACCAACCGTGAGCACTATTTTCCAGAAATGTTATCAACTATGCATTCTACTGTAGGCTAAACCACGCAAACACATTATTGCAGTTGGTATAATGTCTTTCGTTAGTCGTCTCAGCTCGAACCATCTTCTATACCAGCCGCACATATGCTTCTCTTGCAATTTCTACAGGATGACCAAATTCAGCTTCATCATAAATTTGTGAGCGTCTTTGAGATATGTTATTGACCCAGTTATGTGCCGCTTTACGCAACAAACACTTCATATTGAAGCATTTCCTTATAAACATCTTTTGCAGAAACCATTTTTTTTCCATAAAATAAACTCACAGCACCACTCTGTTCTTTTATTATTCGCTCTGTGGGGCATGGGGGCCATTTTGTATCTAAGTTACGCATGTGCATGCGACACCTAGCATTTGCTCCCTGAGGCAATTACAAATGTGGATGATGCTGTCACTGACACGTTTAGAAACTACCAACTACATTTTAAGCTGTCCCATATCAGTTTGTAATCTACTTGCAGAATTACCCTCTTATTTGACCATTTGTGTAAATATTTTTAACACATCCGCCATTTTCGTTATTGCTCTTTAAGACTTATCGATGTCCCTGCTGATGTTATATAATTAATATTAATATTAACTAACTAACCAACTATGTTATATCATTAACATTAATATTAACTAACTAACCAACTATGTTATATCATTAATATTAACTAACTAACCTACTATGTTAAATAATTAATATTAATATTAACTAACTATCCAACTATGTTATATAATTAACATTAATATTAACTAACTATCCAACTATGTTATATAATTAACATTAATATTAACTAACTAACCTACTATGTAAAAAACTAACTGCATTTGAGTACCAACAACAATATTTAGTTCGTTGTAAAACATTCGTTACTTTTCTGAAGTCAAACATGCATCTGCTCAATTCCGGCAACCAGAAACTCAGCAATTGCGGGCCTGTCGTGGCACTCGGCACACATCCTCCGTAACTGTCACAAACAGAAACTGAAAGCAGCGGTTTCAACCAAGACGTAAATTATATACGACTCATGACTTTAAGCCTGCATTTTTAACATACACACACAGCATTAACAGAGTTATTAGACCTTGCAACACGGCCATAAAACACGAGTGTCAGAGAACCCATTTTATTGTCAGCCAGGTATCCATCCTTCTTGACTAATTTCTTTTCGTATTAAATTGTCAGGAAAGATAAATATTAATGTCAGCCGCATCTTGGAGGATTGAAAATCACCTTCCAACCTAATGTCGTTTTCAGTTGGTCCAAACATTGAGAGTATTGAAAAGTTGTTACTGTCAGTATACTTAAATGGGAGTTGTTTCAAAGTTTGATTCTCGCGACACGCTTAAGATAACCCGATAATACCATTGATACCTGACCGAGATAGGTTGTAAATTGAGTTTGTGAGGGACTGAAGTAATACAATTTTAAAATTTTATGCTCAGGGATGATACTCGGTGAACGGATTTGTGCACATCACAACCAACTTTTGATTTTGTACTTATACTCAAATCTGTTTAGGTTTACAGCTCTGAATTTGTCCTGATTTTTGTTTAGTTTATAGCTCTGAATTTGTCCTGATATTTGTTTAGTTTATAGCTCTATATTGATAATCACTTTTTTTATATGCTAACGATTGTTCTCATCTTCATTTTATGCTTCTTATTTTTCGTCTTGTTCTTCTTCTTCTTCTTCGTCCTGTTCTTCTTCTTCTTCTTCTTTGTCTTCTTCTTCTTCTTCTTTCTGTTCTTCTTCTTCTTCTTCTTCTTCTTCTTCTTCTTCTTCATACATCTTTTTTAGTTTTTTTCTTTATTCGTCATTTCTTTTTCTTTTTGTTCTTTCTCTTGTTGTTGATGGGTTTTTTTCTTTTTTTCTTCCTCTTCTTCTTTTTCTTCTTCTTCTTCTGTATTTGCTTCTTATATGTCCTTCCAGTGGAAAATGAGTTAACTGCTGTATCATGCACGTGTTATTATTTCTAGACATTTCTTTCAAACCAAGAAGGCTCAAACCAATGAGTTGGGAGGATACACTGAACTGCTCGTTGCTTCATACGACGCGCTTTCAGTGTAATAGTAGTTATATTCTCTTATATGTTACACACCCACATAACCATACACATACACACTGGCATAACCACTCCCATAATTAGGCATGCCCACACAGAGCCACGTAGCGCAGTGGTTAGCGCTCTGGCTTCGCATCTGAGTGGTCCCGGGTTCATTTCCCAGTTGAGGCGGGAATGTTTTTCAGACCCGGGTCGACCCAGCCTTAAATGGGTACCGGTTCAGTCCGGGAAGTAAAAGCGGCGAGGGAGAGGAGATGGCTACTGCCCTCATATAGCCGAGGCTTTGAAATGTGAGATCGCTAACACCTCACACTCCTACGGCAGTAATGCTATGGGTTATTTAATTTACTTTTATACAGATATACCCACACATCCATTCCCACGCAGACACACACAAAAATACTCAGACACACGCATACGCACATAGACACACCCCTAAAAACATGCACACAGATATACCCACACACACACAAGCACACATACCAGCACACACACACACAAACACGCATATATACTAACACACCCACAAATACACACAGACATGCCCACAAGAAACATCTCGAGCACACCTCGTCAGAATACATATCGTATAGTTCTAAGTTCTTAGTCAACCTGTAATTCTACATTGACGGATAACCATGTGCAGGTCCCAGCTCTGATATAAGCTGGATGTATCCGGGAGGAAGATTTCCAGCTTAGCCGGCTAGGCCTGAGCAGCTTAATACGCCGCTGCCCTGGGACAAGTACAGCGGAGGGTGGTTAACTGATGTGCAAGTCCATCTTAATAGACTCAAACACTAGAAAAGGAAAACCCGCTGTCAGGAAGGTGCCATTTATGATCCTCTTCACGGACGGACGGATATACATACATACATACAGACAGACACACACATTACCGCACACGCACTCGCATGCACACGCGCGCACACACACACACACACACACACACACCTAATACACACATACATAAACAAATACGGAGATTGAGATATCTTTATGAATGCAACAATTATAGAAAACAGGTTGCTCGTGGACACCTTTGGCAAGCAGTGATTAAGGATCTATGGAGTTATATTTGCATGAATCTAACAATAGTAATCTGCCGGCAATGTTGTCAAATGCAAAAATAGAGTGTTATTGTTTCGTCTAGCAACGTCATATAAATGCAAGTGTGACATAAAAACCACTACTACGCATGCGCATTGAAAAACTACAGTATAAGTTTCCTGTCATGGGGGCCAGTTGTTGTGGTTGTCCTATGCTTCTTATGGGACCAGAAGGAATCACGAATCATTCATAACATTTAACATGGTTATGACATATCTCCAGCAATTCAAGAATTGTGGGTATCTGTCCCTTAATTCACCCCAAACAAAATTGCCAGTGTTCCCATGATACGTATATGATACCTGATGATTGTAGCGGAACGTTCCTTTTCGGGTTTGGGGAGTACAGGTCGATACAATTTTATTTTAAATAAATAAGAACTTAGATAAAGATAGATGTGAAGAGAAGATGACTATATTCAGTTGCGAAAATATATGCTTGTCAGCTCTTGAGACCAGCAGTATACAAACATAATGATCTACCTATAGGCCATGCGAGAGACTTGTAGCCAAGTGACTTGTCTCACATGATGTCCTGAAGACATTGTGCCTGTTGACATCTCCATCTATCTTGCCGTACAGTTAATGACAACGTCATAACATGCTCCTATGGCATCGTCTGACAGCAGGAATAATGCCATGTAGAAACTGGATACTACTCTCATTATCATGGACCAACATTGACAGATTCAAGAAACTGAATACTACTCTCATTATCATGGACCAACATTGACAGATTCAAGAAACTGAATACTACTCTCATTATCATGGACCAACATTGACAGATTCAAGAAACTGGATACTACTCTCATTATCATGGACCAACATTGACAGATTCAAGAAACTGAATACTACTCTCATTATCATGGACCAACATTGACAGATTCAAGAAACTGAATACTACTCTCATTATCATGGACCAACATTGACAGATTCAAGAAACTGAATACTACTCTCATTATCATGGACCAACATTGACAAATTCAAGAAATTCGTTGATGATTTCATATAAGATGGCAGGAACAAGCAGAAGCGAAAGCAGAAATCCGCGGAATCAGAATGTTGTCACCCCAACGTTTGAAAAGCAGACCATTCTGTAACGTCACTACCCCCAAATATGGTGCTAAAAATATATATCCTGTGCTTAAAATGTATAATTTTTTATTTGGGGCGAATCAAGGGACAAGTACCGAACTATACTTTCTGCAACGCTATCACGTGTTTAAAAAAAATACACTTGCATAGTCGAGTCGTTACAAAAATGGTATCCTAGTCAAGACAAACGGATTCCAACTTCGAAAATGTCTCCTTTTTCTCGCTTGAGTCCTGGGGTAAAATAAATATCTAATCATTACACTTCAAGGAAGTTGCAGGGACAAGCCGTCTTTATTCCGCAGCACCAAAGATCTCCCGAGCGTTTAAGCGACACACTGGTTATTGCTCTTGTTTCTTGCGGAATAGGATACCTGCATGATCCCCTGCTAGCGACACGCGCCAGGTTTCGCCAGCTCCATAAATTGTCCCTGACCAACAGTTAAAGAATTTAAGACAGCGAGGAAGGGAACTGGTCACCTCAATTTTCACAAGGTTAAGGGATCGTACAACAATGACACTGTAAGACATAAGAAAAAGCAATAAATACCGGAATTGTGGCCCGTTTTTATTCTAGAACTCACATGTTAAATATATTATCTTCTAGAAGAGATCAAATGTAATTGAAATAGATAATCTTTTAGAATAGATCAAATATAAGAGAAATATACAATCTTCCAGAAGAACTCAAATGTAAGAGAAGTATATAATCTTGTAGAAGAGATCAAATGTAAGAGAAGTAGATAATCTTGTAGAAGAGATCAAATGTAAGAGAAGTAGATAATCTTGTAGAAGAGATCAAATGTAAGAGAAGTAGATAATCTTGTAGAAGAGATCAAATGTAAGAGAAGTAGATAATCTTCCAGAAGAACTCAAATGTAAGAGAAGTATATAATCTTGTAGAAGAGATCAAATGTAAGAGAAGTAGATAATCTTGTAGAAGAACTCAAATGTAAGAGAAGTATTTAATCTCGTAGAAGAGATCAAATGTAAGAGAAGTAGATAATCTTGTAGAAGAGATCAAATGTAAGAGAAGTAGATAATCTTGTAGAAGAGATCAAATGTAAGAGAAGTAGATAATCTTCCAGAAGAACTCAAATGTAAGAGAAGTATATAATCGTGTAGAAGAGATCAAATGTAAGAGAAGTAGATAATCTTGTAGAAGAACTCAAATGTAAGAGAAGTATTTAATCTTGTAGAAGAGATCAAATGTAAGAGAAGTAGATAATCTTGTAGAAGAACTCAAATGTAAGAGAAGTATATAATCTTGTAGAAGAGATCAAATGTAAGAGAAGTATATAATCTTGTAGAAGAACTCAAATGTAAGAGGAGAGGATAATCGCTAACATGACAACACTGGTGGCAGAGTTAGGCATCGATGAGAATTAAGATCATAGTGACGACGACACGGAAGATGATGAGGGTAATGATCATGTTATAATTACAGCAACAAGTTACAGCTGTTGGAAGCGCATGCTTCAGATCTATAGGAATGCTATTCTCCCGAGTACTCTAAAGCTACTTTTGATCATTAGATTTCAAGAGGTTACAAAACTTTAGCTCGTGCTGAAGAACACCTCCACTTCAACATTTGAAGCGACAAGGCATTTGGAAAAAGTATTCAAGGGCACATACACGACATTTGAAGAAATAAAACCACAAAAAAGAATAGATAGAAGAAGGATGCATAAAAATGCTCACATGAAAGGTGAACATTAATTCCTTTCTGTTTCATTTGTCGCAATATATTCACTAAGCTTGTTTTGTCTTGCCGATTCAAGAAAGCAGACAGCGTGTCTCCGTACTCCACATCTTCGCTAACTGGTATTTGTTTTTGTTTGCGTACTGCGGTGCCAGTATCGACAGAAGATTAATCTTGAAGCTCCAATGTGGCAACGTGCACAAGAAACTTTCACTCCTCCAAGCAGGGTATGCGTATCCTGGTAACGCACGATTAACCTCTGCTTGTGAAGCTATGAATGGGTACTTGACTAACTGTTAGGAAATGGGTACTTGACTAACTGTTAGGAAATGGGTACTTGACTAACTGTTAGGAAATGGGTACTTGACTAACTGTTAGGAAATGGGTACTTGATTAACTGTTAGGAAATGGGTACTTGACTAACTGTTAGGAAAGGCAACTCAGTGAGCACGTTAACTGTTCATCCAATTTCACACACAAACAGACTTCGCATAATGAAATCTTTAACACATAATCCCCGACTGCACTGACTAATATTGGACCACAAGAAAGTTCTTTTGTGCCGCCTTGTGTCAATCTTGTCCAAGAGGAGAAAATGATGCTCAATAAATAAATAGACAGAAGATCGCAGGAATACAAGAGCTCTAGTTGTACAGGGAAGTAAAACAAATTAAATCTCGCATATTTAACAAATAACTCTAACGGGGGCGTGCGAATGCAGACGCATACGTAACTGCAACTGAATACGCTGATCAAAACAAGCAACTATAAATCTACATACATGTTATGAGAAAAAGAAATATTGGAACACATTCTGCTTGGAAGGAGGGGAGAGAAAGAAGTGATGGAAAGTTTAACATCAGGGCAATAATAAACATTCAAATGTCAGACATGATAATCAACAAAAAGGACAAGACACTGTGGAGATACCTGATCGACTACCCCTGTTGCCATATCATATGATAATAACAGTAACATCACGCTGAACTACTTTCTTCTCACATGAAACTGCTGCGATTTTTTACAATTCACGCTTTCAGTTAACAAGCCTAGCGTATTGCAATCCAGCGTCTAATTCTGAAGTGCTTTAAGAATGCATTTGGCCTACGACTTCTTTGAGCTGGGAAATCGAGTATGTAACAGGTACAATATCATAAAAATAATATCAGACCATACCTGAGCTCCCAAAACAGTAACGAATGATTGTGCTCATGGAAAAGTGATCAAGGAAACGCTACATCAAATGGGCACCGTTTGGTAGATATAGCATCAAATTAGTTTCTTCTATGGGTATCAGTTTATGTCACAGCTCATTTTTTATACTGCTGAGTTCTCTGTCCACGTCAGTGCTCGAATATTTCAACAAAACACGGGAAAATGTAACGCATATACATTTAGAATTATGATACACGTTATCTCCAAACGCGAATGTAATATAAGACGATAATTTTAGACTCCGTTCTTTCTCAGAATCGTATTTATGATTCTCTTCATCCCCTTTGCAGCCATGACGAAACATCCGGCACCTCTGCAGATGGGCGCTGACATAAATAGTGCACTGATAAACTGTATGCATCCTTGAAGTGGCTGTTTCTGTTGCAATTTGTTTAACATGATGAGTTTCCTAGCCCCATGCAGAATCCTCTTTAGTAACCTTTTCGAACAATATTATAATGCTGTAATTATCCTATTTTAGTACCCCGATATTTCCACCAGTGCACACTCGCACCCGAGTGGTTTGTCGGGGTCTTTGTGTATGACAAGAATAGCACCACTGCCTCACAGAGAGCAAGTCGTAAGAGGCGACTAACTGTGTGACATGGCACAACACCGGCCATGGTTAGGCGGTTTCTTTAGAGCAGCATAAATGGCGCCTAACAGGCTGCAGATCTACTTTGCTCTGGTGTTTGAATCTATTGAGATGAACTCGCACATCGGTTAACCACCTAACGCAGCGGAGTATTAAGCTGCTCAAGCCTAACCCGCCAAGCAGGAAATCCTTCTCCCGGCTATATCCAGCTCAAACCAGAGCTGGGACCTGCCCAGGGCTATCTGCCCCTGTAGAAGAACATGTCGACTAAGAACTAAGAATACTCGCATCTATTCTCCTAAACATTGTTCAAACAATCCATCTCCTACCCCGTTGGAAATTATATTTTAAAACTGAAATGTATAATTACATTCCCGACTTATGTAATCAGTAATGAAACTTGAGGAGAAAATAATTTATTATGTCATTCCCGTCTTGTTACTCATTAGATATTATGGCAGGAGGTTGTCACTGTAAACGCGACATGAAAGAAATGTGGGAAGCGTATTGTAATATTTATGAAGGTGGTATTTGCCATACGGTCTAAATGAATTCAGAAGTGCAGAATCATAAATCCTATAGTGATGAAAGCCGGAGACTGCTTTCTAATTAATTTCTTGTTTTGTCTTACTCTCTATCTCTCACTTTCTTTCAAGTGTATAATTTTGTAAACATATTGAAGCAATAAAAGAGCCAAAAACACTCAGCGTGTTTGATAATGACTAGGGTTGTATTACTACTTAAACACGATCGGTAAATTGCAAGCGCCGGGAGAGAAATGTTAAACGAAACATATTTACGTAAATTCAGAACTTCAAGGACTGGTTTTATTTCTGCTACAAAGAACCAACAGGACCGCACTACGTGCAAGAACATAAATGCTCAGTTTCTTCCAGCAAATGGCGAAGGACGGGGATATTGATAATTCCATTAGCTCGCTGTTTGTACACACTGCAGCTTCATCCTCTTGGTCACCCCTCCCTCACAACCCAGGTCTTATTTCAACAAGAAATAACGACATTATTCATTAACCTAATAAATCACGATAATAAATACAGGCACGCAACATCCTATATATATATATATATATATATATATATATATATATATATATATATATATATATATATATACTCATTTTTAATGTATCTGTTGTGTGTGACGGTGGAGACATGATGTAGCATCTTCTCATTATTGTTTGCAATTGATTATCATCATTTTAAACATCTATCAAGTAAAATCGATAAGCGATTATCAGTTTCCTTGCACTTTCTTTTGTTTCATTTTCTGCGTTAAATGTAACATTTTAGTGCTTGGATTCATTAAAATCAATTTGTGAAACAAAATGTCTATAATTATTTTGCTTGGATCCATTAAAGTAATCTTGTGAAAATCTATGTCTCCATGTTTAGCATGTTGTCCACTAATGTTAACTTGTGAAAATACGAGTATATGTCTCCATATTTAGCATGTTGTCCACTAATGTTAACTTGTGAAAATACGAGTATATGTCTCCATATTTAGCATGTTGTCCACTAATGTTAACTTGTGAAAATACGAGTATATGTCTCCATATTTAGCATGGATCCATTAATGTGAAGTTGTGAAAATAAAAGCAAATGTCTCATGGTTTAGTGTTTGATCCATTAATGTCAACTTGTGAAAATATATGTCTCCACGTTTAACGTGTAATCCATTAGGGTCAACTTGTGAAATATATGTATTTACGTTTAGCGTGTAATCCATTAATGGCAACTTGTGAAAATATATGTCTTCACGTTTAGCGTGTAATCCATTAATGCCAACTTGTGAAAATATATGTCTCCACGTTTAGCGTGTAATCCATTAATGCCAACTTGTGAAAATATGTCTCCACGTTAGCTTGTAATCCATTAATGTTTACTAAAACTTCTAAAATAATGTTCCCATTTCTGCGGTTCACTGAGAGGTTTACAGGGCTGAGAAATAAAGGACGCTTGATCCGATAATCGCCGTTACTGTAAATACTAGGTTTTAGTTCTGATTTTTTTTCAAAATACTGCACCATAAGGAGATTTTAAACTCGTCCTTCTACGAACGAAGAAGAAGAAGAAGAAACTGTTCCTCATGTTTAGAGGTTAACATCCAAACCACGGGACAGATCAACAGGCCCACTATATTAACATCGACTTGTGAAACATATTTTCACATTTAGTATTTTATCTTTAACGTCTACTAGTAAAAATAGATGTCTCCACTTTTAGTATTTTATCTTTAACGTCTACTAGTAAAAATAGATGTCTCCACTTGTAGTATTTTATCTCTAACGTCTACTAGTAAAAATAGATGTCTCCACTTTCAGTATTTGACCCATCAGCTTCAATTTGTAAAAAATATATATGTATAACTTAGTAACAAATATATCTCTATATATTTAACATCTGATCTATCAACTCAGTGTGGGAGAACATATCTCTTTTGCTGTATTAGGCAGTTGATCCATTCTTCTACTTCTTAAAATATGTATACATTTATGTTTAACAATACAGCTCATTGACTTTAATTTGTGAAAATATATCTCTCGACTTTTAGTATTCGATGCTTTCATTACAACTTCTGAAAATGTATTTTCCTGCCTACAATTTATTTCTGTCTCTGTTTCTCTCTCTCTTTCTCTCTCTCTCTCTTTCTCTCTCTCTCTTTTTCTCTCTCTCTCTCTCCCTGACTCTTAATCTCTGTCGCTTTCTCTTTCTTTCTTTCTCTCTCTTTCTCTCTCTCTCTCTCTCTCTCTCTCTCTAATTCTCTACATTTAGTATTTGATCCTTTAACTTCAAGTTGTTATATTCGGTCTCCTCTCTCTCTCTCTGTCTCTCTCTCTCTCTGTCTCTCTACATGTGTCTTCCGAGATCTGCTAACACCCACTTGAAATTATTTGTTGACTAACCAGCTTTACTCAGCGATTAACCTTTGATTACTAACTAATAAAGCTGGGGGAGGCCAGGGATGTCCTTATAACTTTTTGCAGAAACAAGAAAATGACTGACTCCCCCCCCCCCCCCCTCCCCCACAAAATTAACAAACTCACTTAAGGCTGTATACAATACTAACAGTGATATCTCTACTTTTAGCATTTGATTCAATTGAATGTTATATTCACATTGCCACGTCACATTATCCTTAGCATCAGTTCAGCAGAGGAAGCCAACAAGTTTCTGTATGCGTCCTGATCTTTTGCAGGACTGTACCAATGTGGGCCTTTGTCTTTGGTTAGTCCATCTCGTAATCGCATAGGTGAGCGACCGTCTGGACGTATACAGGTATGACCACCAAAAAGTTGTTCCACTAGTCCATCTGTTGTCCGGTATGGGTACTATATGTCCAGCGCAACGATGTTTGCGTACCTTTCACTGCTTCTACAACATCTCGAAACAAAGTTCTATGTCGAATTTCTTCGTTGCGGATCTTATCCCGTATCGAAATTTTTAGTAAGCACCGTTCCATTGCTCTCTGAATGACTGCGTTTCTCAGCATCTGCTTTGTGCAAAGTTCAAGTTCCACACTTCACATGCGTAAATCACTGCTGGAATGGCTATTGAATTGAAAGTGTGTGCTCTTGCCGTGGTGTCTTTCATCTCCTGGAGTATTGGCTTAATGGAGTTAAAGAAATACCAAGCTGCAATTCGACGTATAGAGATTTCGTAGTCGATTTTGTGGTTGACATTTATCTCTTGTCCTAGGTAGATATATGAGTTGACATTCTAAAAGTATAATCTCCCTAGCCTGATGTCCTGCTTTGGGAAGTAAAGGTTTCTGAGGAATTTCCTTTTAATTTCATTGAACAATAACCGTCTCGAGGATTTTAATGTTGCGTCAATCCTCAAGAAAACGACCTATTCACTGGTGTTTTAAGGAATGACATTTCCAGTGCTGTTTCCGATGTTTTTTCGTACACTCAGATAACTTTTGTCCCGTGTGGATAGTTCCAATGTTTTCTTGTACACTCAAAAGGCTTTTGTCCCGCCTGAATAGTTCCAATGTTCTCTCGTACACTCAAAAGGCTTTTGTCCCGTGTGGATACTTCCGACGTTCTCTCGTACACTCAAAAGGCTTTTGTCCTGTGTGGATACTTCCGACGTTCTCTCGTACACTCAAAAGGCTTTTGTCGCGTGTGGATACTTTCGACGTTCTCTCGTACACTCAAAAGGCTTTTGTCCCGTGTGGATACTTCCAACGTTCTCTCGTACACTCAAAAGGCTTTTGTCCCGTGTGGATAGTTCCGATGTTCAATGTCGTGATTAAAGGCTATTCTTAACAGAATATGTTGCTTAGCAACAAAACATCAGAATAAGTCATTTTAACGTTGATTTTTTTGTTATGCACACGGTCACTAAAGCGATACCAACGTTCTTTGTTTGAATATAGTGGCTCAGTTTTGATGTTTTATGCGAATATGAAAAAAATAATCATACTAAAAGTATATGTTCAAACAGGAAAATTGTCTACACACGGAAAAAATACAACGTTGGCAGAAAGCAGACGGGGTAAGAAGTCATAGCACAAATTATTGCGTTCGCTTTTCAATTCAGAGCTTCACATTTCACGCATCTGCATTCAAAAGTGAAGACGAACAGGGAAAGGTAAACAGTTGAGCGGATGTGCCTGCTGTGATAAATGGACCAGGAGTTCTGTTACCCAAGACGCGTTTCGTTTATATGTTACATTTATATTGGTCTCTCGCCGAGGACGCTTAAACAGAGGTGTAGTGCTACTGCTATTGTTAGACTTCTTTTTGGCTGCCTGTCGCTGTTACCATTTTAGTTTTGACAATGGTAGTTTCCTTTGCAGTGCTGTATACATGATGATGTTGCCATTCACATGCGCTGCCTTCAATAGCTGATAATTTTACGGTCTTAAAAGTGCAGTGAATGTCTGTGTTTTTATCTTCTTCCATTTCCGTTTTCCTTATACACGGTGTAAGGGACCACCAACGTCACAGAAGACGAGAACAGTCGCCAAAGTTACATATGCTGTAAAGGGCAACTAATGTTACATATAATGTATAAGGCCACCAGCACTACATTCTATGTAAATGGCAACCACCGTTACATATGATATAAAGGACCACCAACGTTACATATTATATAAAGGACCACCAACGTTACATACAATGTAAAGGGCCACCAAAACTAAACCCTATTTAAAAGACCATCAACGATTAAAGAGCCAGTAACGCAGTTTGTCATTCACAAGATGCCAGTACAAAGTATTTCGAGAGCTACCTCTGCTCTTGTTGGTACTTAATGGAGCCGCGTAGCACGGTGGTTAGCGAGCTGGCTTTGCATCTAAGGGGTCCTGGGCTCATTCCCAAGTTGAGGCGGAAATGTTTTTTGAGACCGCAACGGGACCCGGGTTGACTCAGCCTTAAACGAGTATCAGTTCAGTCCGGGAAGTAAAACCGATGAGGGAGAGGATGTCTAGGACTAGCAGGTGGTAGTCTGACACACAGTCCGAAATAGGTAGTGTCTTGATGTCCGGGACTAGCAGGTGGTAGTGTGAGTCGCAGTCAGCACTTGGTAGTGTCTTCGAGGATGCTACACGACACGTTTTTTGTAATATATTTGGTTCCTGCTTTTCCAAATGCTGCGGTCTGTGTATGTTGTTTAAAAAGCGTGTTTGTGATAGAGAGGATGTCTTCTATAAATAATTGCACTAATTGTACTCTTTCTGCCCTAACCGAAAGGGTCCCTTACTCTTTTCTCTTACTTTGTTCTTTTTCAGTCAATTTGCGATTTAATCCCCTATAATGAATCCTTTTTTTCTACTTTTGAATGACCCTTTAAAAATCATTATAAAACTCCTTTCTCTTCCTCTTTCTGTGCTGCTGTTGTTTGTGCATAGACTAGTATAAGTGTCATGTTTTGTTTATCTCTCTTCAATCTGATCGTCTGGACACGATCGTTGATTGGATTGTATCTGAGTAGTGTCCCGGACACTTTTTTTTCGTTAAGAAGAGACTCACCCAATATTTGCTCTTTGTTCGTTAAGAAGAAACCCATACCCCATATTTGCTCTTTGTTCGTTAAGAAGAAACCCACACCCCATATTTGCTCTTTGTTCGTTAAGAAGAGACCAACACCCCATATTTGCTCTTTTTTATCCCAGATAATATAAAGCACCTACCTGCTTGAATGATGAAATAATTACGTGATCGGCCCATCTAGTTTCCGAGATTCCCAGTACGTCCAGTTTATTTCGTAAAATTTCTTTCTGACTCATGAAAAATTTTCATTGACATAGCTTTAACGCTTAAAGTTAAAGCTTCGCGTGTACCATGTTCCTATTCGTATTTTTCTATTTAGACAGAACCAGGGTTACGACCGTCCTCACTATTTCTTGTATCTGTCCTAGCCTCTTTCTTATCCCTACTTCGCTTACTTGATCTGTCTGGCATGAAGGTCTCGCCATATCATTTGACTGTTTTAATTTTTGCTGTCATGATTTCTTGGAAAATAATGTGGAGATTTCCTCTTGCCTTTTACATTCCAATGAGCTATTTGTGATATTCGTTTTCGACAGTACTTTCTGACTGGCATGACACGTGAGTGCCCTGCTCTGCTCATTCGCAGACTTGTCAACATATGAAAATGGGTACTCGGCCCCCTTAACTACGGTGCTGCACGCGGAAGCGTGGCTTCCTGATTATTGTGGTGTGGTCCTCGGCTAGGAGACTGATGTCTTTCTCCGATCTCTAGTTTAACAAAGGTGTGTTCCCTCGGCCAGATCTCGATGGGGATCAGGACATGTCTTGCTTCGATCCCTAGTTTAACCAAGGTATGTTCTCTCGGCCAGATCTCGATGGGGATCAGGACATGTCTTGCTTCGATCCCTAGTTTAACCAAGGTGTGTTTCCTCGGCGAGATCTCGATGGGGATCAGGACATGTCTTGCTCCGATCTCTAGTTTAACCAAGATGTGTTCCCTCGGCGAGATCTCGATGGGGATCAGGACATGTCTTTCTCCGATCACTAGTTTAACCAAGGTGTGTTTCCTCGGCCAGATCTCGATGGGGATCAGGACATGTCTTGCTCCGATCCCTAGTTTAACCAAGGTGTGTTCCCTCGGCCAGATCTCGATGGGGATCAGGACATGTCTTTCTCCGATCCCTAGTTTAACCAAGGTGTGTTTCCTCGGCGAGATCTCGATGGGGATCAGGACATGTCTTGCTCCGATCCCTAGTTTAACCAAGGTGTGTTTCCTCGGCCAGATCTCTATGGGGATCAGGACATGTCTTTCTCCGATCTCTAGTTTAACCAAGGTGTGTTCCCTCGGCCAGATCTCTATGGGGATCAGGACATGTCTTGCTCCGATCCCTAGTTTAACCAAGGTGTGTTCCCTCGGCCAGATCTCTATGGGGATCAGGACATGTCTTGCTCCGATCCCTAGTTTAACCAAGGTGTGTTCCCTCGGCGAGATCTCTATGGGGATCAGGACATGTCTTTCTCCGATCCCTAGTTTAACCAAGGTTTGTTCCCTCGGCCAGATCTCGATGGGGATCAGGACATGTCTTTCTCCGATCCCTAGTTTAACCAAGGTGTGTTCCCTCGGCCAGATCTCTATGGGGATCAGGACATGTCTTTCTCCGATCCCTAGTTTAACCAAGGTGTGTTCCCTCGGCCAGATCTCTATGGGGATCAGGACATGTCTTTCTCCGATCCCTAGTTTAACCAAGGTGTGTTCCCTCGGCCAGATCTCTATGGGGATCAGGACATGTCTTGCTCCGATCCCTAGTTTAACCAAGGTGTGTTCCCTCGGCAAGATCTTGATGATGATCAGGCCATGTGCATGAGCCCGTGTGCCTAGTATCCGCCGCACGAAGTAAAGAACCTGTTGTGCCAGAGGATTCTGCAGGGATACCTCACCAAGATTATACAATTATTTTCATATAGACTGGGGGGTTCATTTTGGAGCCAGCTATTCGCCGTTCGTCAGGACCGCGCGAGAGGAAACAGGAGATACCACTTGTAGGGGTACAGTTGATTTTACTGCGGGCATTTCTCATTATTATTATATATATAAGTGAGATTTCACAAGGAATTTCTAGCAACATATTATTGCGCAATATACGTAGCAATGTTCACTAATGACATTTTAAATACGCAAATTTAGCTGTCAGTTATCTGTGTTTTATTGAATTACCAGGACTGGAATTTGTCTGGCTCGTTATAGTTGTATCCGCATTCTGTTTATTTGCAAAGTGAATGAGGTTTGGCGCCACTTTTCAGGTTAAAATTTGTGGGATATGAGTCTTTCTCTGGACAGTTTAAACTTTTTGAGTTGTGGGGGAAGAACACTATCTTCTAATTATTGGAGCACCACTGCTTACGACTGTATCTATACGAGTAGGAGAGAGAAAGAGAGAGAGAGAGAGAGAGTTTAAATATAAATTTTGAACCGATCTTGTATGAAATTATTCATAAACAAGAAATAACTAAAAAGAAATAAATATCTGGAAGCTGCTTGAATGCACTTTTACAAAAGTATGTTGAAAGTCGCGTGGGCAGCCTCAAATATCAATTAACATGTGTTGAAGGACACAAAAACACTGAAGATAACTTAGTACATGTGCGAGAAACAAGAAGATCACAACTGTTGATATGTCAGGAACACATAGAGAAAAACAATTAGGAAGACAAAGAAACAAAGTTGTTTTAACAGTTTGTTGAGTACAAAAAAGGAACTGATAATCATCATTAATTAAATACACACAGTTACATAAAGAATACACAAAGTTACATAAAGAATACACAAAGAATACAATCGTTGTGATAACACACACACACTTGTCGGAAAGATGATGTCTGCGTAACGATTGCTTCCGATTTCCCTCCTTGACTTGTCTGGCAAGAAAAATTCACATCGGAATGGACAAATACCACTCTGGACATACATTTGTGTAGCATCATGATCTCCTATATCAGTAGATGTAAGGGTGACGATTCATTGTCCCAGTTGTGCCTGTCTTAAAAGTTAGCTTTCTGTCGGCGGAGATACGCTTGTTTCAACAGCATACATACTTTGTGCTTATTTTAGAAGGTTGTTTTTCCTTTGTGTGATCCTATTGTCGTTTAGCATCTATAATCCGTCATTCTTCATTCTCTTTTCTTAAACTGTATATTTACTGACGGATTTCTGTCAGAGGGTCTGACAAATAAGCAAATACGAGCCAATGATGGGCCACAGACTTGGTGTCTGCTGTTGTGCGCGTGACCTCTCTAGGGTGACCGTGAGCACAAAGACCATTGAATTACCAACTCACTAATTTTATAACGTCTGCTTCATATTCATTCAATCCGCCATTGTTCACAACATATTCGCTCCTCTGTTTTTTCCCCATTACACTTTCAGCCGTTAATATTTCCTGAATCCGAAAATTGCCGGAATATCTTTCCTCGTGTAACACCCATCGCAACCGATTTTATTATTGAAATGAAGCGCTGAGATGCGGGTGTCACATTATCTGGCTGTCTCATCATCTGTCCCTCTAGAATTACATTTAACTGGAAATTACGTTTCAAGAATAAAATATGCAATATCTGGTTTTCAAGACGCGCGTAAAGTAGGGGGATTATTGCCGCGCAGTTTACTCAATTAAGGAGTTGAATTTCAATCCATTGTTCCTAACTTATTTCGATGTGTGTGTGTTCTGTTGAATTTAATATATACAGCACAGTTAGTATTTTGTAGTGATAATGTTAAAGTAACTATACAGTTGCTTGTCTACATGGATAATGTTACAGGAACTATACAGTTACTTGTCTACATGGATAATATTACAGGCACTATACAGTTGCATGTCTACATGGATAATGTTACAGGAACTATACAGTTGCATGTCTACATGGATAATTTTACAAAAACTATACAGTTGCTTGTGTACTCGGATGCTTTTATATAAACTATACAGTTGCTTGTGTACTAGGATACTTTTATATAAACTATACAGTTGCTTGTGTTCTAGGATACTTTTATATAAACTATACAGCTGCCTGTGTACTCGGATACTTTTATATAAACTATACAGTTGCTTGTGTTCTATGATACTTTTATATAAACTATACAGTTGCTTGTGTACTCGGATACTTTTATATAAACTATACAGTTGCTTGTGTATTAGGATACTTTTATATAAACTATACAGTTGCTTGTGTTCTATGATACTTTTATATAAACTATACAGTTGCTTGTGTACTCGGATACTTTTATATAAACTATACAGTTGCTTGTGTATTAGGATACTTTTATATAAACTATACAGTTGCTTGTGTTCTATGATACTTTTATATAAACTATACATTTGCTTGTGTACTAGGATACTTTTATATAAACTATACAGTTGCTTGTGTTCTAGGATACTTTTATATAAACTATACAGTTGCTTGTGTACTCGGACACTTTTATATAAACTATACAGTTGCTTGGGTATTATGTTACTGAGTGACTTGTCGAGCCACTTGTACCGATAAGCTGCATAGGGAATTGAAGGCATCTTTCTTAGATCTTTCGTGTAAAGCAGTGTTGTTGTATGCTGTCTTGTGCGTCATTTCTGATATGCTGCCTTCCTTGTGCCCTGTCAGATTTTCTTTTGTTGCAAGCGTTCCGTGGTAGTTAAACAGGTTGTTTTCTCTTGAGACGAGAGAACCATCGTATTGTTCATCATGATAAGTGTTCAGTGAACAAGGGGTAATGTTCACAATATGTTAATGTCCTCATTTATAATTTCATCTAGCCGTGTATTTTCAATAATTATTCTTGGACATTTCATTTCACTCTTTGTAATGTTCTTCTCCTCTGATTTGGACAAGGATAGGATATGTTTGGTAAAAAAATACTGTTTATCAGTTTTTGATTCAGATGTTCGGGTGTTTATCCAGTGATATCATTTGATACGTCATATCAGAAACTTTGTGAGATTAGCTATAATTTATTAAATCAAGGGCTCCATTTCCTGTACAAATATTTCCTGGGTATTTGAATAGTTAGCCCTACTAAAATGTGATAATGTTTTTACTCATATTTAGTATATCTGGCCCTAAAATATTTTCCAGAATGTATTCCTAGTTACTCTATCAAATGCTTTCATGTGATCAATAAATATTTTTTTAGCTTCTAAAAATTATTTCCAATTCAGGACATATTTAACTTGTAACAGCTTCATCTTCTAATTTATTTATAAGTTTGACGATTATTGACTTTAATCTTATCTTACTTTTCCTCTTGGATATTGTTTGCATTAATATTAATGGTATGTGATCCACATCTATACATTTGTTGTGAATTAGTCTAATATCTTTGATATTTTTTCTTTGTCTGTGTCTTTTTGATATGTAGTAAATGTATGATGTTGCATCGGGATTGTTCAACCTGTACAAAGTTTTTTATATGATTTTCTAATGCTAGAAGATTATGTCTGTTATTTTTAGACCATGCTCAGACATACATTTAAACTCTATTCTCCATTGCCACTCCGCTCTAATGTGATGTAAATGAACCTTCTTACTTGCTGCTGTCATTGCATGACACCCAAACCTAAATCATTGCTGATGTCATTGTACGGCACGTAAACCTAGACCATTGCTGATATCATTGCACGGCACGTAAACCTAGATCATTGCTGATGTCATTGCACGGCACGTAAACCTAAATCATTGCTGATGTCATTGCATGACACCCAAACCTAAATCATTGCTGATGTCTTTGCATGACACCCAAACCTAAATCATTGCTGATGTCATTGTACGGCACGTAAACCTAGACCATTGCTGATGTCATTGCACGGGACGTAAACCTAGACCATTACTGATGTCATTGTACGGGACGTAAACCTAGACCATTGGTGATGTCATTGTACGGGACGTAAACCTGTTTAATTGCTGAAGTAATTGAACGGGTCGTAAACTTAGATCATTGCTGATGTCGTTTATTGCACGAGACGTAAACCTAGATCATTGTCTGTGTTTCTAAACTTGCAACTGTTTACAGCAGTGGTAGACGTTCACTTACGTATTCCGTTTGAACAGTGAATTTGTCTTCTTTGTTACGTACAAGAAAACTTACAATATATTTGTCTGTTTCCTCTGAGTCAACACCGCTTTACTCGAATACATAGTTTCTATAGTTCCCTCTATCGTTCTGGGGCCTTTTTTAAAAAAAATGTGCAAGGCCTGTAATTAATATTTTACTTGTGTACATTAATTATATCAGCTGCGGATCCTATCACCAATTAAATGAACATTTAGTGTTGCTATTTTAGTTGCAAGCATATTTCAAAGTCATGTAACGTGTCCACTCCATAATTCGTTGAGATCAATCCGTTTAGGCTGCTTTTATGGTTTCGGAGCAAATGTATACTGCCTATAGACTTGTTAGGACAATCACAGCAATGGTCTGTGGTAATATTTGGTACACGACGAGTTTGCTAATCCCATGCACAACTCTCTTTAGTCGCTTTTTATGACATTCATGCAGAATATATATATATAATATATACATATATATATATATATATATATATATATATATATATATATATACACACACACGCGCGCGCATAGGTAGTGATGTTATCTATACAATGAATAATATGTGTTACCTAGTCTGTACAGTGACTAATGTAATACGTTACTTAATTTAAATTGCTGCTGATGTGTTATGTTTTCAAAACCTGTCACTACTATATTATTGCTTGACCGTCTGCCTGTTTGTCTGACGTTTGAGAGAAATATTTTGTTTAGCTGAACGAATCATGGCGTCATCGCCAGTGAGGTGTGTGTAACCCAATTAAATGACTGCCGTCTATAGACGTTATTGTTTTTCACACATTCTCTGCCTGACTGCAAAATTAATTTTAACGTCGTTATTACTAAGACGCCGTTTGAACTTTTGGTAGGGGGGGGGGGGGGCGGGGAGATATGCAAGGTGATGGGAGGAAGTGGCAGGTTGGTGGTAAGATATGAACAGATTGATGTGGGAAGAGATGGGTAGGGTAATGGACCCTTTGAGGCAGAAGTGATGTGCGAGTTGAGGAAGGAGAGAATGGGCGGGGGAACGTCGTGATGAGGCGGGAAAGAAATGGGTGGATAGTGGGATGCAGGAAGGGTGGAAGAGATCTGCATGTCGGAGAAGGAGAGATGGGCATTTGAAATTTGGGGTTGTGACAATGAACAAAATGGATAGTTTGAGGAAGAGATTATAGCTGGTTGGATGTGTATGTTGATGAGGAGGAGATTACGGCTGGTTGGATGTGTATGTTGATGAGGAAGAGAGTATGGCTGGTTGGATGTGTATGTTAATGAGGAAGAGAGTATGGCTGGTTGGATGTGTATGTTGATGTTGATGAGGAAGAGAGTATGGCTGGTTGGATGTGTATGTTGATGAGGAAGAGAGTTTTGCTGGTTGGATGTGTATGTTGATGAGGAAGAGAGTTTTGCTGGTTGGATGTGTATGTTGATGAGGAAGAGAGTTTTGCTGGTTGGATGTGTATGTTGATGAGGAAGAGAGTTTTGCTGGTTGGATGTGTATGTTGATGAGGAAGAGAGTTTTGCTGGTTGGTTGTGTATGTTGATGAGGAAGAGAGTTTTGCTGGTTGGATGTGTATGTTGATGAGGAAGAGAGTTTTGCTGGTTGGATGTGTATGTTGATGAGGAAGAGAGTTTTGCTGGTTGGATGTGTCTGTTAATGAGGAAGAGAGTTTTGCTGGTTGGATGTGTATGTTGATGAGGAAGAGAGTTTTGCTGGTTGGATGTGTATGTTGATGAGGAAGAGAGTTTTGCTGGTTGGATGTGTATGTTGATGAGGAAGAGAGTTTTGCTGGTTGGATGTGTATGTTGATGAGGAAGAGAGTTTTGCTGGTTGGATGTGTATGTTGATGAGGAAGAGAGTTTTGCTGGTTGGATGTGTATGTTGATGAGGAAGAGAGTTTTGCTGGTTGGATGTGTATGTTGATGAGGAAGAGAGTTTTGCTGGTTGGATGTGTATGTTGATGAGGAAGAGAGTTTTGCTGGTTGGATGTGTATGTTGATGAGGAAGAGAGTTTTGCTGGTTGGATGTGTATGTTGATGAGGAAGAGAGTTTTGCTGGTTGGATGTGTATGTTGATGAGGAAGAGAGTTTTGCTGGTTGGATGTGTATGTTGATGAGGAAGAGAGTTTTGCTGGTTGGATGTGTATGTTGATGAGGAAGAGAGTTTTGCTGGTTGGATGTGTATGTTGATGAGGAAGAGAGTTTTGCTGGTTGGATGTGTATGTTGATGAGGAAGAGAGTTTTGCTGGTTGGATGTGTATGTTGATGAGGAAGAGAGTTTTGCTGGTTGGATGTGTATGTTGATGAGGAAGAGAGTTTTGCTGGTTGGATGTGTATGTTGATGAGGAAGAGAGTTTTGCTGGTTGGATGTGTATGTTGATGAGGAAGAGAGTTTTGCTGGTTGGATGTGTATGTTGATGAGGAAGAGAGTTTTGCTGGTTGGATGTGTATGTTGATGAGGAAGAGAGTTTTGCTGGTTGGATGTGTATGTTGATGAGGAAGAGAGTTTTGCTGGTTGGATGTGTATGTTGATGAGGAAGAGAGTTTTGCTGTTTGGATGTGTATGTTGATGAGGAAGAAATCATCGGGTTGAGAGAGAAAGAGAGGAGCTCGTGGAAGATTAGTGAATAGGAAGACAGAGTGTGAGTGCAATGGGAGTCAGATTGAAAGAAGGGATGAGGAAAGGAGTTTTTTTAAATGATTTACTTTCATAATTATCATAGAAACGCCAGGTACCACAGATAATACATTTACTAATATACTAGATCAATTTGTTGCTAATAGGGTCAATGCGCACCTTTAGCTGTCTAAGAGTAACGTTACTGTTGCTCATAATGTTAAATGCAATTTAATGTAAGTTTTATACAGTACGTTTGGAGAGGTTTCGGCTTTATCTGGTTAAAAAAAACTGCACACTCACATTATCACAATCTAAAATTCAATGAGATGTGATGCCCCAACAACATGGAAGATTATTAGAAAGACGAGATGAAAAAGAGAGGGGGGGGGGGTAGGTCTGGAAACCACAATCCCTAAAACAATAAGCCACAGTTAACACTACAAATCTGACTACAATTTACAAATAGAAAAATGAAAAATGACTCGAACCGGCTTCACTGTACGCCTCCATATGTTCAGTCGCTTTCATTGGAGGAAGTGCAAACGACAGAGCACGAGCTATATAGCTTCTTCGACGGTTCCGAAATGTACCCATTTGCGGCTGGGTCGACTGGAAGCAGTGGTCATACCATGACTCTACTTTAACTTTTAGTATTTGTATATACATCGTTTGTTGCGATCACATGCTCCTTAGGGGACTAAAGCAAACATAACAGAATGTTAATATTTCACAAACTTAAAAGAACTTACTGTGTGCGCAGTGTAAATGCTGCACTAGTGATGGAAGATGGCAAGTTGAGACCTTTCGTGATCTCTCTCCACAGCTTCTTGTTGATGACCTCAACTAACCCGCCCTTGGAGACCACCAGCCGGAACAGCTCGTACAGGTCAAGTGTTTGTTTCGCCATGATGGGGATACGATTGACAGGAGTACCTGTTGATGAGACAGAGGTCAAGAAAATTGACATGCGCGGTCATGTGCCGGATATGATCATACAGACACTATCGATTACCTTTGCCTAAAGCAAATCATGAAATAAATATTCACCGGGTTGCAAAGTCTAGTGGAAAGTGATACACGTACACATACACAAACACATCACACACACACACACACACTATCGTAGCAGATACAGTAACTAACACACACTATCGTAGCAGATACAGTAAACTATCTAAAACAAAATATCGAATTATGACCGCTATTCCAATTGCCGAGGTCCACCGAGAAGATAAATAGAGCGGAGGAATAACGGCCGCTGGCTCTGCAGTCACCCTGCAGTGCACTGGTTATATTTCTATTTGATTTGAAAATTGTCATTACGATGTGTGTTTTCATTGCCAAAGTTCACTGGAGTATTTGTAGGGAAAAGGAAAAATGGCCGCTTGTACCTGTAGTCACCATGCAGAACAAAGGTATATTTCTATTTTACATCTTGTAGAAAAGAAACTACTGCTTTACCAATGGTTTGAGCCCATGGCACGATGGTTAGGGGACAGACAACCAAACATCTGCACCTCATTCTCATCACCGCTAAAGTAATGGTTGCAAAACTCAATCGGGTGTTCAATAAATAAAACAAACAATTAATTAAACATATGCTTCTTCTCCTCCTTTTTCTTCTTCCGCTTCTTCTCCTCCTCCTCCGCTTCTTTTTTCTTCTTCTTCTTCATCTTCCAGTTCTTGCGATAACGTGATGGTTGCTCTTGTATTCCTTTATCTTATGAATGGAATCGTTTCAATCCAGAAAGGTGATTCACATTCTCTAAGATTTTGGTGCGTGTGGTCCTCTGGGTGTGCAGTATTATGCATTGAGTCTTCTACCATAGACATGTTCGACAACATTGTACGTCGCTTCTTTCGAGGTGTTGTCAGTGTGGCAGTGGCTCTTTTCTCGTCTGTATCACACATAAAAGCTACTCGTAAACCATAGAGACAGGTTATGTATTGTAAGGATAAATGGAAAGTATCATGACTTTATTGAAATAACGGTCTTGTTTTAATTGCTTAATTACTTTTGGGGTTATAAAGTGTTATGGTATTGATTTAACACAATTCTGTGGTTTCTTTTCTTCAATATAATTTCTGTCCATTTAAACTTATATATTGTAAACTTATATATTGTAAACTTATATATTTTAAACTTATATATTGTAAACATATATATTGTCAACTTATATATTGTCAACTTATATATTGTCAACTTATATATTGGTCAAAACTTGGATCGTTGTCTGTTTCTGCTCTGCCGTAAAAATTTCATTCTAAATTGACATAAGTTGCAATGTTGAGACGTCGTATTCCACCACTACTCAAGATTATTGTTCGTGACACAATATAGAAACTGGATTATCCAGAAAATGTGTGTGCATGTTGGTCATTTTTTTCATTATACTTTAAAACAGTATCTAGAAGAAAATAAAAAGACTTATTGATACTTTCTAGTTGTATTCTGTGTTAATTGTAAATGTGTCCTTTCATAAGTACACAATGCATTCAAGATGTCGATTCGGGAGGGCCTATTTCTGTGTCTTTTCTCTGGTTTGGTGTGTATATTTCAAAGTGTTTAGAACAGTACGTGTGTTTGCTATCGTTGACGCTAAATGGTTTACTATTCTCTTGCAAATTATTTTGGAAAGTTTATTTAAGTATCGTGTTTTCACATTAAAATCGTTCACTGCGCATTCTTTCTCTATCACTAGACAGAAAGGACGTAATGTTGAGGATCTTTCACCAACGTGAATTCTGTCGAAGATTGAGGTGTTCTGTTGTCACATGACTTGTTCTATCATCTTTTTAAACTGATGTTTGAATTTTCCAATAATATTTTGTTGGTCTTTTTTTCTAACAATACTAGGCAGTCGCTCTTGTGATCACACACATTGCAAACACCCCGACGACAAAGAAATGACAAGAACTGAACGATAAACGCTTTCTTAAACACACTCGCAAATGGTCCTTTAAGGTTCGGTCATTAGAATTATCATCCGCGCATAGAAAATTACTCTGCCAAGTCCGATGATCAAGAAAATAATTATTTATATTCTGTGCAATTATATACAAAATGGATTATTAATGTTAATGTTATAAATGACATCATTCACCTAATCATTCAACAAACCTGCTTTCTGAATGTATGTCATGTAGTGAGAGTGACCATATCGTGTTTTTTTATGAAAACGACATTATTTGTCAACTTGGCATAAGACAGATTTCAACTGGAAAACAAGCCAACAAGGGGGAGGAAAGCGAGAAGGGCCAATTCAACTAAACAAAGTGATTGATGAATATAACTAGCAATAATTTGATAAATGAGTGTAACAGGCAATATTTTTATTGAACACTATAACAGACAATAATTTGATTTAATACTATAACAGACAATATTTTGATTGAAGACCATAACAGACAATAATTTAATTGAATACTATAATATATACTAATTTGATTGAATACTATAGCAGATACTAATTTGATTGAAGACTATAACTGACACTAATCTGATTCATGAGTATAAAAAACAATAAGTTGATTGATAAATATAACGTGCAATAATTTGATTGATGAAATAACAGGCAATAATTTGATCAATGAATATAACAGGCAATAATTTGATCAATGAATATAACAGGCAATAATTTCATTGAAGACTATACCATATTATAATCTGGTTCATGAAAATAACAGACAATAATCTCATTGATGAGAATAACATGCAATAACGTGTGTGATGACTATAGCAAGTATAATGTTGGTTACCAATGGCTAGGAATTAATTAGCTCAAATTAAAAGACTTGCATAATGGAGATATCTCAGGTCGGTAGGCTCATACACTACAGCACTTTACAAACAAGAGTCAAACGAATGAGAAACATAGGAAAAGTATGTTTCGACGCCATTAGAATAATATTTAAATATTATTACCTTTAAAATGTACATTATTTAATCATTTGAAAATTTAAACTTTGTTGCTAAAACAAAACTCACATTTGTATGACAAACTAATGTGCATGCAATGAGAGTAAAAATACGTTGGTTACATAAAATACAAATAGGATTGAACAAAAAGTGTGATGTTTGCGCACACAAGGCCAGAAACAGAGTGCAACAATGGCCAAGTACAGAAGGCTTAAACAATATCAAGATAGTTTTGCATTACTTAAATAATTAAAAGAAATAAATAATCAACATACATGATAGATACAACATTACACACACAGTTTGCCATAAACACCCACACACACACACACACACATGTGTATCTGTGAATTGGTAAATAGGTTTCTCAATGTTAATGAATGTATTTTTTTGTATTATTTATATTTGTGCGTACGAGTATATGTATATGTGTGTGTTTGTATATATATATATATATATATATATATATATATATGTTTATTTATCTATATATGTATGTATATGTGTATGTGTGTGTAAGTATGTATGTGTGCAAGTGTGTGTACGAGTGTGGATGACTGTGCGTGTGTTAGTGTACAGGTGTGTGATTTGAGAATCAATATTTAATCTCCTTTTTACCAAATTAAACAATCTTGAAAATTGACTGCAAATAAGAAAACGATGACGAATGAAATTTGGAACCTGAAAATTTAAAAGAAAAGATCTGACGCAACAATAAATAAATGCAAAACCGATTTGTTTGGTCAGATGAGAAGAGTTCTCAGCGTTAAGTAATGAAATAAAACAACAGTTGTTCATACGTACTAGTAAATCAATTTTTTAAACGCAGACAACGGATTTACTATTTATAAATCAGGATTAGGTCGGCAGCCCTACACACAACCTTCGTTTGTCAGAATATACGGTTGTATATATAGAGTATTGTTCATATTTATTGTTACCCAAAACCAAGATGAATTCGCTGTCGAAGTTATCGATTTATTCATGACAGTAATGAGAATGGAGACTGCGGGTGTGACTCCAGCTATACGATAACAGAATAATACACTGCTATTTAAGGGAAGACATTTTATCGGACTGTCAAATCTTGCTTCAGGAGATATGTGAAGGCTGCCTACAATATGAGCTGCTTGCAAACATTGAAGATTTAATGCATTCGGTGGTTTTGTGGATATACTGTCCTGTTAATGGTGGCTATTGCAAATGAACGAGCTGGCATCCTCCCCTCAGGAGGTGGATTGTGGTGCCATTTTTATTTCGATCAACTGTAAGCGATGCGATGAACTAGCATTTCAAAAATGGCAGAATTATAATATCAGTCGTGGGTTGACCTGGACCGAGTGTCTAAGAGTACGTAGCAGGAATGTTTACAACCAGTGAGCTACTAAAACCGTCAGTAATCACAATCTTCCTCATTTGTTGACGGAGATTGATATTTTTTGCTTTGCTACTCAACAACATCATTGTGTTATTTAAGAAACATTCGGCTATCTTGAAGCATAGTGCCTAGGTGTAACCCTCAGTCTCGACACGCTCTAGTGCACTCAATTATGAATTGGTACCTTACTTTTTTGGGTTAGGCAAAGTGGTAATGAAAGAACGGGTCACTTTATCTCAGAAAACGTTAATACCTTGTAAAATGAGATCCATTTAACGTTATCCTGAACACCTTTCAAAGACTTACCAGAAAATCTTTAAAGATTGTCAATTTCGGTTAATTTTTGCATTTATAAACGTTATTCTCTTAAGAGAACACATTTACTTCGCATATTGCCCATACGGATAACGAAAACCCTAATTTACACATAAGACGTAATTCCGCTAGTGTACACAACGCTTCCTGCACCAACGTGAAGAACTAAAGCTTCTTTCATGTACTGTTTACTGGTACACCTGAACTTCGAAATTTTTCAGTTCAACTGTCATCTCCGCATCAAAGGTCCGCTGTAATGGTTCTCCAGCGTACTCTCTCTATCTCATGCTGTAATGGTACAATCTGACAGGCTTTTTCCAGTCTACCTCCTGATGTTATCCGCCCAATTATAACGTTTTCTGTCTCTTGGGCGACTGCTTTTTCTCTTATCCTATAGTATAGGCTACAACAAGTAAGTATGCTTTGTTACATGGCCGAAATACCTTAACTGCCTTATCTTGATTTTGATCATTAATTCTCTTTTCGCCCCTTACGTTTTCATTACCTCCACATTTGTTTTCTTCTCTTTCGAAGAAATGCTGCAGAATCTTATATATACATTTTAAAGACATCGATACTATATTCCATCTTGTTATCGAGCTATTACTGAAGTCTTTTTGATAGGCAGTTCACCTTTGTACACACACTCATTCCGGCACGCATGTGATATTCAACTCATATTTAGAAGGCTAGAACAGCATTTCTTCTATATAGAGAAAGACAAAGAGATTAATATTTTTACGTTTAAAATATTGACCCAACGGGCACTGCATGTTGAAACAATATAAGTGTGATATGGAGGAAGGAGAAAGAGTTGTAAAATAAAAAAATTAACCATTCAAAGTCATCCAACGACAAAGACACGCATTGCAATTCTGAAGCTCTAAGAATGTAATCTCAAGTCGTGCAGGAAATTTTATAACTTTGTTTCGGCTGGCTAACAATGCGAAAAGCAGATCCCGTGATGAAATAGGAATGAATGTTGCTATAACGATATTTATGTTGCTTTTAACTTCGGCCCAAGTCATGACCTCATTTGCGCAAGTGCGAGGTTCACTTCCTTGTCTGGGGCAACGTCGTTTTATAAGTTCCATATCAAACGATTTCCAGGACGGAACGGTGTATTACAGTACTCTGTGTCAAACAATGTCTGCATAAAGCATTAACACCTCGTTTCTGCTCTGCGTTCATCCTTGCCTTTCCTTGATATGGCAGAGTTATTTTCTATCCCAAACATGATGTCTGTCCGCTACAGAGAATCAAAACGCATTAAGCGGCCAGCTTGCATTTTTTTAAACCAAATTTCTGTATTTTTTGTGTCTGTACTTTCCTCATGCTTGACTGGCAAGAATTTGATGTGTGTCTGCTTCATCCATTGCGGGGAATTAATCACTCTAATTGTTAACCTGATTTCACGCTACGTCGTTCAGTCTATCAACAAGCGGTCCATGAACTCGTGCCTACGATGGATAATCGTCTGAGACAGGTCCTGGCAAATGTGCCTGATCTAGTTCTAATATGTTCCTGATAAGAACAGAGAGTAGCGACGCTTCCCCGCTGAGATCTGATGTTTTTCACCACCATGAAGATAAAAACAAGACAAAAACCAAATACTAAATAAAATTAGAAAATGAAAAAAACAACTTGATTTGACTTAGAACAGATATAAGTGAATATGAAAGCAATATTAAAATGTATGTATTGTTTATATTTTAGTGTTAATATTTCTTGTTGGTGCAAATATTTAGTGTTCATATTTCTTGCTGATGAATGAATATAGTGTTGATATTTCGTGCTGGTTTATGAATATAGTGTTGATATTTCGTGCTGGTGTATATATCTAGTGTTGATATTTCGTGCTGGTTTATGAATATATTGTTGATATTTCGTGCTGGTGTATATATCTAGTGTTGATATTAAGTGCTGTTTTATGAATATACTGTTGATATTTCTTGCTGGTGTATATATCTAGTGTTGATATTTCGTGTTGATTTATGAATATATTGTTGATATTTCTTGTTGATGTATGCATATAGTGTTGATGTTTCTTACTGTTATGCATATAGTGTTGATATTTCTTACTGATGCATGCATACAGTGTTGATATTTCTTGTTGGTGTATGCACATAGTGTTGATATTTCTCACTGTTATGCATATAATGTTGATATTTCTTACTCTTATGCATATAGTGTAGATATTGCTGCTTGATGTATATATTTAATGTCGATATTCTTATTGATGTATGCAAATGGTGTTTGTATACCTTGTTGGTGTTTATATACAAATATATATATATATTTATATAATATATATATACATACATACATACATACATACATGGTGTTGATGATTGTTGTTTATGTATGTATTTATTGTTGATATTTCAGTAGTATGTATGCCGATCGTCTGATTAGTGTAAAGGTGAAGCACTCTCTTTTTTTTACGGCAAAAGAATTGTGTTAAACTGAGCTGTAAATGGCTACCAGACTTACGATAAGGGAAGGAAAAGGCACCGAGGAAGGGAACTGGACACCCCGCCTCAAACAAGTTGTGGCTCAGTATACTGAAATCTGTAGCACATTATCCATAACCAGCTAATAAGTCTGCTCAATGACATCTGTTACCCTCTTTTAGACTAATAGTATGAATTCTTTGTTGATATTTCTTATTGGTGTAGGTATATATTCATGATATTTGTAATTGGTGCTTCTATACTGTGAATATTTATTGTTGGTGGATGTAGAAATTGCGGATATTTTTTATATTGGTGTGTGTGTGTATATTGATCATATCTTGTTAGTTTATGTATTTATTGTGGATATTTCTATTGGTTAATGCGTTTATTATTTTATAATTTGTATTGGTTTATGTATTTTCCTTAATTTGTCTTGTTTATATAAGTATATATTATTGATGTTTCTTGTTGATGTTTTTTGTTTAATGTTGATGTTTTGTTATTTGTTGATATTTCTTGTTGGTTTATGTATTTATTGCTGATAATTTAATACTATATATTTGTTACTGATATTGGTTGCTGGGATATGCATTTTAAAATTATATTTATTTTTGAAATTTAGTGGTATGAACTTATTTTTTTATATTTATGTTTCGTGAGTGCATTTATTACCAAACCCAATGTTAAGAAATTGCAGGGCTTAATCCTCGACAAATCCACGATAAAGATTATGGGTCTGCGGTGGTTCAACAAGGTTACAAAGGAAAGCTCAAGAGAAAAAAACAGGACTAGACAGGGGAAACAGGACGAGCGGGGAAACAGGACTAGACAGGGGAAACAGGACTAGACAAGGGAAACAGGACTAGACAGGGGAAACAGGACGAGCGGGGAAACAAGACTAGACAGGGAAAACAGGACGAGACAGGGGAAACAGGACAAGACAGGGGAAACAGGACAAGACAGGGGAAACAGGACGAAACAGGAGAAAGAGGACTAGACAGGGGAAACAGGACTAGGCAGGGGAAACAGGACGAGACAATGGAAACATGAGTAGACAGAGGAAACAGGAGTAGACAGTGGAAACAGAACTAGACAAGGATAACAGGACGAGACAGTGGAAACAGGACTAGACAGGGAGAACAGGATGACAGGGGAAACAGGACTAGACAGGGGAAACAGGACTAGACAGGGGAAACAGGACGAGACAATGGAAACAGGAAATCTTAAACTGAAGATGGCGTTGGATTGGTCACATTATACGAACGCCCTAAGCCAGTATCATTAAGCAATCTTTGTCATTGATCCCGTAGGACAAATGAGACAAAGATTTGCCAAAAATCAAACGGAAAGAGACCCAGAGAACGAAATAAGAAAAGAAGAGTATAGAAAGCAAACTGCAGAAAAAAAGCCCGAGATTGATGTGCTTGAAGTGGGATGGTCCATCACCTACGCACCCCAAGGTTGTACGGTGAAGAAGAAGTATATTTTTTGTTGATATTTCTAGTTAGTGAATGTATTATTTTGTTGATATTTCAAGTTAGTCAATGTATTATTTTATTGATATTTCTAGTTAGTGAATGTATTATTTTGTTGATATTTATAATTAGTGAATGTATTATTTTGTTGATATTTATAGTTAGTAAATGTATTATTTTGTTGATATTTATAGTTAGTAAATGTATTATTTTGTTGATATTTATAGTTAGTGAATGTATTATTTTGTTGTAATTTATAGTTAGTGAATGTATTATTTTGTTGATATTTATAGTTAGTGAATGTATTATTTTGTTGATATTTATAGTTAGTGAATGTATTATTTTATTGATATTTATAGTTAGTGAATGTATTATTTTGTTGATATTTATAGTTAGTGAATGTATTATTTTGTTGATATTTTTAGTTAGTGAATGTATTATTTTGTTAATATTTCTGATCGTAAAAGTAAATGATTATCTAATTATTGATAAATTTGCGGTGTGTAATGTCGCTGTACTTTTTATTTATTTATACTGATATCAATCTTCTGTCTGTCTCTCTTTCTATCATTATGTTCGTTCCGTCCCATTTGTGTCACTCTATATTTCTGTCACTCTCTGTTTATCTCTGTATGCATTCATTCCCCTCTTGTGTGCAATAACCGCTCACTCTGAATGTCGCTCTCTCTCTCTCTCTCTCTTCTCTCTCTCTCTCTCTCTCTCTTTCTTTATTTAATTGTATTTCTCAGTCACTTTTACTTTCCCGCCTCCACGACTATCTTGAATCCATCTGTCCCTCACAGTTTGACCTCACTCTCTCACGCCTCGTTTCTTTCACTGTTAACCTTGATCCTCCTTCTGATTTATATTTCCACAAACAAATCTCCCCACCTCTTATATACCACCACCTCCACCCCACCGACCTCCCCCTTACACACTGCCATCGTGTTGGGACATACAAACAAGTTGTTTTTTTTAAAATTATGAGCACATTTTAAATTATGCTTGACATCTTTACGGCTTCAGACAGAGCTTCAGAAATATCCTTGAAATATTCCAAAAAATAAACACCGTTTCCTTCACTTAAAACAAAACGCTTAACAGTTTGGGGCAATGAGTGGGAGACGCAATGGTGCTTCCGAATCTTTTCTTACAGCTGCTTATTTAGCCAAGATGAGGAAAATATATAAATAATTGACAGAAGGTATTTTTAAGAAAAGCAGACGAAATGATGCATATACAATGCGACAATTTTCTAATTGCGTCTTGCTAATGTAGCGTGCACCTTCCCAGCAATTGTTACCAACAAACCTCCAACTAGCCGATAATGGAGCGAATTTTAATACTTCTGTCAAAGTCTCGCAGTTGGTCGGCGGGAAGCAAGAAGCGCCAACTGTCAAACCGTTTTCTGCTCACTTCAAATTAGAGATAGCAGAAACACACGTACCCAACGTCGACAATTTAATGTGTTGTGCAATTCGATGCTTTGTTGTTTCTAACTTAGCCTCGAGTGTTGATTCAAATAGACCTTGAGGGCGCCAAATGTTTTTACTGGAGGAATTCTCCAACAAGTGAAAAGAGTTTTGATACGTTGGAACCCTCATAACTGAAGATAGAAGGCGTATAGCAGCAACGAAAAAACAGAACAGGATAATTGAAAGTGCAGCAGGACTCCAGAAAATAAGTGCGCGTGTGAATATGTGTGTGCGTGCGTGCTTGAGTGCAGTATAAAGCGTTTGAGTGGTAGAGCGGATGGAGCTCTTAACCTTCATAGCAAAAGGACGGGTTCGTGTCCTGATCGTAGGACATTCCAATCGTCCCAGCTGTAAATTGATACTTGAATCACAGCTAAGGAAGACAAGGGTAAAAGGAATCTGGTAACCACATTTCAGAAAAGGGTGAGACCTCGCTAAACGAAGTCACCCAACGTTTCGTCACCGACGACAGGTTCTACTAAGGTCTACTAAATACGTAGATTACCATGGCAATTGACAGCGGAAAAATGTTGAGCGTTCCTAGAACCAAAATAAAGTGCAAACAAAAAATGATGTCTGCTCCATGAGAGGAACAGAGTTACAACAAAGTCCTCGCCAAAATAATTGAGTGTATGGTGACGTGTATGGTGACGAGAAAAGAAGAAGAGGGAAAAGAAGAAGAAGAAAAAGAAGAAGAAGAAGATGAGAAAAGAAGAAAAACAAGATAAAGAAGAAGAAGAAGAAGAAAAAGAAGAAGAAGAAGGAGGAGGAGGAGGAGGATGAGAAGAATAAAAAGAAGAAGGACATTCCTAGAACCTAAGAATATTACACGAACAGAAGCTTACCTACCTACAATGTTGCAGTCTACCACAAGCTCCTTAGCTCATCCGTGATTCAGAAATGCTAAACTTATGCGCTTAATGTAAAGTGTAGCACTACTCAAAGTACAACCAGGAGAATTGCATGAGAATGATTGAATGTTCGTGCAAATATTAAACCAGAACTGTTATACTTTTCTATGGAGACGCGATCTTGAAGGTTCATAATTATTAATATATATATAAATATATATATATATATATCGGTTTGCAAATGAAAAGCACGCTATTTGCTCAACATGACGTTATGAGACGGGCAAAGTGCATACATCTGTTGTCTCTCACATTGAAGGGATCGTGTTTCTCGTTGAAAATTGACTTCTTTCTTTACTACATGCGAGGCAGCGTCGTCTAGGGGTACAACGCCTGTTTCACTATCCCAACGCACCGGGTTTGAATCCCGCCGTGTCCAATTTGACAGACACTGCATTTTTTTCTTCGTGGGATCGCTTCTCCACCTATGGAATGGAATGGCAACCTTCCGTACTGCACCTGCCAAGAAACCTGTAACAGCCAAATAGGTTGACAATTTTTAAGAAGCGACGTTCTGCAATGGACATGTCAGTTTCATTTACATCACTATATAATATATTTTAACTCTACATTAGGTTCTTAATATTCTTCAGTACAAACACATTTCGAGGTCTTACCGTATATTTCTATATTTGTTTACATGCTACTCTAGATCTGTTTTGCAATGACAGGCTCCCCTTAATATGGTACTGACAACCCGAACTTTCCCAGCACGAAGAAAGGCTTGTACAAGGTGTCGTTCATGTACAAGATTTGTTCTGTTATTTCATTATTGGTCAACTGGTTTGAAAACCGCTACACAAATCAATGAGAGATGGGTTCAAAACCCTACCACGGCACGCGATGATTTTATGCACGATGAACTAAAAAATTTAGCCTGCATATTTCATTGACATTGTACGGGCAAGCGGCCTTGTTTCCTCAGTCTTTCAACTCCCACTCCCCATTTACCCTCCCCTTCGAGCCCCACCAATCGGTATAGATGCTGCAAAACTTTAGTTTTGATTCTATTTTTTATCAATCATTGGCCATTTAGTCCGACTGGTAGAGCGCCTGCTTCACGCGATAAAGTACTCCATTCAATCCTCGTTAATGACACGCTCTAGTTGATCCAGTTGTAATTGAGTACACTACTGTATATATATATATATATATTACTGTAATGCAAAGAAGGGCAGCGAAAAAGCGAACTGGCCACCCCACATTATAAAACGATTACACCTAGTTACAAAGAAGTCCCTACCACGTCATCCCCGATGGCAGTATTTTCCGTGGGACAACTTTAACTATTTATAAAGCCAGGTGGAGCAGCAGGTGTTCTTGTAGCCTTCATCAGCGTTTGATAACGTATTGTGCAACAACTTTTCTATCTGAAGTTTCATAACTATTTTCTGTGGAATACTTTCCAATCCTGGTATTGCAAATATGCAGGTGTATACCTCCTGCCAGTAAGCAGAAAGTTATCCGCTATAGGTCATTGTAACATTTGTCCAATGTTTTCTCTCACTCTCTGAAGTAATATATTTCCTTTCCTTGTGGTTTATCTGCATGATGTATTATAGACTCACAAAGTGGCAGGGCAATTATATTCTTAGCCTCTCGCAGCCAAGTCAAGAGACCTTGTTCACAATCTGGATGTGACACGCTTCAACGCATCCATCAGCAAATTGGAACATTATTTAGTTAGGGAAAATAAGACTGCGTATGGGAATAAACCGGTAACATTAACTTAACATAAACTGAGACCCAGTGCAAAGTTAAACTTTAACACTTCCTGTCCAACAGCAATGATGGAGATGCCCATTCTTGTATGGTATTGCGGTAACTAAATCAGAGAAGCACCACAGAAACAAAGCCTGCAAGACTTTTATATACTTAGGTAACTGAGCACTGAAACCTGATCCGGGAAGATGAACTTCCACAGAACGTTATTTGGTAGCCTTGAAGAACTTCCCACCACAACAATCATTATTTAGTGAACTAGCCCAAGTGTACATAAAATACAAAACAGGGTAAACAAGCAGACGAACAAGATGGAGAAAAATAAGAAGCAGAAGAAGAAGAAGAAAAAGAAGAAGAAGAAGAAGAAAAAGAAGAAGACGAATTCAATGTGCTCACTCTAAGCTGGTAAAATATATTTTAGTTTCTCTCAATTCACACTCACTTTCTCTCTCCCTCTTTCTCCATTTCCTCTCTCTATCTCATACACATATTTTACATTTACATTAACATTATCACTATCAACTATCCTCGGCGTCAGTCTGTCAGATGTGTAGTATGAGACGAAGCAAACGATATTCTGTATACGTTCTGATCTTTTGCAAAGCTATACCAATGTAGACGTAAGACTTTGGTTAGTCTATCTAGCTATCGCAGAGGTGGGTGTCCCCGTGAACATGTACGGCCATAGGGCCACCTAAACGTTATTCTACGTACCCCTCTGTTGTCAGGCCTGCATTCCACACGCCCAGCCCAACGATGTGTGCATGATATCGCTGCTTCCACAACACAGAGTTTAGTGTCGAGCTTCTTCGTTGCGGATCTTTTCTCGTATTGCAGGTTTCACAACTTCTTTCACAAGACATTTCATCACAAGACTATATTTCCATGTAAGCACTAAAAGTGTTGTCCGCCATTTCTATTTATCTGTCACGTGAGCTGGCCCGAGGCAAGTGGGCCATTTAGCAGTAATAGAACACAAATGCCCCTAACTAATGATAGTAGTTTCAGTACGCTATAACCTATTTAGGTAGAACTAGAACAAACAGTCTCGGTTTGACTTGAATGCCACTGGTATGAGAAAATGACCGCTGAACATTTGCTGCAAAACTGTCCGACATACGAAGATCAGAGAGAGCAGATGTGGCCATCACCAGTGGCAACACTAGACAAGCTCTATGGCAGTGTCGACAGCCTCAGGATGACCGCTGCCTTTTTCGAAAAAATAATGGTTACTGTCTGACTGCGTACGATGAAGAAGAAGAAGAAGAATGCCACTGGTATATACATACATATAAACATACACGTATATGTATGTATATGTGTGTGTGTGTTGACGTCATGAAAGAACAGATGCAGAATAGTCCAGTAAGGCCCCTCTATGATACTCGAATACTCAGCCCTTATATCCTGTACTAGTCTACAAAACCCGGGAACTATTCAATGACTGACTAGATAGCCAATATGCAAATAGTAGCTCATTGACTTAACGCAACTTAAGAACTCAATCATGATTTGAGCGTGGATTGACACAACATCGTCTGTGAACTCCCTTGGCCTTTAGTCTGAGACCATGTCAAGGAACAAAACGTCTAAGCATGATAGCTTCTCAATACTTAATGACTCCCAAGTCGACTGGGGAAATTCGCCCAGAAAAATTAACCCATAAAACGTAATTACACCAAGCAAAATAATTACGAGATTTCAATCTCGCTCTGAAGTGGCTCATCGCTTCTGGTGTCCTCTCGTGGGGGTGTGACATGTCACGAAACGTTTCAACATTTCCTTTGAGAAAGGAATCAGCTTGGCATTACTCTATATACATATCGCTTCTAATATCTCCCAATCTCTTCACTGCAACAATTGGTGATAAAAAGCTTATTTTCCTGATCTCTCATGGACGCTGACGGAAGAGTGAATGTTTTATTTAAATAACACAAAAGTACAGTGAAATACATGATATATACAGTTTATTATTCAGTTAATCTCAGTGTAAGACACTAATAGCACAAGAGATGCCAAGACAGGCGTGTTTGAAAACAATTTGACAATAACAATGTACCGTATATCCGGGACTATTTGAAACGGTTCAGGTATTGTCCTATTAGAAAGCGTACGAGTAAACGAAGCAGCTTACAAAATAGGAATAAGGACACAGAAAAGGTGTACGGATGAACGAGTTTAAGTAATGGAAGTGTACATATTGTAGGGAATGGATGTAGTTGGACGAATCAGTGTGCTTTGAAAAAGCATTGTATTTGACATATCCCTTGTTTTAACATTGCACATCACCACGGTGTTTATTTCCATTGATAGGATCTGTCAACATGATTTATAGGGCCGTAGAATAAAGGTCGCCTGTCCTTGTAGTCATCACACGGTGTGCAGGTTAGGTTCTAATTTTGTTTCAGATATAAATAAAAAATATGCCCTATCAATGTATTGAACCCGTGTCTACTTTGTCAGAGAATCGATACTAAGACCCGTTCGACCCCTCACACCATCCAGACTCCGAAAGATCAAATGCCGACTCATAATACCATCGATTCAATGCATCGACAATAGTGCACACAGACACACATCCGTTTGGGAAAGTTAAACAAACATAAGAACATATTCTTCAAGTCTGTTAGCTCCACGAGAAGAGTAGAATGACAGCATGAACTTCTGTAACCTAGATGATGATTAAACTGAACAGTGACGAGAGAAGAATTAATTCGCCATGTTCACGAGGAAAATAAAATTGGGATTGTTTAAGGAAGGCACTCCAGTAGAGCCTAGGTTGTACAGCATAGAGTCCCTTTAACCTTCCAAGCATGTCTTTAAAGGCGACTAAAGAGGGATATGCGTGGAACTAGCAGCCGGATTACGTAAAAACATTGCTATTGAAACGGTCTTTGCGAATGTAACTGATCAGATGTGTGGTTGGTCGTATGTTTCATGTAGAGCAAACATTGGAATAATCGTGACTGTCATCATAATCATCATCTTAGAGAACGAACGACTAAGACTAGGACTAGGACTAGATTCAAGAACGACATGATGTAAAAGTGTACGTGTTCATGAAAAGTATACTCTATGATGCAAAAAACACTTGCATTGAAACCCCACTGAAATGTTAATATTAAGTCAAAAGATCCGCCTTTGACATTTTGTGAACCCATCTCGGCTTTCACTAGCTCCTAACACCAGTCTGTTCACTCTAGTCTGGTTTCATGCTCTGTACAGATCCCGTCGGAATCAGCATTAAATTGCCTGACACCTCCAAGACGGCTGGGCATCTGGGACCTCTACTCCCCACTTGACACAGCCGTCAGGAAGAATTCTCTGCTCGACCCGTTCTGATCTCTTTTCATCAGGCGACCACTGTCTTTGACAATCAATGAATGAAAGGAAAACAAAACACCGAAACTGGTGTGATCCGGCCCTGGAATTTTGTTGTATTTTCAGCGAGGTGTTACTTTGTTGGCATTTTAGTATGTACTGTTATGGAAAGCAGCATGTGACAACATTAATTAATGATGAGAACTGATATAAACACGTAACCTGGATAAGTTCCGATCAATTCAAACACAATAATTACATCTAAGGTTGGCTGCAATTTCTTCGATTCACATTTGACTGACTCTTTTAAGTCTTGATCATTCCTTCTCGCATCATGATTCAGATATTTATTTTAGTATTACGACAGCCACCGAGACAATACACGAAGAGAAGAAAATGGAGCTGGATTGTACATATGCTGAGGAAGGCACAGTCCAACACAGCCAGGCAGACTTTCACATTGAATCCTGACAAACATACTGACCAAGACACCAGCTCATGCAATTCTACCGTGAAACAGACTGTTTCAGTCTGGATAAAGAGATGCGGATCGACTTGAGTGCCGCTGAAAGTGAGCGCCACGCATATGAAACCAAGCACAGCACAACCGCCTTTAGGACTCCAGTTCACTTTTATCAGCACGCTCATGATGTGAGGTAAGCTACTGCAACCAGCCACATAACACTCTTTTTCAGGGCACACAAAAGAGTATAGTTACTCATCGTGAGCATTCACCAATTAACAATAACATGGATAAGTGAATGTGAGAGCCACCTACAATTAAATGGCCACACGTGGAGAGAAGCTGAAAGAGTAGCCCAGGAACGTGTATGCTGGCGAGATGTGGCGAATGGCTTATGCACTGAGACGAGAGATGGGCTTTGATTGATTGATTGATATATCGCTTACAACAACAAACAGGCATTCATTATCGATTCATCCGTTCCCCGGCAACTATAAAATATAGATGTGTTCATTGTTCCGTTATCCCAGCTCATCTCATTCTTAAGGCAATCTAACTGAACGGACCGTTACGTTCTTTCGTGCAAACAAACAAAAATCAAATCCAGCAACCACATTAACCTGAGGTCAGACCAAGCTGCCTTGTTCTTAAACAATCAAATCCAGCAACCACATTAACCTGAGGTCAGACCAAGCTGCCTTGTTCTTAAACAATCAAATCCAGCAACCACATTAACCTGAGGTCAGACCAAGCTGTCCTGTTCTTAAACAATCAAATCCAGCAACCACATTAACCTGAGGTCAGACCAAGCTGCCTTGTTCTTAAACAATGAAATCCAGCAACCACATTAACCTGAGATCAGACCAAGCTGCCTTGTTCTTAAACAATCAAATCCAGCAACCACATTAACCTGAGATCATATCAAGCTGCCTTTTTCTTAACTTTTGTACATCTGATCCGCCGGAAAAGGCGCCAATCGTTATTTAATTCGTGTATCAGAATTCAGAAATGATAGTCACTCAGCACAAATATTTTGGTTTGGTCATATATAAAAAAATATAATTTTTAAACAGCTTCATGAAAACAATACAAGAAGGAAAGTTGGAGGGCCAAACGGTACATTTGGTGAGAGAATAACATCAAAAGATGGACCGGGAGAATGCATCATCATGGCAAGAGGCAGAACACGTTGGCGATCCATTGCAACGGTCTTCGGTGTGTAGATGGCAACTTAACTGAACTGAATCAGATCTGAAGTTTTGTTGCTAGTGCTTTACTTTAAACAGGTCACTGAAAGCTAGGCAAGATCTTGGACTGTATGAATGGAGAGGTGTGTAAAACTGTAACTTTGAGACTCCTCTAACCCGAAAATGTTATACTGCACTGTTTGTCGCCTCTTATGATGAACTCAGCGTGACAGTGGTTCTCTTCTGGAGTCTGTGACCGACACAAAGTCCTACAGTAACCCATTCGATAAGTGACACTTTTTAAACTGCTTCACGATTTTTGTATTTTAGAACTATTAGTTTCTGTTAAATAAAGTATTGTTAGATAATTTCATGAGCGACTAATCCCAAATTGTCATCACTAACATTGGATTCCTAACCTTGGTCTAAAGCACATACAAATATCTCCACTTCAGTCCAGCCGATTTGCTCTGCTCAAATTTAGTCAAGTTTTTCATGTCGCAAATAACAGTCAAAGTCCGAATTAGAAATTATTAATTAACCAAATTTTATAAATGGATCGAACTCTATTTTTAGCTTGCTTAACGTCTGAGGACCATTCATCTGCTGTGATTAGGCTTACGTCCGAACATTCAAATTAAGCGTGTAAGACAGATTATCTCGTTTTACTCTTCCGTGCAACCCAGAAGGTCGGATCCGAAGAAAGATGCGCGTTCGTCCAACAAATAAAATCGGACTCCACAAACTAGAGCATTATTCCCCAGCCTTTCGCGACGATGATTACCCAGCCGTGTGTGTCGCTTTCCGTTGACACCTACTCTCGCCACCTGGATCAATTTAACGTCCCTGCTAGGCCACGGCCCACGACGATTTGCTCGTGACATATCGACATGGAAAAGAGGCGCTGACATGCAATGGGATCCACCGAAGGGTACTGACCTTGAATGTGCAAGGAGCTGATTGGCTAGGTCAAATTGAGTTGAATGGCGCAGGGATTGCGTGTGAAAAATAATGTTGCCGTCTCGCCAGAATATGGACAAAAAGTGACAAACTCATCATACAAATATGATTGTTTTATAATGAGTGTTTATTAATATGTGTATGTTGTGTATTTTCTGCCAGACAAACTTGTAAAGGTAGTCTTGTCTTCAACAGACGGACAGTCGTTTTGGTAATACCAATTAGAAGTCATCATCATGTAGCATGTCCTTTGTAGAACGTCGCTCCCATCACAGTCTGTCTAAAAGAAACTCGTTCTCTTGTCAAAACTCCAGCCTCCGCCACAGTCATAGCTAGGCATTCCTGGATATCTTGGTGCCATCGTCTTCTTGGTCTACCCCTTCCTCTTTTGCCTGGCACCATACCTTCCATCAATGTTCTCTCAAGACCGTTGTGTCTCTTGATGTGACCAAAGTATTTGCATTTTCTAGCCAAAATGGAATTGATAAACCAGTTCTCCTCTATGCTCAACTCTTACCGAATGTCTACATTTGTTATTTTCTCAACAAAAACACACAAAAACACGCAATACAGGAATTAGAAGTGGCCTTTTAAAACGAAAAGGTCAGTTCCATGACAACATATGCCGTCTGGGATGAAGATAACTCATTATGTATTAAGTCGTATGCTATGTGAGGTGGGGTTGTCAGTGCCTTTCCTTGCTATTTATACCTTTCCCAACTCATATCTCAGGTATCCATTTACAGCTGTGTCGACTGGAGGAACGGTTGTACCAGGAACGAACCACGTGATGGATTTGTTTCTCTCCGTCCGTGATTTCAAACACTGGAGCGCTGTAATTCCAGTCTTGGCAAGCCAGTTCACTGACGACTATGCTACACTTTTAGAATTGTGATTGACTAAGATACATGTGTTTGTCTGGAAAGGTTTATTCTTGCAGTGAAAGTTCTCCACTTTTAACTCGTGTTAGTTATATCAGGTTAAACTTGCGTACGAAGAAGAAGAAGATATCAGGTTAAACTGAGAATCATGTTGTGTCTTGAGCTGTTATAAAACAGGACCAACTAGTTCAGCTCTTGGTGTCTAGGCCGGTTATCCTTACCTTTACTGTGAAAGTCCAGAGCTTCTTCTTGTTTCTGTTTCGTCCCGTCTGAAGCATAAGGCCACAGCTACACTAGCTCCCTTACCAGAAGCCTGTAACTCAGCAATTACCAGTGGGTGGGGGGGGGGGGGGGGGGTTTCGGAAGCAATTCGTTTTGCATGATGAAGATACTAGCCCCAAGATAAACACACTTTAGTTCACATTTACGAAATGGTTCGAAGGTTATAATGAAACTATTTCCTCCAATGGATTCCCTGGTCCCTTCTTGAGTAGAAAAGTCAAATTTTTTTAGCGCTGATTAATTCTCTTCCTCGCTGTCTTGTTATCTCTTAAGATTATGTATCAATTTACAACTGGGTAGACCAGATCGTTACAAAACAGAGATACTAACGTGGTCTAAAGCCTACATACAGGAAACCGCAGAAAAAAGACACCCACTCCACGTGAATACTGAAGATTTCAATGGAACGATAATCAAGAGTCGCATCTCATAGATGGCACAGACAGAGAGGAAGATTATTCAGCTGACTACGATCCAGACCGCACACAAAGGAGAGTAATAGATCCACGGTACAGACTAAACTTAAAGGAGAGTAAGGGATCCACGGTACAGACCATACACAAAGGAGAGTAATGGATCCACGGTACAGACCACACACAAAGGAGAGTAATGGATCCACGGTACAGAACAAACACAAAGGAGAGTAATGGATCCACGGTACAGACTAAACTCAAAGGAGAGTAAGGGATCCACGGTATAGATCACACACAAAGGAGAGTAATGGATCCACGGTACAGACCACACACAAAGGAGAGTAATGGATCCACGGTACAGACTAAACTCAAAGGAGAGTAAGGGATCCACGGTACAGAACAAACACAAAGGAGAGTAATGGATCCACGGTACAGACTAAACTCAAAGGAGAGTAAGGGATCCACGGTACAGATCACACACAAAGGAGAGTAATGGATCCACACTGGAGATATAAAAACAGATTACCAGTGGGTCATCGGCATCCTGGGCAACGAATGCACTAAGAGACTGGCGGAACAGGACAGGGGACTACAAGATTGCACAACTGATACAACTTTAGATAATGATGCTGCCATATATACATATGGATTTGTACTTTGTGATGATATCTCAAGTTGAGGCTTCTCTGATAAGGTGATAGACAGGGGCATTGCAGAAGGGTGGGTGTGGGCATACCTACCAACAACTTCCAGTTTGAGATTGAGGCAGTGCCCTCGGCGCTGAGGTAAATCCAATATATTTTATTAAGGCCATCATCACTTTTGACTCGAGGTACCGAACGAACTGGGCTCGGTCCCCAGTTTGTGGGATTTTTTTTTCAATCGCAAAAACATCTCCTGTGATCGACCTGGCCTCAAATATTTGGTACCAGAACAATCTTGGAAGAAAAGGCCGCCGACGTGCTTTGGACTACGGTCTTAATGTGCCATTGGTTAAGATCAAAAAGGCCTATCAACAATTCTCAATGTACCACACTGGCGTGTAGATGGGATCTATACTTTTGTAATTTTAATACTTGGGCTTCAGAAGGTACAGATGACCTGTCTGGGGCATGAGTGCATAGTGGACATAGCCTTCTAACTATCTGGATCTCGTGTAGATCTTCTGACCTGAATATGAACGGGTTTGCCGAAATGAACAAGTTGACATTCTGGCCTAAAAATGCACCCGTAGTGGGGACATGTTCTGTTAGAAAAATAACCTGACTCTGCAAAATGGAATATCAAACTGCAACATCCAAGGCAACGAGGAGGCAGACAGACTGGCAAAAGAAGGTGCAAGACTACCACAAACAGATACTAGTATGACGTACGAAGAGTCAAAACGGCTTATCAAAGCCAGATACATGACCAAATGGGAAACCGAACATACTGGTTACACCAAAAACGATGCCTATTACCAGTTGAACCGAAGAGAGCAGGTCGTTGTCTTCAGACTTCGCACTGGCCACAATAGACTGAGGTACTACCTATTCAACAAATTGAAGAATGCCCGTGCGGTACCGGTAAAATGACCGCTGAACATCTGCTGCAGAACTGCCCGACATACGAGGATCAGAGAGAGCAGATGTGGCCATCACCAGTGGAACTGCAAGACAAGCTCTATGGCAGTGGCGACAGCCTCAGGATGACCGCCACTTTTTTCGAAAAAATAATGGTTACTGTCTGACTGCGTACGAAGAAGAAGAAGAAGAAGAATGTCTTGGGCCGACAGGCGCAAAAGAAAAACCACAGTGCAACGCACACCGCCTTGGGGATTAGAGAAATTAGGCGATTGCCAAAAAAAACAAAACAACAAAACACACAAAACAGGTGAAAGATTTCTCAAACTTAGGGAGGAAATTATCAGCAGAATAAAGAATGACAGCGGAAATCCCCCAAAAAATTATGCAATAAGGCAAATCAGATCATTGGACAATTAGCTGCAATACGCGATTGCAAGCCCGTGACATTAACTACCAAAAGAACCTTATACAACATGATTTTCATCCCGACACTTTGCTATCAATGTCAAAACTGGACACTACCATCAAATGAGAAACGCTATGTCGTAACAACAGAAATGATATACCTGCGAAGAATATTGGGCATAACAAGGATATACATGATCAGAAACGATGACATCAGGGCACAAGAGTGAACAACACCAGTATTAGACTAAATTAAAAGACAGCAACTAAAATGGTTTGGCTGATAACAATACTACTACAACATTGCATCCCCTGGCAAGGTGCACGATATGGACATGAAGAGTAGATTTGGTCAGCATGTTGCACCTGACCCTAACGTAATTTGGACGTGTGATATTAGTCTTAATCAATATGTTGGAACTGGTCCTAACCTAAGCTGGACGTGTGGTGTAGTCTTGATCAATATGTTGTATCTCGCCCTAACGTAAATTGGACGTGTGGTGTAGTCTTGGTTAATATGTTGCCTCTCGCCCTAACGTAAATTGGACATGTGGTGTAGTCTTGGCCAATATGTTGTCTCTCGCCCTAACGTAAATTGGACGTGTGTGTAGTCTTGATCAATATGTTTTATCTCGCCCTAACGTAAATTGGACGTGTGGTGTAGTCTTGATCAATATGTTGTATCTCGCCCTAACGTAAATTGGACGTGTGGTGTAGTCTTGGTCAATATGTTGCACCTAAGATGTGTCCATTATAAGCTTGGCATCATGTCGTAAATGTCAACGAAAAACGGTTCTTCTTGAGACTAGTAACTTCAGCACGAATATTGAATTGCTTCAGAAACCACCATTACAATTGCAATCGTATTTACTCAGTTACAGACTTCCTGTGATGTAGTTACTGAACCTGTAGCCTTCTGCTTCAAAAGAAGAAAATAATAAACAAAAAGATTGATAGTGATGTGGTTTAGATAGAACAATTGTTTTTTTCCGGCAACGGGGGAGGGTTCATGACCCGGTCGAGGTATCAAGAGCGGAAACGAATTTCTCTTCCTTATAACGGATGAAGACCAAGCACGTCTCGTTTCTCAGCTTAATCCTGATTTAACTAACAAGAATGCGTCTGATCTTGAAAGTGGCGCACCTCCACTTGAAGAAGATAAACCTTTCAAAACAAACACACATTTCTTAGTAAATCATTTGGACGAAGGACACTCCTAATGTCCGAATATTACCATAACGACTGTCTATGGATGAAAAAGCATATCGTTACCACAAGAAAGGTAACCGTCTTAATAAACATCATTCGCGTTTCTCAGCAGACGGGCACTAACTCTGGTTGAAATGGCCATCAGACGGGCCGTAACTCTGGTTGAAATGGCCATCAGACGGGCAGTAACTCTGGTTGAATTGGCCAACATACGGTACTAACTATGGTTGAAATGGTCAGTAAAAAGTCTAAGCCGGTTAATCCTCAATTGTATTATATCACTAACAAACTGTTGAGCCTTAAATGCTGATCATATTTTAATGGATAATGCACAATGTATATGACAGAGCAGACCCAGGTATAAAGTGTAAGAGAAAATTAGATCTACACAAGAGGCGTTTAAAAGTAACGTCCAAAACACTCCATCCGCAACAGCAGTTTCTGGAATGGGATAATATTAACCCTTGTTACATAAGTTTTTGATTTCTTATGAAGTCATTGTTGGAATACCCAAATACAGGACAGATATTTTCAAGCTTCGTTACAATTTCTCCCTACTTTAGACACGCACAAAAAAGATGCACAATCTTGTCTTTGGTCGTGCGCAATAACTCCTCAAATATTGTCGTTGAAAGTTAATTCTAGTCTAATCAACAGGTATTTAGCTGACTCTTTGCCCTGATGAAGCACGAATGTGGCGATATTTGAAGGGTAAACGGCAGGCAAGCAGCCAGGCGTGCTCAGCAGAGCTTCTGCATACAGCATAGAGAATCCACCACGATTCACACTTCACAGAAACACATTCCGGCAGGGACGAGAGCAAATATTGGCCAGATTCATCGCTGTGGTTATGCCCGGCGTGGTAGCTTTTCCTGAAGCATTTTGGCCTGCCTTGAAACGGCGTCAGTGTGTTTGAGATTGCTCTGGCCTTAACCACGACCAAGATTTGAAAATCAATATACACATACAGATCAGACAGCCACATTCACCTAAGATTAAGTTGTCCTGGACTACATATTTGATCATTTGAAGTGAGATGTTTCTATTCATCATGCATAAGTGTACAAAGAATGGCAACAATCCAAACACATTTGAAGAGCATGTTTATAGTAATATGCGCTAACTGATGGTTCGATCTAAATATAGCCTTATTCAGGATTGGACAAATCAGAGCAATACAGACGGAAACAGTGAACTTTGTTGTCAATCAATTATTGTATGGACAAAAACATATCCAACGATGTAACTGATAAATGCGTATGGTATATATTTGATAACATCACTTTATGTCTCTTCTCTTCTAAAAAGGTGGTGTAGAAGTTTTTGTATGCACTTGCAATTGAGTGGGTAGACAAAATGGTGATTGGCCTGCTGTGTGTTTGCATGATTGACGGATCGACTTCTTTTGGCCTCCTTGTAGGCCGGAAGTGGGTATGAATTTTGTTACGTTTAGTAATTTAGCCAGGAAAACGGGGCTAACATGCTGTTATTTTCAAGTTGTAGCCGCCTCTGGCTCTTATACCTATACAGAGTGAACACTGATCTTCTGAGTTCTTCGTCAATCTCTAATCCGGCTCACCTCCTTTGAAATCATCTGATGGTGAATCCTACGGGATTTGAACCTTTCCGTGTTTTCGTTGATATCTTGAGACGAGCACTTTACCTCGTAGTCACACCTTCTTCTCAATGTCATTCCTTTGTATATCTAACTTACACTGTTTTTTTGTTTGTTTGATTAAAGATTTGCCTTTCTGAATTCTAGTGCAAAGGCACGCTCCTTTCCGTATCAGACCGTATTCCTGTTGGGGAAATCAGGATGATTTTGGCCAGTGTGAACATGTTTGTAATGTAGACGTCCTGGCCAGTGTATGTATGCGTGTGTCTGTCCGTTAGTATTGTGTTTCACATTAGTAGTTGTGCAGTATCGTAGTTTTGCAGTATCGTAGTGTTGTCCCGAAACACCTCTGACATGTCCAGTCAAACTGTAGACCAAGTGATTTCGAACATGGCACATTGTGATTGCAAACCAAGCTTGATCTTCATCTACACCCTTACACCTGTTTAAGTTAGTTCATTATTTTAGTTTGTGTTGACCTCGATTTTGTAGCCCTTCGTAAAGGTCTATTTTGACCGGACCCTCTGTTTACGTATAAAAGTGTAAAAAGGAACTTTGCACAAACAGCTAATCTCTGTAGCAAAGACAATAGGTAACAGCAATGATAGTCTCATAGAAGACACTGCCGCTGGGGAATATGTGTGTTGTAAAGATTTTAGCTACTTCCAAGGTGGGATGAATAGCCTAACTGTGGACTACCTGTGCGATGTTTAGGTAGATAGACTGGAACGTGTCGCTACTGTAAACTGAACTCGACAGTGATGCAGGTAATTGCATGAGATCCATCTACACTGAGACGATAATGTAGAGGTAGAGAAGATGGGTGTAACAATTCATGTGATCCATCTACACTGTCACTGAGACGGTAATGTAGAGGTATAGAAGATGGGTGTAACAATTCCAGTGATCCATCTACACTGTCACTGAGACGGTAATGTAGAAGTAGAAAAGATGGGTGTAACAATTCCAGTGATCCATTTACACTGTCACTGAGACGGTAATGTAGAGGTAGAGAAGATGGATGTAACAATTCCAGCGATCCATCTACACTATCACTCACTCAGGCGCCATGTAGAGGTAGAGAAGATGGATGTAACAATTCCAGCGATCCATCTTCACTATCACCCACTCAGGCGGCCATCTAGAGGTAAAGAAGATGGGTGTAATAATGAAGAATCCCAACAAACCAAAGCAATCATATGTAACAATACTTTGTAACAAATTGAGAAACCTTGTTCTATGTTGTAAAGAGCCGAGATTGTCGCGGAAAAGCGAGTCATAAATAATGAATAAACAAACAGGCGTGTTACTGAAAGCGACAGTGATGTTGTGTTACAGAAAAACAAATCAATCTATCTGCGGTAGTAACAAATATCGGAAGCCAATGTCAACATTGACAAGTACCAGTCTGATAAAATGCCTTATTTAAACAAATTCAAAAATCAAATATATATTTTACAACCAACTTTACTTCGTCAGAGATAAAGAAGAATACAAATAAAAAAACAACTAACGGATTAAAACAATAATGACAGATTGGAGATGGGCTTCTCTGAGCGCGGGTCTAATTTGGATATTCTGCATCATGTTAACGTGAATATCAGTGTGTTGCAGGAAATGTTCAGAGTTTTGTTGACAAAATAATAAAGATGGCATATATACGGTCACTAATCTATTTAAAAAATAGAAAATAGAAGGCCCTGTGTACTTGAGCATGACATGAGAATAAAGATAACACTGGGGCAATTGGAGATATTTCAGAAGAACGAGTTGAAGGAAAAGAAAGGGACACGTCTCTAAACAATCTAATGTGGTGGCAAAGAGAAAACCAATAAAGAAAATGATGTTAGCGATATAGGGATATTGTAGTGTGTGTGTACGTGTGTGTGTGTTTGTGTGTGTGTGTGTGTGTGTGTGTGTAGTATATGTATGCGTGTGTATGTGTGCGTGTGTATGCGTGTATGTGTGTGGATATGCATGTGTGCTTGCATTAACAACGTAAACCCCAGAGGCCCTTACTAGGGACGAAATAATGGTACTATGCTACCCTCATGTTAAACAAATTGCTGCCACAAAAGTGTGTGTGTGTGCGTGTGTGCGTGTGTGCGTGCGTGCGTGCGTGCGTGCGTGTGTGTGTGTGTGCGCGCGCGCGCGTGTGTGCGTGTGTGCGTGCGTGTGTGTGTGTGTGTGTGTGTGTGTGCGCGCGCGTGCGTGCGTGCGTGTGTGTCTGCGTGTGTGTCTGCGTGTGTGTGTGTGTGCCTGTGAGTGTGTCTGTGTGTGTGTATGTATGTATGTGTGAATGTGCGTGTATGTAGGTTAGAAAGTAGGTAGGTATGTAGGTATGTGTGTGTGTATGTATGTGTACATGAACATGGGTATATAAGAGGTGGGTAGGTGTGTGTATGTATGTGTCTCTATATGTACGTATGATGTATAGATGTATGTAAGTGTACACGTATTATATATATATATATATATATATATATATATATATATATATATATATATATATGCAAATATACAAATAATAAAAACAAGCTTTATGAAGTTCACTATTAAGCCTTTTCGCCATTAATATGTTGATATCGTACATTGCCTGAAATAACCCAAAGGAATTTACTTGCTGCAAATGATCAAAACACGAACTCTACAACAGCAGCAATTACTGCTAAAAGTCCAGAAGTCTTGACTAATGTATTACTCTAAAGTATCTGACTTAAGAGGCATAGAGACCAGTGCCATTACTGAATGTCTTATTACTATAACTTAGTTAGATCAGAAAACGAATTAAGATCAACGGAAATTTGGAGTGGAAAGATGGTAAGAACGCCTGTTTCATTGGACGAAGTTACTTCATTCAATTCTTCGAATAGATCATGATCCACTTTGACCACTGTGTATGAATACCAGACTTACTCTTAGGGAAGTGAAGCAGCTATGAAGTGTAAAGGTCGCCTCACTTCATAAAAAGATAAGTCCTAGTATAAGGAAGTTTTTGACACTTCATCCTCGATGGAAGTGATTAGTATGGGTCCATTTACTATGATGGACAATCACTGCAAATGCTTTACCAACCAGCTGTACAACTATTATCGTTTTTCTGTTACAAGGAAAAGTAATGTAATTATTATATTAGCTCATATCACGTTGTTTTTGTTATATTATATTATATTATATTATATTATATTATATTATATTATATTATATTATATTATATTATATTATATTATATTATTTTATATTATATTATATTATATTATATTATATTATATTGTACTGTATTGTATTGTATTGTACCGTACCGTACCGCACCGCACCGCACCCTACCGTAACCGCACCGCACCCTACCGCACCGTACCGTACCGTACCGTACCGTATCGTATCGTATCGTATCGTATCATATCACATTGCATTATATTATATCCTTCCATATTACATTAAATTATATGATATTATATTTAAAAAATCGTATTATTACATCGTATTAAATCATTTTATATAATATTATAATTGCATGGTTGATTACGATACGATTTGATATTTTTTTAATAGTTGATGTAAAATAGATGAATTATTCAAAATTTCCAAAATACAAAAAGAGGTTAAACATACAAACGCCTATATCGAAACGAACTTACCGACGTACAAAAATGCGCGTCAGGTCAGTCACGGACTAAGTTTAAAACGCGCCATGACGAAAAAAGCCGAAGTAGCAGATTAAGTTACGAACATACCGAACATACATATAATTGACAATCGCCGTATCAGCGGAAAGTCGTTAAGCATGACCCTGCTGTAATTGACGTTATCATTTGCAGCCTATTCTCTAGCGTGTTGCCTACAACTTAATTATGTATGTCAGAAAATGAACCACGAACTTCAAACAAGGATGTTGCCTCAAGTATTGATGTTCTGACGTCTATTAATCTGCTAAATTTCCTTTAAGAGCTCGTGTTTCATCTGGGAGTCTGGGGCCACGACAGTTATGACAAAATGACAGCATCAGTGCTGTGCGGGTCCTGGTATGGGAACTATTAACATTAGTTGCCACTGACCTCCAAGTTCCTGGTTCAAGATAAGAGACAGAAAAGGGTCGGGGCGAGATATTTGACACGTCCAACAATTGAACCTTTCTATGGGCAAGTGACTTCTGACAAGCGTTTTAATACAGGGCTTCATGTTCGAATCTCTAGTCATCTATGATGGCAGGAGAAGGGGAACAGCCGGTTTGCGGTTAACCACGGAACTGGCTAATACACGAAGTATCCCCGCATTCATCTTGTCAATCAGGGTCCCCAAATAAAGGGGGATCTATTGTCGACGCTTGGTGTAAAGGGGTATCTCTAGCTTCCGTCTAACTTAACCACGCTGTCTCCGTGTCAATGCGGTCGTGTTCTAGTGGACAATCTAATGGCCTGTTATTGACAGCTGAGACCGTGGACGTGAAAAATCACATTAGACCTCTAAGTCGATTAGACATCCCATATTACATTACTTACACAAGTAACATATTTCGTGGCTATGGCTAATTTTCCCGCGACACGGCTGCACTGAGCTAACAAAGTAGGTGGCAATTTTCCCACACAAAAACTACGTTAAATTGTTTATTGTTTAGCGGTTCAAATATGTGTAATGTTCTAAACACAAATACTGATCAATTTCTTGGTGTAAGTGGACCTTTTACAAGACCTGGACAAACATATACAACACAAATAAAAACATTGATAAGCTTCTTGACGTAAATATGACTTTCCACAAGACCTAGATAAATTCAACACAAATTGAAATATTGATCAATTTCATGACGTAAATAGACCTCTCACAAAACCTGGACAAACATAGACAACACAATTAAACATATTGACCAACTTCTGGTTGTAAATAGACCTTTTACAAGACCTGGACAAACAATGACAACACAAATAAACATATTTAGTCACCTTATCGGTGTAAATAGACCTTTCACGAGACATGTACGAACAAAGATAATACAAATGAAAATAACTAACAAAGTTAAACGAATATCAATAACGACAAAATCAATCCTGAATAATATCCAATAATATGGTGTATGAGCAGCTATATAGCAGATGTTAGTGCACGGGCTGCTATGGGTTCAGTTCTCAATTGATGCGGGTTCGAGGCCGATCCAGTTTTAAAAAATTGAGTACTAGAACAAGTCTGGGATTAAAGGCGGATGGCGTGATGCTGACCATATCAGTCATAGTGTTCCGTTATTCAAGAAAATATGGGCATTAACACCGTATTCCCAACATGTCACATGAAATGTAAACGTGTTCTTTATTGTAATAACAACATGAGAAATAAATACTGAGCATTCGCCGCTATTATTTCACCTTCTGGTTTCACCTGAAGCAAACGTCCAGCACTAAAATCGGTCTCTTTTATGGGGCATGCATTGGTGGTTCAGTAGTAATGGTTTTACATGTTGCTGTTTCTATCCTCACACACAACTTTTTGTAGTCGCCATTTACAGCATGCATGGTACGTTACAGTGGCTCTAATTTACAATCCCTGATGCCACTCGGATGGTACGCCACCTTTTGTAGTTCAGAAATGGTGTTAAATAAAAATGGAAGGGGAAAATCATTTTTGTTAATTACATACTAATTACATAAATCTTTTCAAAATCAATATCAAGCAATCAATCAATCAATCAAAAACGTTCAACTCCCTGAGGAGCATATGTCTTCATTGCCAAGTTCTCCTGTTATGCAACATCATTTTTAGCCACAACAACACGTTTCTCTGCAGTTTTTAAATTTGTCTTGACTTCCCATCTGCGTGAAGATGTAGACCTACCTCTACTTCTCTTGCTATGAGGATTCCAGAACATTGACTGTCTTGTAATACTGTCAACTAGTTTTCCTGATGTGTTCTTAGCACCGCCGACACTATCTTCTCTCGTCTACTCTCACTGACATAAGTCCGTTTGTTTCCCGCAGTTCTATTTTAGTGACTTTATCATTCAATTTTTCTCCTCATTTCATTGCAAGCATCCATTAATGAAAACTTGGATCTTTTTAATTGTCATTTTCTTTCTTCCCCACGCCACAGATCCATATAATGCAACCGATTTGATATTTGAGTTCAAGATAAAATAAATCTTCTCTAGGTTAATGTTTTATAAACTACGATATTTAATCCTAATCTAATCCTAAACCAGAGATCTCTGTAGTCAAGAGGTTAAGGCATTCGCCTCTCACAGCGATGAACGGAAACGGTGGGCGATCGAATCCCGCAAGTTCCAAGCGACCCCTGGTCTCACGGGAGGTAAGACCAGAATGCCTTCATCCTAAATTACCTCCAGTCGTCTTGTCCAATAGTCTTGCCACTGATTCAATGTATCTCGAGATCAGAGAGTGAGATCGATGACCAGCGCATTCACTCCGACACTATAATCCTCATACAGCGCACATCACAATATTAAGACACAACTGTCTGATGTTGTTGCCATCATCGTGAAGCGATGGGCAATAATTATTCATAATCCTAAACTACTAATCTTTTTTATTTCACGCCAGCGGAATTAAGGGACCACCACTATTATACACTAATACATTCTTCTTGGCCCATTTATAGAACTTTAGCTGGAGTATGGAGCCACCACTATTATAAACTACGACATTCTTCTTGTCTTTTTTATTTAACGCCAGCCTAAGTAGATAGTCATCCCTGCAGCTGGCCTCCTTTAGAAGGCAAAAGACTTTTCGTGCTTTTGTAATAGCTGTTTCAGTAGCAATTCGTTTTATACCGAAAGCCTAATGTACAACACTCTTTAATCGACTTTTGCGGCATGCCTGGAAGTGTATAGTCATAATCTTTATTCTCCAGAAATAAGTCCCTAAATCCACTAGAGGAATCTACTAAGTCATTCAATCAATCAAAATGTGTTGAATTCCCTGTTGAGCACAAGCCTTCAACAAATAGATGCCAAACCTTCAAACGTTGAACTGTCTACATCTGAGGCTTAAGTTTCAACAAAATGGTGAAGCTTGCTCCATGTCAAACTCTCTTTAGCCGCTTCGTGTGACATGACTAGCATGGTACCATTGGTACCATTCTTTGTTTCATTTCGGTCATCGGTAACATTTCGCCATTTCTTGGCAAAAATTAGCAGCGAGAATATAATATCATTACTGATATAAACTCTTGAATTTGGGAGAGTTTAATTTCTATCTTTACCACTGATGTTTATCTGTCTTGTTCCATTGTATCCAATCCTGAGAAAAATACATATTTAGGTCGTAACTACATGCAAATCTGTGACCGTTGTGTTGTCAATCTGTTTTGCTTGCATGGCTTATATCTAGATAGAGCGGATCAGAGGAGTAACAGAGTGGAAAGAGCGTATACATGTTAAGGCAAAGAAACCTGATTCAATCCCCAGTCTTGACACGGTCCAGTCTACCAAGCTGTTATTGGTAATTCCCGCTTACAGTAAAAAAAGCAACTGGGTAACCCGTCTCAGAAAACGTTGATTCCTAGTCAAATTAAACCTCTACCACTTTGTACTAGTTGGTAATGCATGTTATGCGTTACATTATGTTTTCTTTGAGTCATTATTTGTAGTGACTTGTATTTCAATTTCTCATATATTTTAGGAATTTCAGCGGAAAGGAATTCAACTTTAAAGCGAACGGAGGCTAGAAACTAATAGACTACATTGTTTCCTGTTGATACTTTTCAAGTAAAATATTTGCTCAACGTGTAAGCTTTTGGCTAATAACTGTGAACTGGCAGTCAACACATGTGCTCCGCAGAACGTTACAGAGTCATGTTGTGATCTTCCTATGGAAAACGAGATCAGTGTCACGGTTTTAGGTTCTTGCTGGTTTTCAACTTTTTCTCATGAGAAAATGCACTAATGGTTGCAGGCAACGATTTTTTGCTTCTTCGATTTAACAATAACAGGTACATTTTCAATGCTAATGAACATCAGTACATTGAATCAGACATATTTAGTGCACTTTATAATGTAGAAAAGTCTGAGTAGCATTAGAGAAAGCGTACTTGCTTCTCATGGAAACAGTAGCATGTTTTATACCAGATATCAACACGATCCAGAACACCAAGCTATGAGTTGATACCAGGCTTACTGTTAGGGTAGGAAAAATATGACCTAATAAATCGTAGAGGAAGAGATGAATGCATAAACAGATGAAAACATAAACTCATGAACACATAAACACATAAACACGTGAACACATACAAGAGTATGAAAAGTAGAACTGGGTATAGTATCGGAACTCGTCAATGGTAGAAAAGTAGGAACACTCGTAGTTATAACAGAAGAAGAACGACGCTTTGAGAAAACGAAAGGCTAAAATAGTAGAATGACGAAGACGGATTTGTCGGACCGAAATGTGCAAATATCGCAGTCAAGCTGTAAACTAGCGGCACAACGCAATCCGTTCTTTGAAATACATCCTCCTACTTGCAAAGCCCTGTTCAATCGCAAACAGTAAGAAACAAGAAATATAAACGTAATTTAATGGAAAACAGTATAGTTGAAACAGAGGAAGCAGCACTTTATGAGGAAAAAGTAATGTCATAACAGTGTAAGAATAACTTTATGGGAAAACGTATAGTCATAACAGTGAAGATTATTGTTACAATACTATATACATTTGTAACAGTGAAAGAATTATACATGTTTATGAGAACTAACAACATTCGCGCGACTGGCCGAGCGGTTTGTTTGTCGGTCCTCTCAATACATTGACGTGCGTTCAAAACTCGTTAGGCACTTTTTTGTATGTATGGAAGATAAAACCAGAACTTGTCCTGTACAGTACGTGGTGTCGGAAAGGACACGTGACGTTTTAGTCTCATCCAAATAAATATGGTTCGTGGAAACAGCGATTGTAATGAATACCTTAATGACAAAATGTTTCTAAACGTTAAAACAATACTGGAGAACAATCTGACAAAACAATGTAAAACTATCACTATTGATTTCTTGTGATCGTAGATTTTGTTTTAGTTGTTATTTTTTCAAGTGTTTGTCTCTCTGTAATCTACTGACGGAGGCGTGCCTTTTTTTCAGGCCTCAGCCTTTCATGTGATATTATGACGTATTAACCAGTGATTGGATGCGTGTGTGTGCCTGCATGTACCATTGATAGTTTGGGCGCTCTCAGTGGTCCACACCCAACCAAAAGTATCAATCAGCATATGAAAGTTTGGTAAGAGTTTGGTTGTTGGACAGAGTTAAATGAAACAGAGTGTTAGGTAAGAAGAGAAAGTTGGATCTTCGACTGAGAACAGCCATTCCAAATATTTTCCTGTACCAACGCTGTAACCTTCCAAGCATGTCAAAGAAGTCAAATAAAAAGGGTTGATTATAGAGCTAGCAACTTCGTCGTGTAACATCATTGCTATAAAAGTGCTTCATCCAATGGTCGGAAACTGAGTTTCAGTAAAAGGTCACCTGCTATGTTAGACAAAGAACCTAACTCTGAAATTGTTAACAGGCCAAACATGTTGAGTATCCACGAGAGTCTGTGAAAAGACTAGATGCGATGGAACACGTTGTTATCAAAACGGATGAGCGCCTCGCCGGGCAGATGTTAAGTGGAGAGCTCAGAACACACAGCCGCTCATCAGTAGGACAGAAAAAAGACTTCTTAGAAATATATATTAAAAGGTTTAACATCGATGCTGTCTCCTGGCAGATGCTTCTGCAGAACCATTCCACCTGGCGCGCTAGTATCACACAATGTACTCAGATCGCCGAACGAAATATCGTTGTTCAGAGAAAACTTGCAACCCGGAAGAGCAGAACCCACGACCACCCCACTGTCTACTCCTTTCATGTGTGTCCCAAGTACGACACAATCTGCCATGCGAGAATTGAATATAGCAGTCATTTAAGATCACATATCGCAGTTCTAGCTTAATGCTGTCTTCGCTTGCGAATGGCAACTATTTTTAATGTTAGACCTATGCTTCATTTGGAGCTATTACAAATTCAGCTTGGCGTGTAATCAGATCCAGCAATTACAGACCAGTGAGTTTGACAAGCATACTCTGCCAAATTTTAGAATTTATTATTAAAGACAACATAACTATGCGTTTAGACAAGTTTATTCTCATCAAGAAGAGTCAGCATGGTTTTTACTGTGGGAATATTGTGCTTAACAAATATATTAGAATTCATGGAAGAGGTTACCAAAATATTGGATGTTGGAGAGCCAGTAGATGTTATTTATCTGAATTTTGCAAAGGCTTCGACAGAAATTGTTTCGGAAATTGAAATCACATGGTATAGGTGGAGGAGTTGGCAATTGGATAAAACAATTGGTTAACAGGCAGAAGGCAGAGATTAAGCATAAATAAGAAGTACACTGGTGTGATGTTATAAGTGGAGTGCCTCATGGATCGGTATTGGGACTCATTTTGTTCTTGATATATATAAATGATTTCTATAATGATATAGTATCCATGATTGCAAAATTTGCGGATGACATAAAATTAGGCAGCAGGGTCTCTTCTCCGGCAGAAATGGATATATTCAGATCAGATTTAGCTACTATTCATAAATGGTATGTGGGCTGGCAGATGGGGTTTAATGTAGACACATGTACAGTCATTCACATGGGAAGATCAAATATGAAACATAATTACATGATTGGATTTAACAATATTAAAAACACAGAAATGAAAAGGAACCTAGGTGTTATAATAGATCATACGTGTAAGATGCAAGAGCAAGTCCGGGTGACTGTGAAAAAGGCTAATGTAATGCTTAAACTGTATGATTAAAAGAAACATTACACATCGAAGCAAGGAAGTGATAGTCAAACTATATAAATAATTGGTGAGACCTAAATTGGAGTACTGTATAGACGTGTGGAGTCCTTATCATAGAGTGAATATAGACATGATAGAAAGGATTCAAAGAAGGGCTATAAAAATAATCGCGGTACTCCAGAGCTATAGTTATGAGGAGAGACTTAGAAAAAACTGGCAGTGTCTAGAAAAGAGAAGAATTCGAGGTGACTTAATAAAAGAGAAGAATTCGAGGTGACTTAATAAAAGAGAAAAATTCGAGGTGACTTAATAAAAGAGAAGAATTCGAGGTGTCTTAATAAAAGAGAAGAATTCGAGGTGACTTAATAAAAGAGAAGAATTCGAGGTGACTTAATAAAAGAGAAGAATTCGAGGTGACTTAATAAAAGAGAAGAATTCGAGGTGACTTAATAAAAGAGAAGAATTCGAGGTGACTTAATAAAAGAGAAGAATTCGAGGTCACTTAATACAGGTTTATAAATAAATCAATGGAAAGGATACATTAGACTATTTCAAAGTTCAACCAACTACAAGAACTAGAAGGCATAGCTTCAAATTATTTAAAGGCAGGTCCAGATTGGATAATAGGAAAATTTTTTTCATTACTACAGCATGTGATGGAGGCAGGGTCAGTTAATGCATTCAAAAATAGATTGGATGATTACAGTCATTTTTAAAGTGGAATGAACTGGTTGTATACAGACTCTGTAGAGTTTTCTAAACCAGTATAATGAAGTTAGGTTAAGTTAAGTAATGACAATTGTTAAGTATGCCTCATCCCTATGTGGTCTTAAAGGTATAGTTATGATAATGCAATAAAGGAAACACATAAGAAACACTGTACACATGAAACCGACAGAAATATGTTACAATGAAAAATGTAGACATACAGTCCGAGAAGGAATTTACATAAATATTTAAACCTCTATTAGTGGTTGAAGCATTTACAAAAAAATTAAAGCTTTAGCGAATAAGAACTTGACAAGATTAACGACACAGCCATGACATTTGGTATGAGAAGAAATGCTAGTAAAACAAAACGGATCCTCAAGCCCAAACAAACAAAGATAAATATTCTAATCATTCTGCACTCAGACGCTCATTACAGCAATAAGGACCGAAAATTCATTTAACAAAACTTGAGACTTTTGTTTAGTATGTCTGAGGTGTCACTCAATTGAGGTTTGTTCAATTACAGCCAACACTTGGAACTAACGTGCTCCCCAGACCATCATTCTGGTAGCAAACACGATTAACAAACAGCAACACTTGAGGTTAAGGGAATGTTCCCTTCAGTTTACCTAGAACAGTACACATCTGTCAAATGTATCGCTTCTTTCGACATTTTACGTTCCTTGCGCAACTTTTTGTTTAGGTTTACCCATGAGTTGAGTTAGTGCGTAAAGATGTGAACTATTCTGTACAGTGACTGCTTCGTGGAATTAGCAGAATGTTTCTTTTCTCTTCTTCTTCTGCGATCATTGCTCATTTAGGTTGGGACTCTGGATTCGCCAGTAAGGTCTGCTGTTATCTTCAGTCTCAATACCGCCGTACAGTTTCTCCTCGAGGGGAATGGGCATGGTTCGCATCCTCCTCCTCGGGTCTGTATGCTGGGGCCAGTCCTGAAGTACATGTGCTGCTATCATTTCTGCCCGGCCGCAGTACATGGAGTGTATCGTCAGTTCGGAGACGACGTATGAAAACCTGATCTTTTCTGGACAGGTGGTAATCTCCTTCCAATATGAGAACATACATTATACTGATGGCTAAACCATCGTTCTCGTCTATCAGCTCGAATCAAATCCCCCAAGCGCCCTACATATGCTTTTGTTGTCACCTGACTAGGACGACCAGATCGGACTTTATCGGCATTGATTATCTTCCTTGGAAACATGTATCAACCCAGTTATGCAATGCTTTACACGGCAAACACATCACCGTAAAGAAGATGCATTTCTTTATGAATGTCAATTTGCCTTCCCCCCCCCCTTTTCCCCCGCTCGCACATAGCACGCTGTTTATTAATTTTGCACTCTGTGCACAAAGACGTTTTTGTACACCATAACTGTGCACCTGCATGCGACACTTAGCGGCTACTGCCTACAATCATCACAAAGCTGGATGTTGCTTCTACATAAGGACACCTTTAGAAACTACCAACTACATGTTCTAGCTATCCCATATCACTTAGTGCCCTACTTACTGTCTTACCCTCGTGGCATTCACAATTTGCAATTTCAACGTATTTGAATTTCGTACATTCTACCGTTATCTAACTAATAATACATGTATCTTTTACTATCATCCTATCGTATATTTTCCAGTTATCTAATTGTATTGTTTACTATCATCATGTTCTCTGTTTAAATGTTTAGATTTAGTCTGCATCTTTATCGTTAATCATCAGACATCCAGATTAAGACACTTGTGAGAAGCAGTAGTCAGCTCACAATATCCAATACCCAGTTTCTCATGAAGAGGTACAAGTGGGAGATTTGGTTTTTAATTGTTGAAAGTCATTCTTGTTATACTTGTATTATTGCGTATATCCCAAGTAATGATTTCACTCACCTTGTGGCCCACAGCTTACGACTTGAACGCGCTACACGTTGCCACAGTATTTGAGACACGTGTTTTATGTGATCTTGTGCCTTACTTTCACTCACTCCTAGCATGGTTGGACGGTTCTCACATAGGATCTTAATGTAAATATCTTCTCCTTGTGTTCATCGCTACTTTAATGATTTGCTAGTTTGTATATGTGTTGTCACGTAGGGTTTCTTTCTATTCTTGACCTAACGCGGTAACTGAAAATATGTGTTCATCTTTTTGAAGTTCAAAGTCTCAGGTTTATAGACAATTGTCAAAATCTCGTACGTTTAACCTCTCTGGGTACCATTAAAAAAATGTCCTCCAATTTACTACACGGCCTGGCCAGATAATCTGTTATACATCTCCACGAAAAGGAGATATGAGCTTCTACAGTTTAGAATGTACGGGATCAAATTGTTTCACATTTTCGCCTTCAGTCTTCACTGTCTAACATACAATAACGCGAATAATAACTTGCAAATCTTTCATATTGTTCCTGGAATCGCATTAGCAGACTCCATCTGCCAAAATTGGTCCTCCAAACTATCAGAACAACATAGAAAAGGCATCATCTAGAGCACGTTGTATTTTGTTTTCAAGCAGAACTATTACAGTACGGCAATGACCTCTCTTCACTCATTAGCTCAATTATATCCTTTCTCTCAGACCTCTTTGTTTACAAACGTTGTTTCTCGCAAGATTACTTATGGTGGGAAAAAGATCATTTTTCGGTAAAACTAATCAGCTCAATTGTCTCTTCCTAGTTTTACTATTAGTGGAAGAAAAGGCGGGATGATAGAGAAAGAAAAGTCAATGAAAGTAAGTCAGGTAGGTAAAGGCAGATTAATTAGCGAAAACAATCCATACAATTCAATGAGGACCCACACCAAATACTACCTACTCAAACACAAACATACACGCACAAATGGCCGTACTCTCCGACAGTTACATTCATCGATGTGTGTGTGTGTGTGTATATGGCTGTGTACATCATTGTCATATAATATATTCTTTCCATAACGTAGTTTCCGTCACTACATCTCTGAATGTATCTCGGTTTACAGAGAGTCGGCCCAGGTCTCCGTCACAACAGCTCTGAATGCGTCTCGGTTTAGGGAGAGTCGGCCCAGGTCTCCGTCACAACAGCTCTGAATGCGTCTCGGTTTAGGGAGAGTCGGCCCAGGTCTCCGTCACTGCAACCCTGAATGCGCCTCGGTTTAGGGAGAGTCGGCCCAGGTCTCCGTCACAATAGCTCTCTGAATGCGTCTCGGTTTAGGGAGAGTCGACCCAGATTATACAAAGACTTCCTTAGACTGCCCGTATGGTCCTGATGCCACCTTCATCGGGGCCGACGTCTTTTCCTCCTACCATGCACCATACCGTCCATAACCACTCTCTATAGACAGCTATGCATCGTAACGTGGCAGAAATATCTCCGCTTTTTCCTTCTTATGTCGTTTCAGTTTTTCTAAATTGCAGCGATTGTAAAATATCTTTATTGTCTTTTTTCTTCTCTCCATGATATTTCCAGAATCTTTCTGTAACACTTCATTTCCAAAGCTGTAATCTTTTGTTGAAATTGATTTACTTAATGGCCATGTCTCACAACCGTATGTCTGCAATGGGAAATTGCATGGCCTGTTCAGTTGTGTTTTTGTCTGCTTTGCATGTACCTTGCCACATATTTTTCATCTGTATTAGTTTGTGTGTAGCAATTACAAGTCTTCGTTTGAATTCAATTTCGTAGGGGCCAGAATTATTGATGGTACATACATCCACACACACCCACCCACACATTCACACATATTTCCCCACACACATACACACATATTTTTACATACACACACAACTTGTCGAGTGTGGAGTAAAACAAAAAGCTTTTGGAATAAAAAAAACCAAATATGAATAACTTCAACTAGTATAATGAATCGTTTATTCAGTTGATCAAATCAATATACAAATAAATGTTTTTAAATGAAAGATGAAAGGAGTTCTATAGTAGACAATGCCACCAATGTTGAGGTTTTAGAGACTACATTGTACTGTGTTCCAGCATTTGTAAACTTACATAACTAAAAGTCAAGTGACTATTTACAGCTATGTAATCGTGAGCTCTTCTAGACAGGAGATCAAACCTGATCATGCTGAATAGAGATGTGATTACTTTAATTACTAAGGCAGTAGACAACATGAAATGTATGACGCTAAAACTGTCATTAGAACTAACAGTACGACGTTAATTGACAAGGATACTGTCTGCCGGCGCATTAAGAAGGTTGGGGAATATCGCATCCAGACGGTAGACATTCGTCTACAATCGTCTTAGACACATACTTCATATTAGATGGCTAAAGACAATGGCATACAGATCTGTGGAAAAGAAAACGACAACAACCAAAACAATAAGAGATTGGGAGAAGGGCGCCCGGTGAGGGGGGTAGTTAAGATAGGACAGAATATCAGACAGAAGTCGGACAATTTAACCATACGTGAGATTGACTGGAGCCCATATGGAAAGAGACGACTGGGAAAGCCAAGAAACACCTGGTGACGGACGGTCGTGGGGGAAGTCAGTTCGATTGGGATCTCGTCGGCGTAACTTAAGAAGACGGCACAGAATAGGGACAGTTTGAGAGAAGCTGTTGCAGCACTGTGTTCAAAGAGGAACCAGACGGATAAATGATGATGATGACGATGATGATGATGATAATGATGAAGACTTTCAGTACGACCAACTTTACTACATTTATTTTTACCGCTTTTGTTTTGTTTGTTGAAAGGTTTGTCGTTCTGGATTCTACTGGCGAAGGCACGCTCTTTCAGCTCCAGACCGTATTAAGATATTTCAGGTCGGATTGGACAGTTCATTGATTTGTGTGTATCTCTATTTCTAAAGTGTTTTATTGTGGCATTTTTACAGTGAACAAGTTCTTCCAGTCCTTTTTGAACGTGGAGAAGTGTTCATACCGAGAACAATCAGAGACATGGATGTGGTATTTAAATGGCTGAAGAATAAAACCGTTTGTCTCTGTCACCGTCACGATGTGTGCAGACTAGGTTTACATTTTCACTAGACAGGAAAGCAGCAATTGGTTAATAAAGTTTTGAACCTGCATCCTTCTGATCCTAACAGTTCAGTTGCCATCTCACATCGTAGGTCACTTGCATGCAATGGGTTTCCTAAGCTCTATGTCTCCTGCCTGGGAAGTCCAATCTCATTCTGAAAGTTTCTTTTCTTTGTTCATCTCTTGATGCTACTCTTCCACTAAAGCGTTGTTTTACCGGGGCACTGAAAGGCTTTTCTTTGTTCATTTGTTGATGCTACTCTTCCACTAAGGCGTTGTTTTACCGGGGCACTGAAATGCTTTTCTTTGTTCATTTGTTGATGCTACTCTTCCACTAAAGCGTTGTTTTACCGGGGCACTGAAAGGCTTTTCTTTGTTCATTTCTTGATGCTACTCTTCCACTAAAGCGTGGTTTTACCGGGGCACTGAAAGGCTTTTCTTTGTTCATTTGTTGATGCTACCCTTCCACTAAAGCGTTGTTTTACCGGGGCACTGAAAGGCTTTTCTTTGTTCATTTCTTGATGCTACCCTTCCACTAACGCGTTGTTTTACCGTGGCACTTTTGTCCGTCCTGTTTAATTCCAGTAATGGTTATCATTATGGCGTTTGATAAGGCCATAATAACTTAATGATTTAGCACTGATAACATTTGTGCTGCATGGTCAAAAGACATGTATGTTAACCACAGCGTCACTCGCTAAGCTGAAAATGTTCAATAAACATTGAAGATAATAAACTACACGTACAGTTTAGAACCAGTTATAAAATAACACTAAACTCTATTTAAAATACGAACATAAACATACTCGATTTGATTCAATACAGGTTTATAAGCTAATCAACGAAGAGGACAAATTAGACTATAACAAGTTTTTTTTTCAATACACAACCGCCTGCAAGAACAGGAGGGCACGGCTACAAATTAATTAAAAAAAGGTCCAGATTGGATATTAGGAAAGACATTTTTAGTCAGAAGGTGGTGAATGCTTGGAATGCATTGCCACATGAAATAGTGGGGGCAGAGTCAATTAATGCATTAAAGAATACATAACATTGGGTGCGCATTGTTTTTCGATCAAGGAAATGTAAAAGAAACTGGTTATATACAGACTCTACTTCTATACCAGAATAAAGACGTTATTTTAAGTTAAGTTAAGATAATAAACTGCACGTTCAGTTTAGAGCCAGTTATAAAACAGCACTGAAACATGTTTAAAATCGGAAAATAATAATTTATACGTACGGTTTGGAGCCAATTATCAAATATAACTTAACCGTGTTTAGAACGCTCCGATTTGTTCCCCTGTCAAAAAATGCACCGATTCAAGTTAAAAGCTCATTTTTTACAAATAATAATTCAACCTTGTAACTTGAGAACCTTTAACTCATAATGGTCTCAGTCTTTCCAACACGCAAGAGCTGCAAGAACGATGGACTGTCTTGAATTAGAAAACGTGCAATCATTTTAAGCGTTTCTTGGTCTGGGAATGTAAAAAGATATTTGACTTTTCTGACAGATTAGCAATGAGCGTTTTGTTTGTTATTCTTCGCTTTGTGCTTGCTCCGCTCTGTGAACTTAATGAATGATGATTCGTGGCAAACAGCTGGTTACAATAACCCAATAAATTGTGGCAGTCTCATTCAGCCATTTTCCCGCCACTTTCCTGCTGTGGGCTCATTCATTAAAGCGCAGTGACACGAAATACTTAACAGATGTATGTATCAACAACTATAAATGGCTGTGTTGATGAACTAGGATATCAGTTTATTTGTGAAAAGCAATGCCTTACTTGTAAATGGTGGCATTAAATTAGTCAACATTATAGACGAAAAGGGCATACTGAAAACATTTAGCCACCGTCTTTTGAAAGTTGACACTGCAATGAAGGAATCAACAATCCACTAATCACAGACGATTTTAGTACTAGCAATCCACAGACAACATTATTTTGGAACGAGCAATCCATGGACAACATTATTTTGGAACGAACAATACACAAACTACACGATTTTGGAATCGACAATCCACAGACAACATAGTTTTGGAACCAACAATCCACAGAGAAGATGGTTTTGGAACCATCAATCCACAGACTACCCGATTTTAGAACCAGCAATCTACAGAGTACACGATTTTAGAACCAGCAATCCACATACTACACGATTTTAGAACCAGCAATCCACATACTACACGATTTTATAACCAGCAATCCACATACTACACGATTTTAGAACCAGCAATCCACATACTACACGATTTTATAACCAGCAATCCACATACTACACGATTTTAGAACCAGCAATCCACATACTACAGGATTTTGGAACCAGCAATCGACAGAATACACTATTTTGAAACCAGCAATCGACAGAGTACACTATTTTGGAACCAGCAATCGACAGAGTACACTATTTTGGAACCTGAAATCGACAAACAGAACATGTATTTTTGTAACTACACTATTTTTGAATAAACAATCCACAGACGCAACACCATTTTAGAGCCACAAATCATAGTCTATGTGAGGCTGTAATCAGGAATCCACTAACTAGATGAGTTTGGAGTCAAACAGGTCTAGTAAGTAAGATCAGGTGAAGTCAGATCAAGAGTGTGTACAGCTAGCGAGCAATAAAAAAACATTAATATTAATTAATATTAATTACATTCGCCATTGGATGAAAGAGATATAGTGATGTCATTTATGCATTATATAACGCAACAAAATTAACTGCTAAATAATTAGTATGCATATAGTGAATGAGAAACAAATGACATGGTTGAATCTCAATGTTTGAGATGAATCACAAGCGTTGGGAGATCAAGAGGCGGTCAGATATCAAGGTGTGAGATTAAATTATATAAGATGATCCATGACATCTGGCCTTCAATTTGCAGATGGAAAATGACACGTTGTGAAGTAAATAGCTGAATTTCTTCATTTTATTTAGAATTATTTCTCTTCGTATTTGTGTTCTTACCCATCAATCAATACGAACAATGAATTAATCAAATATGAGGGAAAAGAAAGATTGATGGCGATAAACTCGTAAAACGACTTTTGCTTCGGTCCTAACTGCGTGCAGATAATACGACTTTATACCAGTTCGATTATACCAGTATAAAGTATTGGTACCTGATATATATTTAGGGGAGGTACAGGGTCGAAGAAAGGAACTGGTAGCATCACAATACAGCTGACACCTATTAGAATGACGAAACAGGCAATGTATCCGTGACCTGGGTCTGGTTAATGGATCTACTTTTACCTTATCCTAGAGCACGTTTAACAGTGCACTTGTTCCTTGGAACCAAACAACCGTTGAATCAAGTATATATTTTGGATATTTCCTTCCTTTCTGTGCATTTTTGTTTATTTATTTTTTACATTTATTTACGAATACGAGAACTAAAAATGCATTATTCGGGTACACATTCAAAAACCATATTGTGATAATGGGAGTAATCCCAAGTAGGCCGACTTAACATTCTCTACCGTCTCACAGGTGAGTCTATCTACGTGTGACCCATGTAACGTGAACGAAATGTTAAGATGTGAATTACTTTGAGAACATTCGAGCCTTGCTCCTAGCTATAAAGTCTCGTCGTACTTAACCAGGAGAGAAGGCCAACTAATGCACAGTGATGGACTGAAGACATGAAATAACAAAGCAGCGCTCCCTAACATGAACTTCTTACAGCATCCTAGGGGAAATGAGAATAGACGTTTTATTGTCTTATTTACATTAATACAACGAAGCGCCAGTGATGGATATTTTGGAAAACCGTTAGTGAGGCTCTCTTAGAGGAGAACGGCAGGAGGCTTTACAGAGATGCTCGAGTCAATATTTGAGGTGCATTCTAAGGATTCTAGGATTAGCCTGTGTCACGTCACTGTGTTTCGAATAGGAAGATGTTTTGTAAATGGAATGGGGAAAAACATACGTAATCTTTGATGAGATTTGATTATTTGTGAATGGAAAGGGGGAAACATGAGCAATCTTTGATTTAGTTATTTGTGAATGGAAAGGAGGAAACATGTGTAATCTTTGATGAGATTTCGTTATTATTATGTGTACCTATTGGGGTATCTTGAAACTGTGTAAATTATTAAATAATATCAATTTCTTATGTATGTATGTATGTATGTATGAGAATATATATATATATATATATATATATATGTAATTTGTTTTTTCGCTTTATATGAAGTATAGGGTGACCACTACAACTGGTCTGTTTAGAAGAAGTCGTATCTTTCACTATTACACTCTTTCGTTGACCTCAAATCTGTCTTTTTCGGCCTCCTCAACCCACTCACATTCCCAGCTCAACCCATCCAACCACTACCCCACGTCACCTCATCCCACATCTCTCTACACTAGACTACTCCTCCATCCTCCAGCAGAACAATGCAATATACGTTTTATTTATATTTCTATTGAGCTTATTTATCCTGAGGTTGTCTATAAAGAGGTCGTCACAATAAAAATTGAGTGAATTGATAACAGTTTAAATCAGATTTATAAAATCATAGGTCTCGTCTATAATTTAAACCACTGACTTCTAGTACCCTAGGCGAGGTCCCACCCTTAAGCCACTGTGGTTATTGAAAGAAATATCTAGTGTTGATTTATCTCAACTTCTCAAGAAGACAGAAACACTTTTCATTTCGTACAAAAATGATCTCGCTTTTATTGATTACAAACAAATTGGGTATAAATTTCCTGGCACTAAAGACCGGAAAATAAACAAACAGGAACTGTATCCATATTTATTAACTGTTTGTTTATCTGAAAAGAACGCCATAATGGAATGGATGTATTAGTCAAATTTTTTAACAAAAAAAAAACAAAAAAAAGGAGAAAGAAAAAAAACATTAGGGCGTCTGGGATTTGAATCCCAGATTCTGGACTTCTGGCACCGTAAGCGTGGATCACGTAAACTTTCAGTTTATCAAATCACCCATTCAAATTATGCATATACACGGTGGCACGAGAGACTTAATAGTATAATATTTTACGTTATATCAGGTCCTATCAGATATTTTCTTGATGCATGTGTGAATGTAAGTCCTTCAGTATAGTGCTTCCATTGCCGTGGGTCCGTTTTATAAATGTCTCAACCTGTAAGGCCCAGCACAAGTCGTACGGAGGTGTGACCTCCTCTGTCTGTTTTTAATTTTGTTGGCCTGCGAATAATCGCTGGTGACTTGTCTGGTCAATTCCAGTATCGTTAGTTTGGTCGCTCCTGGAATTCGATCGCCTATTTTTGGGACTGGTTTTGGGGAAGCATACATTAGAGCAAGGATAGTCGCAGCCTGTAAACCGCGATCTGTGCCGCTCTGGTAACCATATAACCAAGACCAAGTCCTCTTTTTGCGACATAATACCTGTGGGGCGAAAACCTCTTGAATGAGTAGATTTTTTACTGAAATTTTGCTCGAGCAACGGCTGTTAAGCTTACTCTTTTCGATTTCCAACTGCCAAGCGGTATTTAACGTGCGTGCCACTGCACAAGAGTGTCTGATCTCACTACTCAGAGAGCCGGGGAATGTTTTACCGGATGATCCACGTGAAAAAAACCGGTCTCCAACTTGATTTACCCGCGACCTCCAGCACCCGAGGCGAACACCTTGTCTCGGGATGAATATGGGAAAAGGTGATTCGCACTGAAAATATTCAGTTCAAGTCAGGTCAGGTCCTCCCGTAACCAGTGAGGTCGTTGGGGCACACATGAAGACATCCTCACAACCCCACGCCACCATTCTCCGTGAGATGCCGCTGCCTGTGACTCTTCTGGTCGGAGATTGGTCCATTCTTTGATGTTGTCCTCCCATCTCTTTTTGGAACGGCCTGGTCGTCGTCTGCCATGCATCTTTCCGTGGAGGAGTGTATTTGCAAGACCATTTGATCTCGATAAGCGAGTTTCCTTCTTTTGACATTTGCCAAGAGGTCTTCAAAATGCCCTATTGCTGTTGTAATTCTATCTCGTATTTCCTCATTTGTAACTCAATCTTTGTACGTGACGTTTACAAGTCTTCTGAAACATCTCATCTCCAAGGCATGTATCCTTCGTTGAAGGTCACCTGTAACTTTCTATGTCTTACAAGCATAGAGGAATATTGACAGGACCAATGTACGCATCATTTATCTTGCCAGATTTTGTTAAGCCGTGCAAGAGCCACTATTGTCTGTGCTATTCTGGCCAACACCTTATATTTTGATCCTTCATCACTGACAATCGACCCAAGATATTTAATACGGTCAACCACTTCGAGTTCCTGACCGTTAGCTTTTACCCTACTGTTGAAGACCTTAGCGTATTAAATTAAAGGATTAAATAATAATTTATAAGACCGACATAGAACACCACAAATACACATAGAAAATAGAAATGATATAGGAAACGGTAATCATAATGTTGGTGAATTTTCTAAACTCTTGTGCTATGTTATGAATTGGAATGAAGGACGAGCTGAGACATAAAACACATCAGCACAAAAGAGAACATATCTAGTCATAAAACTTAGAAATATAATGTTACTATTGCACATGGAAAATGGACAAATATAAATAGAACGACGTTATTTCACGCAGAAAATTGACACGTATAAATAGAATGCCGATTTTGCACAAATAAAATGGACACATAAATAGAATGCCACATTTACACATAGAAAATGGACACATATAAATAGGTCCACCATTACACATAGAAAATTAACCCGTAGAAATAGATTGTCATTATTGCACACAGAAAATGGACTTTTAATAGAACAAGATAATGATACTGTTTATGATCATTTAAAAACCCGTTATGGAATTTCATGAAGTGCATTGGGGGAATATGATGGAAGGAAAACAGATTAACACAGAGAGAAACCAAACTATTTTTAAGACATATGATGAAGCTTTAGGGCGAGTAGACAAGAACTTCACCTGACTACATGTGGTAACTGAATTAATTGAGCATACTCTATCATCATGACCTGAAGGAATTGATGACACATGCTACAAAATGAAAAGACATTCAAAGTGAAATTTTCATGTGCCGAAATTTAGGCGTTTACGAAACCTAAATGGTTACAAAATAATTTATATTTATAAAGACAAATTATGTCGACTCTGTGCTGCCAGTGCCAAACATGGACCCTGTCCAGGGAGCGCTTGAGTAGAAATGCAACTTGTGAAATGAAGTGGTTGATGAAGGTCATTGGTGTTGCCGTGAAAGATATAATGCGAAACGACGACATTCTAAGTATGGCCGGCACTACGTCATGTGCAAAATAATTTTCCTGGCACAAAATAAGTTGGCCTGGTCATCTCGTGAGAATGCACCCTCATCAACGTCCACTGTTGGGTTACAACGCTGGTTGATCTGGCTACAAGGCAATAAGGCGGCCACAAGGCACGTGGAAAGATGACGATAGAGTGATTGTGCAGCGACACGGGCCCAAATTGACCGACACAACGCACTTGGTGCAGAACAGACGACTTAAGCTCCCCACGCCGCTTAACAACTTAAGTGGAAAGAAATCTAACTAAAGAAAAATGACCTCTCTCTTGTGGGGGTTCCAGTGTTATGGTATTAACCAAGACCATTACGTACGTCCACGCTATGCGTCATACAGTCAACATGAGTTCTCTTGAATTGTCTGACAAACTAATATATTAAGTAGATGCAGCAGAGCGCTCCAAAAATGCAATTCCGGATGTGATGTCAAATGATATGTATCCAGCATTGTACGCTACGATTGTGGAAACGGCATAGTATCCCGACTTGACACCAACACAGGTATTTTCCTGGTAGGATTCATTAAGAAAGAAGGTCGCATTAATGGTTGAGTGGTGATGTGAGCTAGAGATTGGTCTTTATATGATGGTAAGTTTCCTTGGGATCCCATTGCCACATCATGGGTAAGTTAGCATTGCACTTTTGGAGTCTGCCCTCGACCTCCCCCTACAACCGTGTGGATGAGGGGAACTACTATCACACTTACATAAATGCTGATGATCTAACGATTTCAAACCGAGGTATAATGATGCGTCACAGATATGGCAAAGGAGTCATATGTCAGACTCAACAGTTAAGGAGGTACAGGAAAGCCACACGAAAAGATAAGATATGTGATGATGAAAAAATCGTGGAATTGGCTGCGCACAACTCGGCTTACCAGCTGGCAGTAACAACAATATCGGCATTATTTACAAGATTATTACCAATTATTTGTGAGCTAAAATATTGTCTTTTGTATTTAAGAAATATAACCAAGTATTATATTCTATTCATGATTATTGCCCAAAAAAATGTGCTGTTTTGTGCAATTTCTTGGTTTTTTTCATAAACCATTTACGTTTTGAAATTTTTAGCTAGCTATTTCTTTTAAAAAATGTAATTTAACTTTTAGTTCTGTAAATATATTCTCTTGTCTGTCGAGTAAGATATCCATCCAATCACACACCATGCACAGAATGGCCACACGTCTATACAGACGGATTGGCAATGAGAGAAATAAAAATGATGGGAAGTATTTCCACATAATGAAATGCATGTACAGTAAATTGTAATTTCAGTAATGATTGGAATATTCTCAAACAACTTATTAGCTGGGACATAGGCGTTAAGAACAGCTGCAGTAGCAATTGTGAAACATTAAGTAAATACAACTGTGAAGGAAAGATAGTTTTCCTTAGAAATTCGCTATCAGCTGTTAAGTCCTCAGAAACCACAGAAACAACGAATTGGACAGACTGTCTAAGGCACTCACAGAGATCAACTGTAATTGAAACAGAGTGAAAATGCATTGGCTTCCTATACACTGTAAAACACGTGGAAATAAGGCGGGAGAAAGACTAGCCAAATAAAAGACATGTAGCACGTAAACAATAGACACGATAGCAATTGGAAAAATATACACGATTATACAAATCAACTTCAAAGGCAAATGGCGTAGGAAACATACAGTCTAATATAGCAGATGCACTAATCAGATCAAGTGACAATAAGCAAACAGGAACAAGCACATTAAACAAAAGGACATATTAAATTCTGACACACCGCAATGTGTCTGTAAAGGGAGGACAAACAAACATTAGAACATGTTCTCCAAGTCTACAGACTCCACGAGAGCAGGTCAACAACGTGGCACTTCCCAACTAAATGAAGGAGAGATTTTCAAATGAGGACATGAGGCCGAAAATCTAGCAGTAAATGAGCTAACAATGGTCAATGACTTATAGATGGCTGTTTGCATAAGGGTCAGTGACTCATAACTGACTAACACCATATTTCTGATTGGAAGAGAGACGGCCAATACAGTCCTAAAAATGATGTGCTCAAATCTGATGTGTTGGGTCGAAGTCCAGATAAAGCATTCTCGCTGTAAATTACGACACAAAATCACGCAAGACCGTTTCAGCCGAAGAAGATGATGAGGAGTAGAAATACCTGAGGCAGGCCACACCGTTTATGAGAACGGGAGGAGAGAGTCGGATTCATTATCAGCACATTTTCCTCCTCACTATAATGCAAATACAGCACAAGTTACATCATCAAGACAAAACCGTTTGATGATGTCGCTTGCGATAAGAAACTAACTTTTTTTATGAGGGAAATTAGATTCTATTATTTCCGAGCAAACGAAGAAAAAGAACTAATGGAGATTGGCATTTACAGTTTAATTCTGCAGGCAAAACATGCAAGCGATGAGAAGTGGAGGTAGGGATGAGCAATAAGAGCATAGCATCAAGCATTTGTTTGTGATTTTCAGACGGTTCCATGCTGCATTGATTAACTCTTCTCGTCGCTCCTCTAATATGTACGCGTACACTAGAAGAAGATGTTTAATGTCTCAAGCACTCTCTCCAATACTCAAGTGCGTCGCAAATCCTTACATTAGCTGCATGGTCTTGCTTGTTTTTACCCCATTCCTGAATATCAAACTAGTTATCCTTATAGTGTGCTTTATTAATCTCAGAGCCACTCGCCTTTAAGGCTAGCTTGAGTTAATAGTTTTCCTCAAGTGTTATGTCCCGTTCAAGAGCTATGTTCGTGGCTATAGTTGTATTGGCTGAGAGACATTTCGCTTCTTATAACTCTAGAAAGCGTGAACTATGTTTAACTGAGAGTCTAAGCGGTCTTTATTATGTGTCTTCAAATTCAATTTGGTCATCAGAGCGAAATAATTTGTGACTCGCTTTAGGGAGCTTATACTTAAATTGCGCCATGTCCTGTACTTTTCCTTCAATTATCAGATTAAAGACAAACTTAAGGGCACACGGTTGGAATCTGTTATTTGGTGTCTAACCCAGTCTATCAAGATGGGAAGTTGATGTTACTTCTTATATCCATTTATTACATACAACCTATATTTTTTTTATAACTCTTACTTACAGCGTGTAAATATATTTGATGACTCTTTATCTACAGTACTAAAATATATTTTATTACTCTAATTTATAGCGCTTAAATAAATTATATAATTCTTTTTTAAAGTACTAAAATATGTTTTAGGACTCTTATTTACAGTACTAAAATGTATTTTATGACTCATTTAAAGTGCTTAAATATATTTTGAAATTCTTACTTATGTTAACAAAATACACTTTGCCATTATTAATTATAGTTCTAAAATACATCTTATCATTAATTATAGTTCTAAAATACATCTTGTCATTAATTATAGTACTAAAATACATTGTGTCATTAATTGTTGTGCTAAAAACCCCCTTGTCATTTTTAACTAAAGTACTAAAATCCATCTTGTAATTCTTTCTAGTGTTACTTAAATAGCGTGTGGGACTATTTGAAAGATATTCATATATCGCTAGTGCTTTTTCCTTATAAAACCCAAAAAATGATTGTAGTTTATTCTAATCGCTTCACTGGTAGTTTTCTATTCTAAGGGATCATATGCCTTCCAGAATGCCACTCCATCGATTCCTGTGTGGATCTATTTTCGTGAGCTTAATCTAAAAGACTATTGTTTTTTGCTGTGGTCCGACTGTGACTTGAAAGGTATTACATTATTCTAGCCAATCCTATTTTCATGTGCTAGTTCTAATGCAGCGCAAGCCTGATTATATTGTTGTATTTCTTCTAAGCGGCGCGGGTCATCTCTATTCGTTATCGTTTGTCCACATCTGTGTTAGTTGTCGAATTCCGTATTTGATAATAAAGGTGACGATTCAATAAGAGCCATACGAAGGATACATACACTCGTTGATAATCTTCAGTCCCTTTTAGTTTCAAGCAATATTTTCATACCCGTATTATAGGACGGATTGTGTATTTGTGTTAAAGTCAGGTATTTTTTTGGATCAAATTATGTGGGCTTCTTTAACTGATCCTGAAATTTTGCCGAATTCTACTCTAATGAATCTGTTTGTTCGTGAGGGATACGTGTAAAGTGTATGCTGATTGGTCGTAAATAGGGATCAAGACGATGAGTAGCGCATGAGCTGCAGTGGTCAGCGACCCATAGCTGCAAAGACCCTTCTACACCTCCACGCGGTGATCCTGGATAGCAGGCTGCAGCAGGGCAGACTGGCTAAGGAGAAGGGATCGAAGAGGGAATGCTAACCCGGTACTCAAAAAATGCTTGCTGAAGGATGTGTTAGACCGAAAGGTGCAAATATCGCAGTCAATCTGTAAACTACGACACAACGCATTCCGTTCTCTGGACTACATTCTGCTACTTAAGCCCTTTCAGGGTTTGGTAGCGGGAGATTGAGAACGAACGCAGAAGAAGAAGAAGAAGAAGAAGAAGGTCGTAAATAAATGAAACAGTATTAGAATGGTGCACAGCGTACTACAGTCTGAGGTCAAGGTTAAGTGTTTTTTCATCGATGTTCAGCCATGTAAGCGGAACTTGTTACTTTTAAATAACCAATACTGATAAAGGTACAATAATGTTGATATTTCTTCTTGGCACCAGTATATGAAGTACACCTAAATCTGATCTTTTCTGTTCTTTGAAATGGTCACATATGTACAATTAATTGAACCATGCATTTATAACTATGACAACGTACGTATATTGTAATTACATATATACATATTTGTATGTGTGTATGTATGTATGAATGTATGTTTGTATGTATGTATGTATGTATGTATGTATGTATGTGTGTATGTATGTATGTATGTTTGTATATATATATATATATATATATATATATATATATATATATATATATATATATATATATATATATATATAACTGAAACGGACTACGTAATAAAGGAATACACCTCTACAATCACATTTATTTTTTACGTCAGCACCATAATAACAAAATTCACGACTAAGTCATACCTTCTATATATTAATAAATCTTCATTACTCTCAGAACAATTTTGGCACGCAAAGGAAAACAAAACGCTTCCCTCGCTGGCTTCATACACAAAGGGAATGCCATTGAAGATTCAACCAGTTGTTACGCGATAAACCATCCCTTGTTGTTCTGAAAGGTAACTCGACTGCATCTTCTTCTGCCAGTTATTACAGACCAAATTGGCTGCACAGCTCTCCCTAATTAGAGGCGTCTCCGCCTATGGTGGCAGTGACTATTCAAGTGATGTCATTGTTAAGTGCCGACATCAATCTGACAGATTTAGCCGACGAATGAGAGAATGTACAGCGGTTTAGTGCAAAGGGAACGCATAGAACATGATGTTCTTTATTCCAACTAGTGAAGTGAAGTTCAATTCATTCAGAATCCATGAACCCAGCAAGTTTTTATTTAATTGTCTACCGGAAACATGCTTAAACAAACACATTTTCCACCTCCTGTCTACTAGCTCGTCTCTTGTTGTTTGATAGTTAGGTATTACCCTGCTGATTTTGAGGAGAACAAGCTCTTTGTAAGCACAGACCAAGTTCGTTTGGCTATGAATGGGCGTGTCACCATCTTGATAGTGTGACGCTCGGCCTTGGATAAGACGTGATAGGAGCAGCATTCTACTTTTATTATGATGTCAACCAGGTGGTCTTCTACCCTAGGGGCAACTCTTCTCTCTCACCTCACTCTGTTTCATTTGACTCTATCCCACAGTCACACCCTTGCACAACTTTCACACGCGCCCTCGTGGTAAAGCCCTTCCATTGCACTTTGGTTGGGCTAGCTTCTGAGGGCGCACAAACCTAGCATAGGTACATACAGATGCACACATGCATCCAAGCACTGGTTTATGCGTCCTGATATCGCCCAATTGACTACGGTCTGGGGTGGAAAATGGCGCGCCTCCGCCAGTAGAAACTAGTGAGGCAAACATCTAAGCAAAAAAAAAAAAAAAAAATTATGATGTCTGTCAGAACATTAGGCGCTCCAGTATTGTGCTCTAGCCCAATCCCCTAAATCACCCACCCCTCTCAACGCAGCAACTGTGCTCCAATATTTGTACCCCAACAGTTGTACTTCGTCCAGTAATTGCACTCCTGCAGTTCTACCCCACCCCTTCCCCAATAGATGTACTTTAGTACTGTACTCCAGTAGTTGTACTCAGCCCAGCAATTGTACTCCAGTAGTTGTACTCAGCCCAGCAATTGTACTCCAGTAGCTGTACTCTCTCTCTCTAGTGATTGTACTCCAGGAGTTGTACTCTCCCCAGTGATTGTACTCCAGGAGTTGTACTCTCCTCAGGGATTGTACTCCAGGAGTTGTACTCTCCTCGGTAATTGTACTCCAGTAGTTGTAATCTCCTTAGCAATTGTACTCCAGTATTTATACTTCAATAGTTGTGCTCACACTACCATCAGTAGATATACTAACACTACCATCAGTAGATATACTAACACTACCACCAGTAGTTGTACTCACACTACCACCAGTAGTTGTACTCACACTACCACCAGTAGTTGTACTCACACTACCACCAGTAGTTGTACTCACACTACCACCAGTAGTTGTACTCACACTACCACCAGTAGTTGTACTCACACTACCACCAGTAGTTGTACTCACACTACCACCAGTAGTTGTACTCACACTACCACCAGTAGTTGTACTCACACTACCACCAGTAGTTGTACTCACACTACCACCAGTAGTTGTACTCACACTACCACCAGTAGTTGTACTCACACTACCACCAGTAGTTGTACTCACACTACCACCAGTAGTTGTACTCACACTACCACCAGTAGTTGTACTCACACTACCACCAGTAGTTGTACTCACACTACCACCAGTAGTTGTACTCACACTACCACCAGTAGTTGTACTCACACTACCACCAGTAGTTGTACTCACACTACCACCAGTAGTTGTACTCACACTACCACCAGTAGATGTACTCTAGTTGTTGTACTGCAGCTGTAATACCATCCACAAAAGATGTGTATGGATGTGATAATACTAACAGCAATAGAAGTGTTTTGAGGTAACAATATAAATGTTAAAATCATTGCAAAAGTCAAGTCAAAACCGTCATCCTTCTTTGAGCAATTGTACGGGAAGACGCCAGCTAGAACATTCTGTGACAACGTGCAAACTAACAGGGAAGAGAGATAGAGGGAGGCAGAGACAGAAAATATGGGACAGCCTGAAGGAATGACACGCCAGCTAGAACATACTGTGACAACGTGCAAACTAACAGGGAAGAGAGATAGAGGGAGGCAGAGACAAAATATGGGACAGCCTGAAGGAATGACACGCCAGCTAGAACATACTGTGACAACGTGCAAACTAACAGGGAAGAGAGATAGAGGGAGGCAGAGACAGAAAATATGGGACAGCCTGAAGGAATGACACAGTCGACAATCAACAGCTGATAAACGACACAGCTGATAGAAATGGATGTAGATCCATGATCACCAACCGGCAAGAGACGTGACGATAATGATGATTATGATAATTATGAGGATGATGATGAGGAGGATGATAATGATGATGATGATGATGATGTAATAGTAGTAATAGTAATGATTCCTCCAAAGCAGGTCAAGGCTATTTTACAGTCTGCCTGCCAGTGTGTGGATTTACCAAACACGTTCTGCCTTACTGCAAGACCAAGTCGTGAGATGAAAAGGTTTGTGTTCCAACCTCCGTATTATCTATCATTGATCATTCTTTTCATCTGTTTGGCAAAGTGCGTATAAATATTGCCCCTGCTACCTTGTCGCAATATTATCAACGAGAAGAAATGCCCTTCAATTATTTGAAACAAATGAATCCAGCTGAAACACTACATTTGACTGCTTTCACGGACAATTATTCATCTCATAATAGCATGAACCCAGCATCAACATAATGTTAATACAATACCCTAAGACTTGTCAGTATTACAACAGACTAAACATGACATTACTAAACTCAATTCAAGATCTGTCCCCACAAGACCAGTCTGTTTAATGTTACATCGGTATCCACTTCTCGCCACATCGCTTTCACATTCAGCAGGCTTGCTACCAAACAGCTTACACCGCCCAAGGCTTGACGATTCCGTGGTTCGGCAAGTCCTGGCCTCAGATCGGTAATTGTTAATTCGATCATTATTACACAATGACACGTGCGACAAATTCAATAGACACCGCCGTCTTGCCTTTAACTCTATCAATTATTGATTCACTTGAACTGCACGTTAGTCATTGCTACCCGGAACTGTTAACATTATAGGCCGTACGATCTGCATATCTCTTTACTCGTGGGTACCAACAAATTTATTGCCCACATTTGGGGAAGAGACGGTTGAGATATGAGTAATACGATTGTCCATGGGGACTGCAGCTGGCTCGATAACACAGGAACAGCATTTTGATTCTGGTCTTTCAATGTAGTGGGCCATGAGTAGGACCAAGGGAACAACAGTCATCGGTTCATCAAGGTCGAGAATCGTCCATAAGTTAGTTAAGAAAAGGGGAGCTAATTGTGATTCGACTTTATTTATTATTAGTTAACTCGTACTACAGGCAACATAATAGTGCGTGTATATGTATATGTAAGTATTATAGTGTGTCTGTACGTGATCGTATTTGTGTGTATGTATTTGTGTATGTCCATTTATGTGTTTTATGGTTACTCTGGTCTTTTCAAACTGCGGATGTTTCCCCCTCTATCTTTCTCGTCTTTCTCTCTATATCTCTATCTCACTCTCTCTCTATCTATCTACCTATCTCTCTCCCTTCTTACTTATAGCTCTTTTTACATTCTCTAATCTCTCTTTCACAATATCTCTTTCCTTCTCTCTCTTCCCCCCCCCCCTTTCTCTCTCTCTCTCTCTCTCTCTCTCTCTCTCGCTTCTCTATATTGCATTGTTCCTCTGGTCTATTTTTTACAAAAATTCATAATCTCTCTTTCTCAGTTTATCACTCTCATTATCTCCCTGCTTGGCTGCATCCTTCGTCTTTTCTATTGTCACTACCACCTTTCCTCACCCGCATATCTCTCTCTCTCTCTCTCTCTCTCTCTCACGCTATTTCTATTGCCTGAAGCACTACTTTGGTTTATTCGCACTGACGGCTATGGTCCAATAGCGACGTTCCCTCCCTCTTTCTCTCTCTCTCTCTCTCTCTCTCTCTCTCTCTCTATCTATCTACTTATCTATCTCCCTTTTTACTTATAGCTCTCTTTACATTCTCTAATCTCTCTTTCACAATGTCTCTCTCCTTCTCTCTCTCTCTCACACACACACACACACATACACACACCAGCCGCTGAATCCTCTAATATATTTCTCAAAGCTGCCTATATATGTCCATCATTACTGTCCCATTGATTCACACTCACTACCAATCACTGTATCACGTCTGACTTCCTCCCCTCCCTCTCTCCCTCTGTAAATCTAGCGGTATCGTTCCTCGCATTTAGCCTCGTGCATACATCTGCATCACACAACATACTACACGTGAACATTCCAGAATCGCAACACTACGGCATCCCACATTCTCATAAAACGACGCGCTTGCCAACACAATACAGGTAACAAGTCAGTTATTTATTATTCCCATCAAGAATATCAACTAACACAGACCTTGTCAGAAAGGAAAACAGAACTGGTTTCTTCTGTGGCCTACCTCCCCTTTTTGAACGGTACAGTAGCTTCAAGGAGGAGATGCGAAGATAGTCGGCACAATTCCTCCTCCAACAACAAATCTTCCTTTCAGACATACTATCATGAATCCCTGTATGGATTAGCCAGATGACAAATGTGATTGCGGAACAATTTCAGAGTGCTTTCAGATGAAATCATGTTTCACAATGTAGTATCACTTCACGCTTTGCATTTTTTGTTGGATTTTCCAATATCCTCCCTCATTATGTAAAAGTTCGAGAAGTAGCATAAGTTAATGCAAAGGCAGTTAGGAATGAGAAGGTAGAGGATTCGTCGAACCAGCCCACAGCTTGCTGGTTGTGATACATAATGATGAGTTATGTTCCTGCTGCCATGACTTCCCTAACTGCCAATCAGGTACTCATTTACAGCTTGGTGGACAGTAGCGCGTTACGACATTGCAGCGTTATACATGATGACGAGCAAAACGTTATTACACTCCATAGTGAGTCGGTACACATATATAATACAAATAGTTTCGTGGGCATCCTAGATTCAAGACTGCACTTTCAGGACAGGCAACCATAGGGGATAGAGCGAATCGTTGGCATTTCTGTTTCGTATCTTGGTAATACACTCTCATAGACTTTGCCAATTTTTGATTTTTTTTTTGTCTCCATAGGTGTAATGGTTTTCTCTTTGTTCATTTTCCTTGAACATTTCTTTCTAATATTGGTATTAACAAATTGACATCTATTATATAACTGAATAAATGTTATGATTACTAAGATTATACTAAACATGTATACATCTTTATGTATCCACAGTTCGTGTTGGTTAAAATGGTTACATCTTTTAAAAATTTACTTTCTTGGAATACTTGAAATCCTGGTATTCAAACAGGCGTGTTAATGTCTGTTTCCAGGTAGCCGAAGACTTCGGCTGTACGGAGTAGCTATTTTAAAACTTCCTGCGACTTACTATTAGTGGTAACTTCACTTTCTATTCCGACTTTTCTCCAAGGCTTGTTATTTGATGTCTTCTGCTATTGTCCATATTTCTGAACAATGCAGTAATGAACATTTTAATTAACACTTGTGGAATTGTGATATTGTTATCTTTTTGATGAATGTACTTTTGATCATTCTTATTCTCTTCGTGGCTTATGTTTGACACTGACCACCGAATGTTACTTGATGTTCAACATTTCGTTCGTGTCCAGTATTCATTGTTTGCTTTCTCTCAATTCTTGTTATCTGATTCATCAAGTACGTAAACTAAAGATGGGCGCTTCAGGCTGACATAGAGGAGAGACTAAATAAATTCTGCAACTTCACGTAATTGAGAACTTCAGAAGACAAATAAAAGTGTTTATTTATAATAAAGACAAACAATATCATACTGCAACAATGATTGGAGAGATCGAGTGGCAGAGTGCTAGAGCGTTTGCTTCACACGGCAACAGTACCAGGTTTAATCCTCGTTTCAGTGACACTTTTTGGTAACCTTGCTGTAAATGAGCACCTGCCTTACACCATCAGAAGCGTAATACGTAATAGGTCGTACAATGACGTCTTAAGCACTTCATCCTGGTCAGTAGTGATTGTCATATGGCTACATTGACCTTTTCCCTCTTAGGTTTTGTTTGTGTTCTCGTCTCGGTGCGGTATCTGACCATACCCATTTTTAAATTTTGATTAAGCTCAACCTTAATCAACTTTTACTAGTTTTTTTTTCATGTTTTTTCCCTCTTAGTGAGAGAAGTACTGATGTTTGGTGATAGGTAAGGTGATGATGATGATAATAATGATAACAATAATAGATAATGAGGAGGGTCAAAGTCCCAAAGATATTCTCTACGGACAGATGGCTGATGACGAAACTGTCGATCAACCACAGCTGAGGTTCAAATGCGTTTGTAAACGAGATACTATGAAGACACTAGACATAAATCTTACATCCTTGGGAGGCAGCTGCTGCCGCTCCAAGTGGATTACCACTCTGAAGGATCACCTCAGACTGGGAGATAGGCAGCTCATGCAAACACCGGGAAGTGAGAAAAAAAACTGCGCCGTAAAGAAAGGGAAAACGAAACATTCAGTAGAGTTACTAGTTTAAGGTCGTTTCCTCAGTCTTGACTTAAAGGGGATACTCATTGATGATGATGATGATGATGATGAGGATGATGAGGATGATGATGATGAGGAGGAGGATGATGAGGATGAGGATGATGAGGATGATGATGATGAGGAGGATGATGATGATGATGATGATGATGATGATGATGATGAGGAGGATGATGAGGATGAGGATGATGAGGATGATGATGAGGCTGATGATGATGAGGAGGATGATGATGATGAGGATGATGATAATGGTGATGATGATGAGGATGATGATGATGAGGAGGATAATGATGATGATGAGGATTATGATGATGATGATGATGATGAGGAGGAGGATGATGATGATGATGAGGAGGAGGATGATGATGATGGCGATAGAGATTGCAGGATGTGATGTATATATATATAATGAACCTTAAAGTGGCTGACTGTAAGCCTTACTCGGAAAGAGAGAGCGGGGTCATTGCAACCTACCTTGCAAGTCGTGACGGACGACTAAGAAGGGTTTTAAATGGTACTAGCAGTCTCATTATTAAGGCAAAGTACCACATAACCAAAAGCTATAAGGCCACATGCGATTTGACGTAGGCTGATTAATGTAGTGGTACAACACTCGATATTCATAGCTAAGATGAGGGATTCAACTCCAGCTGCCACGCTGTAGTCAACCTAGCTGTAAAGGGGTTACTCCGAATGGGTACCTGACCTACTGTTATTGACGAAAAAGCAGCGGGGAAGGGAACTAGCCATTCATGCTCATAAAAGCTGTAGTTTAGAACAATAGTATCTAACATCCATCCCCGACGGCAGTGTCTGGAATGGACTGTAGTAGCTTCCGTGCTTACCGAAGTCATGTAAATCAAAAGTGTCTCATAGATCCGACTTGATTGCATTAAAGCCTCCACCTTTTGTGCTCAGTCTCTATTTTCGATGAAAGTGCAGATGACAGCACGAACTCAGAAGTTCTTGGAACGATTCGAAATGTTCTGACTTCGTCAGGTACCCATTTAAAGCTGGGTCGACTGGAGAAATCGGTCATAGCATTAAAAAACCCAACTTGCCCGTTAAACTGAGCATGACACAATTCTAACTTGTTCTGTTTCTGTTTCTAAGAATCAACATCACTGCACTCCGGGTATACCCATAGGTGCTCATTCTTTCTCATCAAATGGCGCAGAGTCTAGATGATGATGGTTCGTAGGTCCGTGTCAAACCCTAGAGGTTTACAGCATCAACAGCTGCTATCCTTCTTCTTCTTCTTCTGCGTACGCAGTCAGACAGTAACCATTATTTTTTCGAAAAAAGCGGCGGTCATCCTGAGGCTCTCGCCACTGCCATAGAGCTTGTCTTGCAGTTCCACTGGTAATGGCCACATCTGCTCTCTCTGATCCTCGTATTTCGGGCAGTTCTGCAGCAGATGTTCAGCGGTCATTTTACCAGTACCGCACGGGCATTCGTCGGTACACCCTATCTTAAATTTGTTGAATAGGTGGTACCTCAGTCTGTTGTGGCCAGTGCGAAGTCTGAAGACAACGACCTGCTCTCTTCGGTTCAACTGGTAATAGGCATCGTTTTTGGTGTAACCAGTATGTTTGGTTTCCCATTTGTTCATGTATCTGGCTTTGATAAGCCGTTTTGACTCTTCGTACGTCATACTGGTATATGTTTGTGGTAGTCTTGCACCTTCTTTTGCCAGTCTGTCTGCCTCCTCGTTGCCTTGGATGTTGCAGTGTGACGGAACCCACTGTACCACTACCCTTTTTGGTGCGGACTGCTGGCACAGTTTGCAGAGTGCTGCTCTTAAGTCATTAAGCTCAGTGTTTTTCTGGCTTTTTAGCGCTGTGACTACGGCGAGAGCATCTGTCAGCAGGACTATATGGCTCTCATTTTCACTGTGTGTCACCATTTCTTCCACTGCCGCCCTCAGTGCCTCTGCCTCCGCTCTGAAATTGCTTGTGTACTTACCAGTAGCGAGTGACAGTGTTATTTGTCTGTCATTTGGTAGGTTCAGGAATGCTCCTGCCCCTCCGTTCTGTGTAGTGTTTGTTACAGAACCGTCGTTGTATGCATGGGTCCAGTCCATGCTTGGGTAGCTTTTCGTTATGAAGCTTAGGGTAGTATCTCTCCTTTCTTTTTCAGTCTGGCAGTTTTTGTTTGCAATACCTGGTATATTTTCTACCACCTCTGGAAATATATCCTGCCTCCAGGTAGGTTTTCGTACAGTAGTGATGGGTTTTGGTGTTGTTAGTGCGTTTATGGGATCTTCGTGCATCTTTGCTTTGGCTATTTCTGCAAAGTTTCTCCGCTTTAGTTTCCCATTTCCCAAATTAATTAGTCTCTGGTGCATTGGATGGTCAGTCAGTCTTCGGAGTTTCTCTGACTGCAGCTGGGCTCTGCAGTCTCTTCTATCGGTCATGGATTGCAGTTTTGTAATCTTTTCAAGTTCTACAATTGGCGTTGACTTCATGCCACCTGTTATAATTCTCATGGCTGGGTTTTGAAGTTTGTTAACTTTATCGAAGTTCGCCTTCGCTGCTGTTGTCCATGCCGCAATGCCATACTCGAGAACTGGTCTCACTATTCCAGTATACAGTTTCTTTAGTATGCCTTCGTCTGCTCCCCAGCTTGTGCCAGCAAGTTTCCTCATGATTGACATTCTTTCTCTGGCTTTCATTCGGTTTCTCTCAATCTGACTTTTCCATGTCATGCGCCGATCAAATGTGACTCCCAGATAGGTTGGGTTGTCGTTTGGCTGCAGGAATTTGCCATTTAGACTTAATTTGGTACTTTTGGGGTTTTAATGAAAGCGAGAATATTGTGCATGTGGTTTTCTCCTCGTTTATTTTGACCAGCCATGAGTTCGCCCACTCTTCCAGCGATGTTAGGGCCGTCTGCATCCGATTTCTTGCTATGGTGAGATTCTTTTCAGAGGTCCACATAGCCAGATCGTCTGCAAACATTGAGCTATGGACTCTTCTTGGTATATTCTCTGTAATATCGTTTATATATACCAGGAAGAGTGTTGGTGACAATACTCCCCCTTGGGGTACTCCCTGCACGAGTGTCACCTTTTTGCTCATCTGCCCTTGTACTTGGACTCTGGCCGTTCTTTGTTTGAGGTAGTGGTTGATCCACTTGTACATCTTCCCACCGACATCACTTCTTCTTAGCTTGACTCTAAGTCCATCCTTCCAGACTTTGTCAAATGCCTTTTCCAGATCCACCCAAACAGCTACTGTGTGTTGCTGTGCCTGGTAGGCATCTTCTATCTCCTGGGCTATGAGGATGACCTGGTCCTCAGTGGATCTGTGCTGTCTGAAGCCGGCTTGCTGTGGAATTAGTATTCGTTTTTCTTCCAGATGCCACATCAGTCTGGTGTTTATCATCCGTTCCATCAGCTTGTCGACACAGCTCAGTAGGCTGATGGGCCTGTATCCATTTGGATCTGTTTTATCCTTTCCTGTTTTTAGTACTGGTACCAGTATTGCGTCTTTCCATGCCTGGGGTACAATACCCCTTTTCCAGCTTTGGTTCAGGACTGATAGTAATTTCCTCTTCGCTGTTTGGCCCAGCCCCATCAGCATTTCGTTTGTGATCCCGTCTTTTCCGGGAGATTTCCTTTTCTTTAGTGTTCTCATAGCCTCTTCCATTTCGCGCATTGTTAGTTTGGCCATCATGTGCTCTTCAGGAGCCGTATTTATGTTTTCGTGTCCCTTTAGCTCTTCGCTAATGTCTGTATGCTTATCTGCAGGGACCTCGATGTGGTTTGCTCTGGCATAGTGATCGACAAAGGCGTTAGCGGCTTTCTTACCTGTGATCAAGTTCTCGCCCTGCTTGATAGTAATTTGTTTATTTGACGGGGTTTCGTCGTTCATGGCTCTGACTAGCTTCCATAGCTTGTTCCCGTCTTTGTCCAGGTTTAGACTTTCCGTTTTATTTTTCCAGCTTTCTCTTGCTGTTTGCATGAGAGTGTGTTTGTACTTCGCCGCGGCGGCTTTGAGGGCGATGTTTGCCTCCATGGATTTTTCTCGCTCTGCCATGTTCCTAGCATTTGTTACTGCATCTTCCACTTTCTGCAACTCATCATTCCAGTAGGGCTTATAGTTTTTCCTAGCTCCTCTTGGGATGATTTCAGTGGCGGCTTGCATTATTGCCTTGCTTAGGCTCTCTACCATGGGCTTCATTTTTGAGTGTCGTGTGTTGATGGTTTCACACAGCCCATCTGTCAGGATTGCAAATCTGTCCCAGTCGGCTCATTTGTAATTCCAACGCGGGAGCGGTTTTGTTTCCTGTGGGCCTACTTCCATGTCAATGGTTAGTCTGATCGGCCTGTGGTCGCTACCTGCCAGTTGGTTTAGCACCTGGCGGTCTATTTTATGGTGTATGTCCTGTGTGGAGAAGGCCAAATCTGGAGTCGAGGTGGTATGCCATGTTCTTGAATGGAAGCTAGGGCTATTCTAAGGCCTATTGATTAGGGAGAGATTTGCATCTATCTCCCAATCTTCCACTTCGTCACCTCTGCTGTCTGTGTCAGAGTATCCCCATCTCTCCGAGTGGCTGTTGAAATCTCCAACTACTATGCAGTTGGAGTCTCTGACCTCCATACTCGAGAGCGATAGGTCTCTATTTGGTGGTCCGTACAGATTGAAAATGCGGATCTTCGTCTCTTGGGCCATTATGTCAACTCCTACAATTTCTGCTTGTCCGGTGTGATTGACAGATACCGCGCTACTCGGTATGCAGTTTCTGGTCAGTATCAGGACCCCTCCTTTGTGGCCTTCTCTATCTAGACGGAAGGTCTGGTATCCTCTGATTGAGAATTTATGGTTATTGTTGAGGTGCGTTTCCTGGATACATGCCACGTCAATCTTACCTTCATGCAGGTGGTGTGTTAGGGAAAGTTTTTTGTTAATGACTCCCTCCGCATTCCACTGTAGTATTTTGAGGGTCTTGAGGTTTTGGCCAATAGAAGTTGCCCCATAGCCATGTGCCTTGACTCCACGACACATGGGTGGGTGACCACCAGTAGTCAAGGGTGGGCCCCTTCGAGGCGTGAGGCCCGGCACTATCGCTGCCTGGCGGGACTCCGCAGGATGAGCGCCATGCGTTTTTCTGATAGGTTGTACTGCCATCATACTGCGATTTACGTTGCACTGTTTTGCTGGGCTTGCGGCCCCGTGCATCCGATTTCAACAGGCGTTTCTGTAGGGATGCCCTCCTTAGCCTTTGGCTGTCCCCAGCCTATCTGCAAGACAGCAGTTGTTTATCATCAGAGTTGTCTCTCTTATGGAAGTTGTCTTACTAGACTATCGAGTCTTCACTACTCGTGTCTATAGGGTGCAATGATGATATGTGAGATGATATATGAGATGGACTGGTTTACCCGGAAGAGAGGCAGTCCAGTGTGTCTGTATCCCAGGATCGTCACGTCCTGCCAGAAACGTAGCATTTGCATGTGAGTGGGGTATCTCTTTTTCCTTTTATTTTCTCGGCTTCTATGCAGGGATGGTACGCCTAGCATTCCCCGCCACCTGGGGTGTTGACACAGTGGGCAGGTGTGCAATGTCCGCTGGTCTGCATCTCTTCTGCGTCCAGCATGATAGTTATATGGCTGATAACGTACAGAGGTAGATATCGTAGCCGGAGTGCATTTAGCCAGAGGACAAGCCTGGTAATGTCACAGAGATGTTGTTCGCCTGGTGTGCGGACAACTCTCATGGTCAGTGGTTGAGTCTTGACAGTTCACAGTGAGGTGGCTGCTCTACTGTTTTCGACACCCCGACCAGGTACTAAGTCTTTGGTTGGTGGTTTCGCACCCAATCGCCGTATAAGGTGAGTATCAAGCAGTTGTCCGCCCGCTTTGATTGGCGGACGGCAAGGGCCTCTTACTGTGGCTCTACCTGATAGGGCTGGGGCGCAAGCCCCAGGTCCCGAGCATGTAGGAGCCTCCCATTGCAGTGGTGCTGCTATCCAATCGTACCTAAGACATCCCTTCTGTACATTCTCAAGTACTGCTCGAGCGTCTGTCACGAGCGCTGAGGTCACGGCTTCTATTTCCATTCTCAAACTGGAGGTTGTTGACATGTATGCCCTGCCGCGCTCGGCAACGATCTATCCTCTTACTCTCGCCGAGAAGACCCAGCCTGATGTCCCACTGCATTCCTCAACAACCTGTCCTCTCACTCTAGCCCAGAAGACCCAGCCTGATGTCCCACTGCACTCTTCAACGACTTGTCCTATCACTCTAGCCCAGAAGCGCCAGCCTGATGTCCCACTGCACTCCTCAACAACCTGTCCTCTCACTCTAGCCCAGAAGACCCAGCCTGATGTCCCACTGCACTCTTCAACGACTTGTCCTATCACTCTAGCCCAGAAGCGCCAGCCTGATGTCCCACTGCACTCCTCAACAACCTGTCCTCTCACTCTAGCCCAGAAGACCCAGCCTGATGTCCCACTGCACTCTTCAACGACTTGTCCTATCACTCTAGCCCAGAAGCGCCAGCCTGATGTCCCACTGCACTCCTCAACAACCTGTCCTCTCACTCTAGCCCAGAAGACCCAGCCTGATGTCCCACTGCACTCTTCAACGACTTGTCCTATCACTCTAGCCCAGAAGCCGCAGCCTGATGTCCCACTGCACTCGTCAACGATCTGTCCTCTCACTCTAGCCCAGAAGCCCCAGCCTGATGTCTCGCCGCGCAACATGTTACGTCTAGAAAGCGAACCCATCTCACAGCCCATATGCCACCAAATCTCACAGTGTAGTCAATAAGGTCAAATAATGTGGATGTGGATGTGTCACAACAGCATCAACAGCTACAACAACAACAACTATATGCACGAACATGAGTACGTATAGATTCCAGACAAAATACAATTAACAATACTAACATGTTACATCCTCATCTTTCTTTTACAAGAGAAACAAGTCCACAATGTTTGAGATAGCGTTCATTAAACTATGAAAATATGATAACAGGACGTTGGGCGGCTAAAGTTTCACACACCCACACAAAAAATGGCCCAAAAAACCAGGAAAGCCAATTACAAAACCGTCAAAGATTAGAAATTGTATATTTATAACCTGTTCCTACCGCTAGTCATAAAGATTTTGGCAGGAAAATGATTTGAGAGAAACAAAAGAACAAACGCAAGCAAAAATGGAATTTGGCAGGTCATAAAGTATAACGCCGATCTGGCACATGCTGTAGGGGAGCGTGGAAATATCAAAGTCTGTGTGCATTCTTCTGTGAACGGGGGAGCGTAGGGTATGATCTTATACAATTAATCTGCTACCCAATCCTTCTCGTTGGACTTTTGATGGGAACAACAGAGTTATCATCCATTTGTCAAAGTTGACAGCCCAAGTTAAAGATACCTGTGCAAAGGCGTTCGCTGGAAGCGAAGAGGTGGGAAGGGGAGGGGGGGGGGGTGTGATTGTTTGTGAGGTGAGGAGCGTACTTCTTCGGTAGTTATATATTTGTAATTTTTATTTGTCCAAAGCTTTTGGTTTGTCTGGTTCATTAAATGTACATTAACAATTAGCCACCATATCTTCCATTAGCTAATGCCATGGACGCGCAAACAACAGATCTATCTATCTATCTATCTATCTATCTATCTATCTATCTATCTATCTATCTATCTATCTATCTATCTATCTATCTATCTATCTATCTATTTATCTATCTATCTATATATCTATCTATCTATTCATCCATCCATCCATCCATCCATCCATCCATCCATCTATCTATCTATCTATCTATCTATCTATCTATCTATCTATCTATCTATCTATCTATCTATCTATCTATCTATCTATCTATCTATCTATCTATCTATCTATCTATCTATCTATCTATCTATCTACCTACCTACCTACCTACCTACCTATCTATGTAAATATATACCTATCTATCTATCTATCTATCTATCTATCTATCTATCTATCTATCTATCTATCACAATCTATCAATCTATATATTTGTCCGTATGTTTGTCTGTCTCTCTATCTATATCCTCTCTCCCGTGCTTCTAAATTTACTGGCACAAGACGTGCAGATGAATACACTCAATCTCTACAATTATTTTTAGCTCTCCAACTCCATGTAAGCTCTTTAAGCTATCTGATTTAGCCTTCTCTCGTCTCTGGCAACTTGTCCCCCAATCGTGGATCATCAAGGATCAAGGCTGTAGATGTACGCCATTTTGGAGAGCTCCAAATCCCTTATGATGGTAGCTATCTTAGAGCCTCTCACAGACCCAAACTGGCAACTCGCGCAGTGATATTTATCGCAATGGCTCAGCCTACAAATACCTGTCAGCTCTTTTCTCCTGAACTGATAACTTGTATCCTAAATATTCAGAATGGAACGAAAATCCAACAACGGAAACAAATATTTGGTGTTGCTTGGTTTGAAAATGGTTACATTTGTGTTAACCGATATAAACACAAACCCCGCTTCTTCTGGTCTGTTCTTTTCTGTTCCTGTCTGGTCTATTCTGGTCTGTTCTTTTCTGTTCCTGTCTGGTCTATTCTGGTCTGTTCTATTCCCTTCGGTTTTCTTCTGTTCTATTATGTTATGTTCTTAACTTAACTTAACTTAACGTCTTTATACTGGTTTAGAAGACCCTGCAGAGTCTGTATACAACCAGTTACATTTACATCACCTTGCTCTAAAATCTATGCGCATCCAGTTTATTCTTAAACGCATTAACTGTCCCTGCCTCCACCACCTCCCCTGGCAATGCATTCCAAGCAGACACCACTCTCTGACTAAAAAAATATTTCCTAATATCTAACCTGGACCTCTCTTTAATCAGCTTGTAGCTATGCCCTCGTGTTATTGTAGGTGGCTGTATTTTAAAAAACTTGTTATAGTCTAATGTATCGATTCCTCTGATCATCTTATAAACCTGTATTAAGTCACCACGAATTCTTCTCTCTTCGAGACACTGTAGGCCCGTTTTTCTGAGTCGTTCCTCATAACTGTAATTCTGGAATCCAACTATCATCTTTGTCGCTCTTTTTTGTATTCTTTCTAGCATGTTTATGTCCCCTCTATGATAAGGACTCCACACCTGTACACAGTACTCCAATCTAGGTCTAACTAAAGCTTTATACAGTTTGACGATCACTTCCTTGCTCCTATGTTTAATATTTCTTTTTATCATACCTAACATTGCATTTGCCTTTTTCACTGCTACCTTAACTTGCTCACTCACCTTTCCTGTATGATCTATTATAACCCCTAGGTCCCTTTCCTTATCTATCTTTCTAATATTGTTTTCTCCCATTCTGTATTTATGTTCCATATTGGATCTACCAATGTGGATGACTGTACATTTATCTACATTAAACTCCATTTGCCAGCTTACAGACCATTCTCGAATTTTATCTAGATCCGACATCAATATATCCACTTCCGCTTTAGATGAGACACTACTGCATAGTTTTGTGTCATCAGCAAATTTTGCAATCATGGATCTCATATCAATGTCCAAATCATTTATATATATCAAGAACAAAATTGGTCCCAAAACCGAGCCCTGTGGCACACCACTTTTCACTTCACTCCACTCAGAGTACTCCTTATTTATGCCCACCCTCTGCCTTCTTCCTGTTAACCAATTTTCAATCCATTTGGCAACTTCGCCACCTATTCCATGTGATTTTAACTTTCGAAATAATCTTTGATGAGGTACTCTATCAAAGGCCTTTGCAAAGTCTAGATAAATAACATCCACTGGCTCCCCTTTATCTATGATTTTAGTAACCTCCTCCATGAATTCTAATAGATTTGTTAAGCATGATCTCCCTCTAGTAAACCCATGCTGACTATTTCTAATTAGATTACATTTTTCTAAATGCATTACAATGTTTTCTTTGATTATTGACTCTAACAATTTACAGACTATGCTCGTTAAACTCACCGGTCTATAATTTGCCGGATCTGATTTTTTGCCTTTTTTGAATAAGGGGATCACTCCTGCATCTTTCCAATCCCGTGGAACAATCCCTTTTGTAAGTGATTGAGAACATAATATAGCCAATGGTTTTGCTAGTTGGTTTCTAATTTCATACAGCAATTTTGGGTGAATACCATCTTGACCTGGACATTTATTCACTTTCAACCCCTCCAATTTTTTTAAAACCATTTCCTCTGTAATACAGATTGATCTTAATCCCGCTGTATCCATGTCTCTTTGAAAAATATCTATAGGCTCTGGGATCTCGGAGCAGTCCTCCTTTGTGAAGACTGTGCCAAAGTACTGATTGAGCAGATTAGCAGCCTCCCTATTCTCACTTATTATTTTCCCTGTACTGTCTATGAGAGGGCCTACTTTGTCTTTCGTTCTTTGTTTATTTCTAACATAAGAAAAGAAGCTTTTACTGTCAGTCTTGATCCTCTGAGCAAGTTTTTTTTCAAAGTCTATTTTTGCTGTTTTATTCGCTTTCTGAGATATGTTCTGCTTGTCCAAATATTTTACATATGTTTCTTTTGATTTACCTGCCTCTATATATTTTTGCCATGCTTTATTTTTTGCTCTTCTACATTTCACTACAAATCTAGTTATCCACTTTTTACGCTTGGGGTTTACCTCCCTACATGGAACACATTCCTCTTTTAGCGTTTCTAGAACTGTTTTAAAACTATCCCACTCCTGTTCAACATCTGTTCCTACAATAATATCTTTCCAGATTATGTGGTTCGCTGCCTCTTTCATCCTCTTAACATCTGTCTTAGAGTAGTCGTATGTTCGCGTGTTTATGTTTACTTCTTTCCCTGCAATAAGATCCCAACGGATGATTTGATGGTCACTTGAGCCAAACAGTTCCCCAACGGTAACGTTTTCAATCATATTTTCCTCTGTGGTAAAAACTAGGTCGAGTATGTTTTTGCCTCTGGTGGCTGCTTCTACATGTTGAATTAAAAAATTGTCAGTTATGCACGTAACAAAAGGTTTTGACTCTACAAGTGCTTCTGCCATATCCCATTTTATTTCTGGATAGTTGAAATCTCCCATTAATAATAATTTCCCTTTACTTGCCTTTGCTAAGCTACTAATCAGCTCCTCATCTTCCTCTTTTTGACTTGATGGACATCTATAGCACACTCCAATCACTGTTTTTTCACCCCCACTTTCTATTTCTCCCCATACACTTTCATTTTTGTTACCACATGATAAATAATCTTTGATCGTTATATTAACAGAATTTATACAGTATAATAAAACGCCACCTCCCTTAGTCTTGTCTCCAATTATCCTATCTTTCCTTAACATTGTATATCCCTCAATTTCAAGTTCACTATCTGTAATCTCCTCATATGTCCATGATTCTGTTAACCCTATTATATCTGGTTTTTCTTCTTCTACATACAGTTCCAATTCTTCTCTTTTATTTACTATGCTTCTCACATTTGCATAAAAACATTTTAGTTTGTAATTTTGTTGGTTTTCCTCTTTTTGCTTCTGCTTTATCATTTTAGTGTTTGCTTTTCTACTATGTATTTCACACTTCCCTGACACCAAATTACCCCTTTGACTACATCCTCTATAGCACCCTATTGTAGGCCTATCTTTAGTCTCATACTTCATAGGCCTAACTAGTTTAAATTTCTAACACAATGATAGAACATATACTTTGCTACAACATGCTGTCCTATCTCATTTAGATGTAAACCTCCCCTATCTAACATTTTACTTTTGTCTACTTTAACATCAATAAATTCCATTCCCATGTCCGCACACATCACCTGTAACCTAAGGTTGATACCTATTATTTTGCTATCTAGATAGTCTGACCCATCTGCTCTGTCTAAAATGCCCATCATTGTGACCTTTCTAAACTTTTTTTCCTTAAGTGTTCTCATAAGACTTTTATATTTATCCATAATTATTTCTGTACCATCTCTCTTTACATTATTTGTACCTGCCAATACTACCACATGACTGTTTCCTTTGTCATCTAACCTCTTTATTCTCCCCTCTATGTCCTCTATTTTTGCTCCCCCAATATCCATTCTTTCAAACATGTTGTGTTGTTTAGACAAATGTCTGCCAACCTCTCTCACCATTGAATCTCCTACTACCAAAACTGACCCCTCACCTATATGTGCATACTTCTCTCTAAAGCTCTCTGCCCTGTGAGCTGTTTCCTATGTTCTGTTATGTTCTATTCTCCTATTCTAGCTTCTGTACTGATATTTTATGTACTGTTATCTTCTGTACTGTTCTCTGGCCTCTGGACTGTTTCCACCCTCAGGTCAGCGTGACACTTGCTGTGCTGAGAATACGGTGTTGGGGAGGTTGGTGTAACCTCCAGTGAAATGGGTGGGGGGGGGGGGAGGGGTCGGGTGGAGGAGATAGCGGCTTCAGTCCAAGCAGGAAAGTCCTTGAGTAGTGACAACTTGGGCTGAATTCTGTGGTGCAGTCAAGTGGAACGATCAACGCCATCTGGGACTGTTTTCTCACAGTTTAAACTAGACACAGCCGCCGCAAGATGCAACATAACAACAGGATAACCGAACGAAAGCACATAAGAAGAAGTCAATTACTAATTTATGAAACCGATATATATGTTCATAAATTGTGTCCAATGCCGTACCCATCCGATGATAACTGACTTACTTCCTTTGTCCCATGGAATACGTCCCACATCATTCTTCCAGTTTTTAACCACATGGATTACCCTGTCGTTGCCACTCAGCAGATCGCCCATACTGCAAGTCTCCGGGAGGTTTGGGCAGATCGTCAGGTTGTCTGGTTCTTGTGTTGCTCCACATTCGCATGTTTCATCATCCCTGTACCCCAAACTTTTCAAATTTGTCCTGCACCGTGGTACGCCAGTTCGAAAGCTATTTAGTGACGTCCATGTTGCGTAGGGTATAAGATGTCGATGCGCAGGTTCCTCCCTTAACTCGATACAGGGTATCTGTCTTAGATCTTTCCATCTAACGATGCGGCGTTTCACGGGACTAATCTGTATTGGATGGGTTGATTGTAAGAAACTTCGTCTTGATGTTAGTCTTGTGCTCCGCACCTGATGCCCAAACATACGGTGCCTTGAGTCGTTTACGCTGAGAACTAAGGCTATATCTTACATATATTTAGTTTCTTTTTCTTAATGATCATATACGTTTACCAAATCCACCATTGGTCTTAACTTAATTACAAATCTGTATACTGATTTAGAAGACTGTACCGAGTCTTCTACTGTCATTCATACCTAAGTGAAAGAAAATATTTCTACCTAAACCAGGACTTCTGAGCCTTTTAAGTTACATGAATCACTTTCGATGTCTAATGAATACTATCTATGATCCCTCTAATCCAAACAGCTTTTTCAATGTCACATTAATTATATCTATGGACCCACCTCCCTATCTTTCCCAGATGAATGTTAGATGAATCCTGTTTATGGACCCACCTCCCACTTCCTCCCAAGTGGATGTCAGATGAATCCTATCTTTACACAATTCCCCCCCCCCCCTCTCCTCTACCCAGGACAGAGTTTAGTCCTGTACATAACTTCCGTAACCCATTCTCATCCCGCTCCACCCTTTACAACATGTCATATGAATCTCATCTATAACATATCCCCCAATACCCTCCCGCCCGGATAGTAGCAGGTGAATTCTATCTATACACAATGTGCGGAATGATGGAATATCAAATCATCCTAGTCCTTAAATGAGTCAAACAAGGCTGTGTCTCTTAGAAGACTATTTCGCGTGGCGCATTTTTTATGCTACATGTAGTTATGACATTGGCGGACATTTTGTACCAGGTAAATGACGAATATAATTCATTTTCAATAAGAGACTCTTTAATCTCACTAGGGTGAAAGAAGCAACTATCTTACATCTCTTTTTAGCTAATGACTGTGTCATTAACACTTCTACAAAACAGGACATGCAGTCGACGATGAACGAGTTTTTAGCTGCGTGCACCAACTTTGTACTTATCGTTAACACAAAGAACAGAAGAAACGTTTCTGCCTGCTCCGGTGAAACCTTACCATGAATCAAACATCAATCAAATATCACTGTACAAAGCCAACATCAATCAAACATCACTGTACAAGGCCAACATCAATCAAACATCACAAGGTTAACATCAATCAAACATCACTATACAAGACCAACATCTGCAAGCATCTAGTAGCTTTACCTACCTAAGTAGTCACCGATATCAGACAGGTTAATATTTACTTCTGATGTCCAATAACAGGATCATCACACAAGTTGTTTTTGTTAAGTCAACGAAAACGTGTTGCCACCCTGATCATCACGCTGTTGTGCTAATCACCTTTCTCTGTCACAACAAAACACGTCAAGTCTGCCACATACATGTCAAGAAATTCAACAATTTCCACATTGGATGTTTCCTTTTGCTGCTTAGAATCCGCTGACAGGATTAAGTAATCAACTTTAGTCTTCAAAAGGGCTAGTTTATTAGCTTCCATACTCTGCAGAAGAGAGCCAACATCAGATAGACTGGACATGTTGCTTTAATGAATGATGAATCCTAGCTATATACACATTTCCCATCCCATCTTTCCGTTTAAATTGCATACGAACTCTATTTATGGACTCTCTTTGGATGGCAGAAGTTAATCCAATCTGTAGACCATCTTTAAATGTCAGATGAACACTATTTATTTTGACTTTTTAGAAGTTTGGTGATCCATATAAACACTTTCAGTATTGAGATGAAGCCAATCAAACCCTTTTCCCATTCTGGTGAAATCATAGATTCCGTTTGAAAATATTATTAACACATGGAACCTTTTAAAATTATGGTAAAGTCTGCGGCCACTTCTCATAATAATCCTTGTAAATGCAAACAATATAAAGCATAGGAAATTATATTGAATTACAATTTCCGAGAAAACTTTCGATGACAAATTTATAGATATTGCTGAAACCTTTGTGGTTTGTTGCGTTATGTTACGGGAGATAATTATTTTCATTAGCATGTTAGTAACAACAAAAATGTGAAGTATTCTCCAGTTGACAGATCCTCAAAATACATAAGTGAACCTCTGAAAAAAATCCGTGCACCCCTTATAAGAGATTCGTGTACTCGTCACATCTGAAGAACCTATGTTCAGCTTGAAGTTTCTGACTCCATACAAAAAATAAGTGAAAACTAAAGGGAAACAACCAGTTCGGGTTACAACTTACATGAACCGAGTGAAGAACGCAAATATTTTCTTGAGGAATTAGACGCTGTCGGTATCTAATGTTACCTTGAATGGGAAAGGAGACTGAGATAGTGTGGAGAGACCTTGTACAACTTCTTACCTCTGTGCCAACGAGAAGGTGGCATTACATGAAAAACAGCGTACACGACCTAAAACACGATGATGTATTTATTCAGCTTTTGGACACGTTTTCTAGATGTTCCCCGTTTCTTGAGTGCAAACGCACCAGAGATAACTGCATAAATACATAATAATGTGATAGACATTTTACTGCTAAGAAATAGATAGATCGGATAGATTACATAGATGATACTATGAACTATGTTGACTGGATGTTCTATGTTAACTCATATGTGTATTAATCATTGTCCCCGAAAACGAAGATATCGTCTTGTTTTCGTCTTGTTTTCGCTCGTAACTGTACCATATTTATACATATTTGATTTTGATACGGGTCAATTAGAACACTCCCAGAACTCCATGTTTGCGGATTGGGTTGGAACTAACAACCGAAACCTGTAAACATAACATAATGTTACAGAAACTACAAAGAAGACATTTTTTTATTTTTTTTTTATTTGGCGTTCGCCTTATTTCTCTAATCCCCAAGGTGGTGTGCGTTGCACTGTTGTTTGTATTTTGCGCCTGTCGACGCAGTGCATCCGACATCAGCATTCATTGAATGTATGGGTCTGATTCCTCCTGCATTTTCTAAGGGTTAGGTTCCCCAGGGTAACGGCCGGTGCTATGATGGGCATCGAACCCAGCACCTTCTGCTTGTGAGTCGTGTCATTTAACCACTAGCCCACGTCCTCCCCCTAAGAAGAAATGACTTTACTCTTGGAAATCACTTTAATTTGAGACTAAGGACGCGGTCTGATAAGAGGCAATATATAAGATCAGCAAAGAAAATGTCGAAGGAGGTATAGAGTATCATCGGTGAAAATCAAGAAGACGATCTAAATATGAACTGGTAAGGTATGGTTGCAGCCCGATTTCTAAAGGCAACCCATAAATAATAAATTAATAATATAGTATCATAAAAACACTGCGAGCGCATCAAGGAAAAAAGCTAGACCAGAAGATACCATTACAAAACCTGAAAGCACAGATCATCAGCGATGAAAAGGCACAGTGAGACAATGTGCGGACTATTTCACATGACCTCAAACATGTGTCAATCAATGTCATAGTGAACCTATTGAACGAGCAAAGAAAGTGCTGCATCTAAAAATAAATATACCAATAAAAGCAAGAGATCACACAATCGCTAAAACCACGAAAGTACGGAGGAAAAGCTGTTGGACCGAAACAACACACACACACACATATCTTGTCTTAATCGTTCAGGAGCTATCAAAACTGACTTTCCAAGACACAGACCTCATACACTATTTCTTTAATAACATTTACGGGTACGACGATCGGCTAGACACAGAGAAGTGATATCTCGCCAAGTTAACCAAAGTAATACATCCTGGCAGTGTGCAGTAACTGACTATGTAGTTTTGACTGTGAATGGAGAACATAACAATCCGACTTATGCTAGAACATGTAACCGTTCTTTAGAAGAAAAGGAAATGTGCGAACGTAACAAGCAACATTTCCAGCGAGAATATCATTTATTGATCAAACAGTTGCGATCAGTTATCACAGAACTATAGAAAAAAATCAAAAAGAAAAATCGACAAAGTCAAACTATCAAGCCCTTTAACAATTCAAACTTGGATTTTCCGCTATTTTCTACAATTTACCTTGTGTTTGTTTAATGAGCAGCGTGATAAACAACAAAAGACAGCATAGACGAAGCAAAAAGATATTTATTTCATAAATAACTAGAAAATCTCATTTTGCAAACGATCTTTATCTTTTGTCACATTAATAACAAGGTATTTCAGAAAAATAAGGTGAATGTACACATTTTTTTAAAATTCACGTAAGCGATTAAAGCAAAGAATGAAATATTAAAATGAAATGTATTCACAGAAAAACACATTAAAAGCTATACCGCTTATCAATGTTAACAAAACAAAGGACTGTATAAATAAATAATATACGATAAAGTGTTTTGGTCTTACACTTAAAGACCTGCATAGATGTATCTGTTTATGGTTAACAAGAATAGCGAACAAGTCATAATGTCAACACCAGAATGAACAGAGCCAGCATCAATTTCAACTCTCTAACTTTGCCGAATAATGAACTTGACATTCTTCTCCAAACACAGTCAAATTATGCTGGTACAAGTCAGTGTAAAATTCACCATAACCATAGCTCATAAACAGAACATCCAACCAACAGTGTCACACCAGCCTGCAGACATTCACCAGAATATGTTCTATTGAGTACTTTTCAAAATTGAGCGGATGTATTGCAAATAATATAATGATTTCAATCAATCAAAACCATTCAAATCCCTGTGGAATATAGGCTCTCAACAAACACTCTGCAGAGTCTTCTAATCCAGTATAAAAACGTTAAGTTTTACTATCATACGCCATTATTTTTAACTCCCCCCACCCCCTTTCCCCACGTCTATCCTGGCATTTGTATGGTTATCTCGACTCTCCTTTCTCTGTATGTATTTAGATATGCTCCTACTTCTCTTCTCCTGAGGATTCCAGAACAGTGACCGCTTCGTAATGCTATCGTGTGGATTCCGTAATGTGTGTCCTATCCTGCTAACGTCTTATCTTTATGTTTTGTCCCACTGACATATGTCTACTACTTTCCCATAGTTCTTGTCCCACTGACACATGTCCACTACTTTCCCATAGTTCTTGTCCCACTGACACAAGTCCACTACTTTACCCACAGTTCTTGTCCCACTGACATATGGCCACTACTTTCCCACAGTTCTTGTCCCACTGACATATGTCCACTACTTTCCCACAGTTCTTGTCCCACTGACATATGTCCACTACTTTCCCACAGTTGTTGTCCCACTGACATATGTCCACTACTTTCCCACAGTTGTTGTCCGACTGACATATGTCTACTACTTTCCCACAGTTCTTGTCCCACTGACATATGTCCACTACTTTCCCACAGTTCTTGTCCCACTGACATATGTCCACTACTTTCCCACAGTTCTTGTCCCACTGACATATGTCCACTACTTTCCCACAGTTGTTGTCCCACTGACATATGTCCTCTACTTTCCCACAGTTCTTGTCCCACTGACATATGTCCACTACTTTCCCACAGTTCTAGTGACTTTATCGTGCCATTGTTTTCCTCATTTCGACGCAAGCATCCATTGACAAAGTCTTAGACTATTTTAGTTGTACTTCTCTAATTTCCCTACGTCATATAGCCTTACAATGGGATGGAATTAACATTGGAGTTGAAGATATGTATATCTTGGACTTAACTTCCTTCGTTTTCCATAAATTCCATGAAGCAATAAAATATACCCTTTCGCCTTTTGTAGTTTAAATTTGATATCTTTATTAGTATCTCCGACCTTGTCTATATTGCTTCCAGGATATGTGAATGAATCTACCTCATGTAGTAACGAGTCCCCCAGTAAAATGTGATTGTTGTTAGGCGCTTTTATTGTCATAATCTCTGGGTTTTTTTCTCCGTGTACCCTCAGATCACATGCTAAAAGTAGGCCATGCTCGGTATTTTTTTTTTTTTGGGGGGGGGCATTTGAATTATTTCTCTATTCCTCAAAACGGTGTGCGTTGCACTGTGGTTTTTATCTTGTGCCTATTGACCCAGTGCATCCGACTTCAGTATGCATTTTATGTAAGGGTCTGCTTCCTCCTGCATTTTCTATGGGATTGCTTCCCCGGGGTAACGGCCGGTGCTGTGATGGGATCGAACCCAGCACCTTCGCATTGTGAGCCGTGTCACTTATCCACTAGCCCACGCCGTCCCCATAATCAAATCTAAGTTCAGTTATCTTTTTGTATATATATTTATTTTATTTTGCATTTGGTTGTAGTTGTGAGACAGAAGAGCCAAGTCATGAGTTTTGATTCGTAGAAAAGTAAAAAAACAGCAAATACACATTTCTATTAAACAAAGCGTGTAGTCATGGATTATTATACTCATAAACAATATAGCAAGCACTTTCTGAATGTGAACCCAAATGTCAAGAAAGATGTGAGAAAACCGTAGAAAAGCTGGCGAAAGACCTTATAATAGTATACCAGACCAACTTATAACACTTATAACATTTAGGTACAACCGAGGACCGCGTGGATCAGAATCAATGTCGGATGGCCGGGTCGTCCGGCTGTTTCAGAAGCAAGCAGAGAGCACAACTAAAGGAACAGTTAAATAATAAAATGCCAAGAAGAACAGAATAAAGTTGAGAGGAACAGATGTAGAAATCTGAGCGAAAAAGATTATGTAGATGTAAGTGAAGCCGAGAAGTTAAGTCAATTGGTAAAGTGGAGTAAGGCATTATCCTCGAGAGTAGTGCGAGATGTTCGCACCTGGCGGCATTACAAGAACCCAGACAGCAGACCTCTCAATTCAAATAAGCAGAAAGGACTGAAATGTTTGATTCCTTTCAAAACAGCTACTGTTTTGCTTATCCCCGTACGTCGAACGGCGTGTTTTAGAATCCAAATATTTCAGGTTTTATATACAACAAATGAACGGCGTCCTAACATTTCTTTCCAGCCAGGTCACATTTCTGTTCAAGGGTTTAAAAATGTAAAAATATTTCCACCTAACCATGCATTAAGTGTGGGATTCGTCCGCCAGCAAATTGAACGTGTCAAAAACGTGTGTATTTTCTTTCGTGTCACCGGACTGGAAGATTTCGAGAAATCTTTTTTCTTGTTCAACTATCAACAAACAAGTTACGTACAAGCATAAACACAATTGGTGAGTTTGTCAAACGTCATTAAGATATAACTTCCGTCATCATCATTCTGTTTTCAGGAAAGTTCACATCATTAACACGTGCCAAGGGTTGCCGAACTGACGATCAATTCTTTCACGTGTAGAACTTTCCTGCACTCAAGCTACTTCTGTTATCTTAACCAGTTTTTCTTCGTTTTATCCCAAATTTTCCCTTGTTATCTTATTCCGCTTCTTCTGACCTCACCATCCACGCTGACATCACATCATCATGCACGCCTGCATTAATCTTTTCTTCTCGTCTTCTGACCTCAGCATCCACGCTGACATCTAAGGATCATACACGACTGCCTTAATCTTTTCTTCTCGTCTTCTGACCTCACCATCCACGCTGACATCAAATCATCATACGCGACTGCCTTAATCGTTTCTTCTCGTCTTCTGACCTATCCATCCACGCTGACATCAAATCATCATACACGACTGGCGTAATCTTTTCTTCTCGTCTTCTGACCGCACCATCCACGCTGACATCAAATCATCAATATACTACTAGCTATATTGTTATCTTATCATCTTATATTCGCTCAATACGAAATACAGAGAGAGCAATGCAGGCTCGTGTAGGAAATTGTTATTAAAGCACTAACACGCGCTCGTTCGATGTTAGCTTCTATAGCGCGCTGTTTACACGATGATGCTGCCGGATCCATGCACAACCCTCTATATTACTTTACATTATGTTTCGATGTTACTTGGGATGTATTCTTTATTCCTTGGCACCACTCAGAGAGGGAATGAAGATACGTGTACAGGTTTAAATACCCGAGCACATACATAACATCTAATGATAGATGCAATTATGATATAAAGAACAGAATAGCCCAGGCAAAATCGGTCGTCCAGAGCATGAAGGGAATCTTGTGCAACAAAACCTTTTTACTGGAACTGAGAAAGAGAGTTCTCGGATTCTATGTGTAACCAATACTGTTATCTGGCAGTGAATCAAGGACAATCAGCACACAAATCAGTAGAGGCGACGAAAATGTGGTTTTACAGAAGAATGTTAAGAATTCCATGGACTGCAAAGAAGACTAACGATGCGGTAATTAAAGAAGCTGAGACACAAGGACAATTCATTGCAAAGGTCAGGGCAGTCATCTTTTTCGGAAATGTCGTGAGAAGAGGCGGGTTGGAACATACTGTGATAACAGGTAAAAAAGCAGGGAAGATAGAGGGAGATGGAGAGAGAAAATACTGGACAGCCTCAAAAAATGACACGGGGGACGAACAACAACAGAATTGAGAAATGACACAAGTTATAGGAATGGATGGACATCCATAATCGCCAATCTGCAAGGCACATGATGATGATGATCGCTCCGATGCTCGTGCTAAATATGCGACCAATAAATTATGCCTGCTTTGTTTTCCTTTTCCCATTTGTTACAACCGTATTGTGTGCGAGTTTTGCTCTGCAGAACATTTTCTGCTGTAATCGTCTGATGTCCATTTCAAATTCTGTTGTTTTAACTTGCCAAATTCTTTATGTCTTGTCTTTCTTTGTTCGGGTTCATTATTTAAACTTGTGGCGTTGAGAGAATTTTTAATTGTCGTTGTCTTAAAAGATGTGCAGAATGTCCAATTACATTAATTTTTATTTTGCGCATTTGGTTTCTTTCTTTGTCATTTTATTTTCATTTACAAACAAGAAAACGGAATTCTACGTCAAGTATTATAACTAACAATTACTATAGGCGACGAAACTGTGTTTTTACTGAAGAATATTCATGGGCTTCAAAGAAAATTAATATAAATTGGAGGTACTTGAAGAAGCACAGACACAAAAATTACTCATTGCATTTTATTTCCTTCTTTGTCATTTGCTTGTCATTCACAAATAAGAAAAATAAATTCTACGTCAAGTATTATGAGTCCTGGCCTGAAGGTCCTAGGGGGTACAGTCGGACACTATATACACATATCAAACAGTCGTTCTCCTAATATGTGAAGTGGATCCACTCGCGTGGTCCTACACGCTTCGCACAGTCGTTCTCCTAATATGTGAAGTGGATCCACTCGCGTGGTCCTACACGCTTCGCACAGTCGTTCTCCTAATATGTGAAGTGGATCCACTCGCGTGGTCCTACACGCTTCCCACAGTCGTTCTCCTAATTTGTGAAGTGGATCCACTCGCGTGGTCCTACACGCTTCCCACAGTCGTTCTCCTAATTTGTGAAGTGGATCCACTCGCGTGGTCCTACACGCTTTCCACAGTCGATGTCCTTGTATGTGAAGTGGATGCACTCGCGTGATCCTACACGCTTCCCACAGTCGATGTCCTTGTATGTGAAGTGGATGCACTCGCGTGGTCCTACACGCTTCACACAGTCGTTCTCCTAATTTGTGAAGTGGATCCACTCGCGTGGTCCTACACGCTTTCCACAGTCGCTCTCCTAATATGGGAAGTGGATCACTTATGTGGTCCTACATGCTTCACAGTCGATGTCCTAGTATGTGAAGTGAATCCACTCGCGTGGTCCTACACATTTTAAATAGCACTATCCTATCTAAAGGCGTTAACTCGTGTGGTCATACCCATCCCACACAGCCGCTCTCCTAACATGTGAAACGAGCCACTTGTGTGGAAGCCGTGTTGAAAATAATGTGAACACTGAAACCTTTCACATCTCATAAAAAACGGCAGAAGGTGGGTGCGCATGGGGCTAGCAATCTCTTCATATCCCAACCATTGATATTGAAGCCGTCACTCAAACATACGGATACATGTTTCATGAAAAGAGGACCAATTGAAGTCACAGCTCAAGCTTCTCTTGCAACGAAAAGTCAAATAATAATTAATGCAGCAGGTGTGGACTGTCAACAGTGTACGTGTTTGTATGTTTGATTTTTCTCGAATTTAGTGGGGGTTTTTTCTGTTGTGTGTGTGTACTGGCGTGTACGTGCGTGTGTGCGCGCTCACCTGATTGTTTCCGTAATATTTTCATTTAATAATAACATGTCACTCAAGTCATGTGACATATCTCTGATCTCCAGCAGGTCGGTCCCCACTTAAACCTCTTAGTCTCCGCCTTCACTCCTTACCCTTAGCATTGCTTTCAGAGAACCATAAACCAAGTTATGTAGCTAGACCACAAACGGCATTTTGTAAACAAGCAAAGATTTAAATTTAAAAAAAATTAAAAAAACTTTTCTCAGTAGAAGCTTTTATTTTTACTAAGACATGTGTTAGTTGACATAATACCGGCCATGAGTGTGATTTGTTAAGAGCAGCATAGGTGGCGCCTAACAAGCTACGGGTCTACTTTGTTCTAGTGTTTGGGTTCATTAAGATGGTCCCGCACATCGGTTAAACACCCCCTCCGTGACACTTGTGCAAAGGCAGCGGAGTAATAAGCTACTCAAGCCTAGCACGCTAAGCAGGAAATTCTCCTCTCGGACTACATCCTGCCCACGCCAGAGCTGGGACCTGCGCTGGAACATCCGCCCTTGTAGAAGTACAGGTCGACTAAAACTAAGACAAGTGGGACTACAAGAGTCAAATTTGTATAGATTAACAGGTCGCAGTAGAAGAGAATGTGTCCACAATTGCAGCTTTTCAGGTTATGGAGAATTTGGTTAAATAAAAGAAATAGAAGTCCACACAAGTGAACAACGGGCATTTAATAGAAGCCTATATAAAGTCAACTCCGTACTTCTGAAATTAACTCTTTTCTACCAGTGTCTAGCTATCTCGCTTTCCTGTCCGAGAGGTATCTTGGATAACTATGCGCGAAATGGAACCGAGTACGGCTATTGATATACTGATAACAATTCAAGGTAGCCCCCACCCACCCTTTCCCCAATGCAAAGCAGCCACTTTTGTCTGAGATGAAATATTGGAGACATTTTACTACGCTTAATTTGTTATGATGTGGGGTAGCCGCTTCTCTCGCTAATTGACGTTCCCTCCCTGGCACTGAACAAGGTACCTACTTACAGCTTGATTAACTGGAGCGTTTTAATAAACGGGCGAATTTGTAGCAGAGTCACAGAACATCGCACCGACTTAGACAATACTATAAGCATGTGGGATAAGGCGAACTACAACTGAGTAACTCTCACAAAGGCGAACTACAACCGAGTAACTCTCACAAAGGCGAACTACAACTGAGTAACTCTCACAAGGGCGAACTACAACTGAGTAACTCTCACAAAGGCGAACTACAACTGAGTAACTCTCTTAAAGGCGAACTATAACTGAGTAACTCTCACAAAGGCGAACTACAACTGAGTAACTCTCACAAAGGCGAACTACAAGAGAGTCTCTAAAAGGCGAACTACAACTGAGTAACTCTCACAAAGGCGAACTACAACTGAGTAGCTCTCACAAAGGCGAACTACAACTGAGTAACTGTCACAAAGGCGAACTATAACTCTGAGTAACTCTCACACAGGCGAACTACAACTCTGAGTAACTCTCACAAAGGCGAACTATAACTCTGAGTAACTCTCACACAGGCGAACTATAACTCTGAGTAACTCTCACAAAGGCGAACTATAACTCTGAGTAACTCTCACAAAGCTTGAAGACACTCTCTTAACGTCTTGCACGCTCCGCCATTCACTCATGCCAAACGCAAACACAGTGTGAAATATACTTCTGTGCTGCAAAGAAAGCTGTATAAATAATTCCCTATACATGATACGGGATAAGAAGAGCCTGCAGATATAATATGAAGATTAGTACAGCAATGTCAGAGACAATTAAAGTCAGCAGAATTGAGAATACGCCTAATATTCAGGTGAGACGCACAGAACTTAAAACGCTAAGAGAATTCAAATACTTTGATAGCGTGTTCACACAAGATGAAAGGGTGGATGCAGAGGCGGAGTAAAGGGTCATGAAAGCAAATGGGGTTTTATTTGAGCTTTCAGTATTATTAAGTCACAATCATATCCCAGTTTTTCATAGAGATAGTTGATAAATAGTATATTGACACCAGCTCTCTACTATCAGTCTACTACATGTCTGACGACATGGACTCTCATGAAGACACAAGAAAGACAAATCAGTTCAGTTCATCTCGTAACCCATCAGGTCGTTGGCGCACACTTGAAGACACTCCCACAAACCCACACTTTCTATCTCTGTCCGCTGCCGCCAGTCGTGCCTCACTGTGACGAAGGTTCGACCACTCAATGACGTTGTCTGTCCATCTCTTCCTTGGACGTCATCTCTTTCCTTGTACGGAACCATGCAGTATCGAATTTGTAATTCCGTTGGACCTCGTGACGTGCCCATACCAAGACATCTTTGACCTTTTGATAGCTGTCAGCAGATCCTCAAAAGGCCCAATTGCGTTTTCCACTCTTCATTGTATTTTTACGTTCATGACACTATCCCTACATGTAACATTTAAGAGTCTTCTAAACATTGTACAAATCATGGTACACGAAATGAGGTGTTTGATAAAAACTGCCAGGATCACAAGGCTGGACAGAGTAGGAAACAAAGAAATCTAATAGTTTGGGTACAACATCGTGCATGGAATACATGGACAGGCAGAGAATAAAATGGTTAGGTAACCTGACAAGAATGCAACCACAGTTAACAGCTGCGCAGATCTACACCAGATCAGAAGGTTTCAGTGCTGGAGGGGAACCACAAAAAGATAGAAGGACGGTCGATGTAAGACACGGAAGAAACACGGAATGACAACATCGACAGCACATCTTGCACATGAAAGAAAAACTGCACCTCGCTGTGACGTCAACCGAATACAGTTGACAGAAGAGGTTGATGATAATGAATAACAGAACGGAGTTCTGTCTCCCCCCCCCCCCCCCCTGGGCTTGCTGGCTAAGGAGACGGGATCGAAGAGGGAAGGCTAACCTGGGCAGGCTGGCTAAGGAGAAGGGATCGAAGAGGGAAGGCTAACCTGGGCAGGCTGGCTAAGGAGAAGGGATCGAAGAGAGAAGGCTAACCTTGTACCTAAAATGTCATGCTGAAGGCGGATGTGCCGGATCGAAAAGTGCAAATATAGCAGTCAAGCTTTAAAGTACGACACAACGCATTGTGTTCCCGGACTACATCCTGCTACTTTAAAAGCCTTATTGAGGACTTGGTAGTGGGTGTTTAAGAACGATCAGGGCTTGGTAGTGGGTGTTTAAGAACGTTCAGGGCTTTGTAGTGGGTGTTTAAGAACGTTCAGGGCTTGGTAGGGGGAGTTTGAGAAAGTTCAGGGCTTGGTAGTGGGTGTTTGAGAACGTTCAGGGCTTGGTAGGGGAAGTTTAAGAACGTTCAGGGCTTGGTAGTGAGAGTTTGAGAACGTTCAGGGCTTGTTAGTGGGTGTTTAAGAACGTTCGGGGCTTGGTAGTGGATGTTTAGGAACGTTCAGGGCTTGGTAGTAGGAGTTTAAGAACGTTCAGGGCTTGGTAGTGGGTGTTTAAGAACGTTCAGGGCTTTGGAGTGGGAGTTTGAGAACGTTCAGGGCTTGGTAGTGGGGGTTTGAGAACGTTCATGGCTTGGTAGTGGGTGTTTGATAACGTTCATGGCTTGGTAGTGGGTGTTTGATAACGTTCATGGCTTTGTAGTAGGAGTTTGAGAACATTCAGGGCTTGGTAGTGGGGGTTTGAGAACGTTCAGGGCTTTGGAGTGGGTGTTTGAGAACGATCAGGGCCTGGTAGTAGGAGTGTGAGAACGTTCAGAGCTTGGTAGTGGGTATTTGAGAACTACGTTTTTTTGCGTTCGCCTAATTTCTCTAATCCCCAAGGCGGTGTGCGTTGCTCTGTGGTTTTCATTTTGCGCCTGTCGGCGCAGTACATCCGACTTCAGCATGCATTTTATGTAAGGGTCTGCTTCCTCCTGCATTTTCTATGGGTTTGCTTCCCCAGGGTAACTGCCGGTGCTGTAATAGGGATCGAACCCAGCACCTTCGGATTGTGAGCCGTGCCACTTAACCACTAGGCCACACCGACCCATGTAGTAGCGGGTGTTTGAGAACGTTCAGAGCTTTGTAGCGGGTGTTTGAGAACGGTCAGAGCTTTGTAGTGGGTGTTTGAGAACGTTCAGACCTTTGTAGCGGGTGTTTGAGAACGTTCAGAGCTTTGTAGCGGGTGTTTGAGAACGTTCAGACCTTTGTAGCGGGTGTTTGAGAACGTTCAGAGCTTTGTAGCGGGTGTTTGAGAACGTTCAGAGCTTTGTAGCGGGTGTTTGAGAACGTTCAGAGCTTTGTAGCGGGTGTTTGAGAACGTTCAGAGCTTTGTAGCGGCTGTTTGAGAACGGTCAGGGCTTGGTAGTGGGGGTTTGAGAACGTTCAGGGCTTGGTAGTGGGGGTTTGAGAACGTTCAGAGCTTTGTAGCGGGTGTTTAAGAACGAACGACGAAAAAGAACAAGACGAACTGCATTATATTCTGAGAATGTTACTCTGTATTGAAATTTATGAAAGTTGCTTACTATTTTGAGTTTACATATTCACTAAGTCAGCTAGGGCTGGATCTCACATGAGTCAGGGACCGAGAAGTTCCTCCAAGTCTTGCTCTGGCTTAGACTAGTATGCTAAAGTTGATATCCTTCAAGTCGCCGACAAGCGAGCGATCTCGCTAATTCCATTCTTATTATTATTTCAAGATTGTTTATTTCTTCTAGGCTTCTTTCATGTACCAGGTAGGTTGTACTTGTTGACCTCTTGCAGATACATTTGGCTTTTGTTACATTTGTTCGGGTATTTAGGCCTGCCAACTTTTAATTTATCTATCTCTCTCTCTCCCTCCATCTCTCTCTCTCTCTCTATCTATCTATCTATCTATCTCAGTACGCTTGTTGGTTGTAGTTCACCTCTATCTCTCTCTGTGCGTCTTTCATTTTATCTTATTCTGCTTGTGCCTCTCTACCTTTCTCTATCAATGTGTGCCTTTCGTTCCTTTTATTTCCTTCTATTTTTTCTTCCTATCACTCTCACTGTTTCTTTCTCCTCACCCCCTCCCCTCTCAAATCCCAACCACCACTATGTGTTTCTTCCTCTCACTGTTTCTTTCTCCTCACCCCCTCCCCTCTCAAATCCCAACCACCACTATGTGTTTCTTCCTCTCACTGTGTCTTTCATTTTCGCAATTTATCTACGTTTCTCTTCGTCTCTCAGTCTGTCTTTCCGTATCTCTCTCAGTGTCTTCCTTCACTCTCTGCCTTTCTTTCTCTCTATCTGTTCTTCTTTCTCTCCGTCTTTTCCTACTGTCTGTCTTTCTCCCTTTCTTTTACTTCATCTCTTTAATCCCTGTCTGTCTCGCTCTCTTTATCTTCCTGACTCTATCTCTCTGTGCGTTCCTTCCACTCTATTTGTCACTGTGTTTCTTCTTCTCTTGCTCTCTCTTTCTCTTTTTCCCATCTTCATCCTCAAAATTCTCTCTCATTCTCTTTCTCTTTTTCTTTTCCTTTATGTCCCCATCAAAACTAAAACATAGTTTGTATGTGTAATCGTTGTGATAAACATATTCGAGTTTCTACACGCAGCGCCATTGTCGCATCCACGACTGAACTAACAAACATGTCTGCATCAAGACGAATGTCGCTGTTTTCACACAAAATATGGCATGGCCTCTACTTCTCTCTCTTACTGCACGCTTCAGTAAGGTAACGTGTACAGTACTGAACTTCTATATCTACAATGAGATTCCGGCAAAGAATTAAGCCATAACTATGCACAAACTTATATACCTACAATGAGATGCCGGCAAAGAATGAAATCAAAACTATGCACAAAGATATATCTACAATGAGATCCTAGGTTGTTGCTGTTGTTTCGAATGCCCACAATGAGTAGGTTTACTCTTTTGTTCGCCCTGAAAAGGACGCCAAGTGGCGCGCTGCAGAAGATTTACTCACATCCCGAGCGTGCTGATGAAGGTCGGCCAGGATTCCATATGGGGTCGAGCTATGCTTGGCTTTATCTGCGTGTCGCTCACTGGTATGGGGATCACGTCGATCCCTCACCGTTAACCAGCCTGCCATGAAAACAGCCCGTTTCCATTGAGGGCTACGAAGAAGCCAAGGTGAGGGTCTTCGCCGGTATATTTTACCTGACCTTGACTAGCATGTCTGATCAGTATATTGTGCCTGACCCTGACTAAAATGTCTGATCAGTATGTTGTGCCTGACCCCAACTAATATGTCTGATGAGTATGTTGTACATGACCCTTACTAACATGCCTGATCAGTATGTTGTGCCTGACCAGACGTTAGTCTTCCTCCCCCGAGATACCGGGCAGGAATAGAACAAGAACCATGCACACTTTCTACATCTACATTGTTATACTGGCAAAGAATGGAACATGAACCAAATATAACTTTTACATCTACAATGTTATACCGGCAAAGAACGGAACATGAACCAAACAGAACTTTTACATCTACAATGTTATACTGGCAAAGAATGGGACATGAACCAAATAGAACTTTTACATCTACAATGTTATACCGGCAAAGAATTGTACATGAACCAAATAGAACTTTTACATCTACAATGTTAAACCGGCAAAGAATTGTACATGAACCAAATAGAACTTTTACATCTACAAAGTTATACCGGCAAAGAATTGTACATGAACCAAATATAACTTTTACATCTACAAAGTTATACTGGCAAAGAATTGTACATGAACCAAATAGAACTTTTACATCTTCAATGTTATACCGGCAAAGAATGGGACATGAACCAAATAGAACTTTTACATCTACAATGTTATACCGGCAAAGAATTGTACATGAACCAAATAGAACTTTTACATCTACAATGTTATACTGGCAAAGAATTGTACATGAACCAAATAGAACTTTTACATCTACAATGTTATACTGGCAAAGAATTGTACATGACCCAAATAGAACTTTTACATCTACAAAGTTATACTGGCAAAGAATGGGACATGAACCAAATAGAACTTTTACATCTACAAAGTTATACTGGCAAAGAATTGTACATGAACCAAATAGAACTTTTACATCTACAAAGTTATACTGGCAAAGAATTGTACATGAACCAAATAGAACTTTTACATCTACAAAGTTATACTGGCAAAGAATTGTACATGAACCAAATAGAACTTTTACATCTACAAAGTTATACTGGCAAAGAATTGTACATGAACCAAATAGAACTTTTACATCTACAATGTTATACCGGCAAAGAATGGGACATGAACCAAATAGAACTTTTACATCTACAATGTTATACCGGCAAAGAATTGTACATGAACCAAATAGAACTTTTACATCTACAATGTTATACTGGCAAAGAATTGTACATGAACCAAATAGAACTTTTACATCTACAATGTTATACTGGCAAAGAATTGTACATGAACCAAATAGAACTTTTACATCTACAATGTTATACCGGCAAAGAATGGGACATGAACCAAATAGAACTTTTACATCTACAATGTTATACCGGCAAAGAATTGTACATGAACCAAATAGAACTTTTACATCTACAATGTTATACTGGCAAAGAATTGTACATGAACCAAATAGAACTTTTACATCTACAATGTTATACCGGCAAAGAATTGTACATGACCCAAATAGAACTTTTACATCTACAAAGTTATACTGGCAAAGAATGGGACATGAACCAAATAGAACTTTTACATCTACAAAGTTATACTGGCAAAGAATTGTACATGAACCAAATAGAACTTTTACATCTACAAAGTTATACTGGCAAAGAATTGTACATGAACCAAATAGAACTTTTACATCTACAAAGTTATACTGGCAAAGAATTGTACATGAACCAAATAGAACTTTTACATCTACAAAGTTATACTGGCAAAGAATTGTACATGAACCAAATTGAACTTTTACATCTACAAAGTTATACTGGCAAAGAATTGTACATGAACCAAATAGAACTTTTACATCTACAATGTTATACTGGCAAAGAATTGTACATGAACCAAATAGAACTTGTACATCTACAAAGTTATACTGGCAAAGAATTGTACATGACCCAAATAGAGCTTTTACATCTACAAAGTTATACTGGCAAAGAATTGTACATGAACCAAATAGAACTTTTACATCTACAAAGTTATACTGGCAAAGAATTGTACATGAACCAAATAGAACTTTTACATCTACAAAGTTATACTGGCAAAGAATTGTACATGAACCAAATAGAACTTTTACATCTACAAAGTTATACTGGCAAAGAATTGTACATGAACCAAATAGAACTTTTACATCTACAAAGTTATACTGGCAAAGAATTGTACATGAACCAAATTGAACTTTTACATCTACAAAGTTATACTGGCAAAGAATTGTACATGAACCAAATAGAACTTTTACATCTACAATGTTATACTGGCAAAGAATTGTACATGAACCAAATAGAACTTGTACATCTACAAAGTTATACTGGCAAAGAATTGTACATGAACCAAATAGAGCTTTTACATCTACAAAGTTATACTGGCAAAGAATTGTACATGAACCAAATAGAACTTTTACATCTACAAAGTTATACTGGCAAAGAATTGTACATGAACCAAATAGAACTTTTACATCTACAAAGTTATACCGGCGAAAAACGGAACAAGAATTAGATCGCCACCATTTACAACGTTTATTCTCCATACGACCACATATGGAGTTAGTCCATTACAGGAAGCGTGCGTCAAAGTACTGAGTGCAGCTGTAGAAATGGTTTCTGTGATTTACATGATGAAAAAGCTAGCCTGATGCTCAACCGTCGTTAGTCACATTTCAAGGACATGCATGGACGGTTACAATTTTGCTGTTCTACCTACCCAGATACCAGTCGGGTAACCATATCACTATGGGGTAGAATATCCCTGGGACAATATCACAGCTGTAGATAACACAATTAAGTTCCAGATGATCATAAAAACAAGCGGTGTCATTCGTCCACTGCTAGCAATTTATCATTGCTATTCATTTGTGGTCAAGGGGTTAACAGCTTTGCTTACAATATCATCGTACCGGGTTTAAATCACACAGTAGGCAGACCGGGTATGACGTTGGTTTTTGTTCATAGTTTAGACGCTTCTCCCAGTTGACCCAGCTGTAAATGGATATCTAACAAAATCAGGGTGATATTTTGAAGCCCGTGTAGGAAACTAATGAGTTTGTGGGCACTTTAGCAATCATGCAATGAAAGGAACTGAGCAGATAGTGCGGACGCCCTCGTGGAATGAAATCGGTTTTATGAGATATCTTCTATTACTCTCTCACTTATGTAACATAATTCTAAAGGTCTAAAAATTCTTCCAGGGAACATTAGCGATAACATCACAGTGACATTTTATTTTAACTTACTCACCCTCGTAGTTTTGAATGTGAAAAGAATAGGTCATTTGTAACCTTCCTAGCAAGTTATTAAAGACGGCGAAATAGGATTGTGAAATGGGGTTAACAACATCTTCATGTAAAACAAATTGCTATAGAAACCACTTTTTCAATAGCCGGCATAATTAATTTGGTACAGTCCTCCTGTTAAATACCACCTATAGTAGTTGCCTGATGCTTCTGGTGGAGCGAAAAGGAGACAAAAACGGACTTTCTTACTCTGTCCACTTGATCTACCAAAGCGACAAAGGGAGCTGAACTTTGTTCTCATCAGCTAAGTTTGCTACCTGCATTGTTGATGTAAGCTCGAGTGTTATGTTATTGATGTTCTTTCAGCTACCTATGAGTCTGGTATGTCGTTTTCCAAATACATTGTAACCAGATCTCGCTGTCATATGCGTGCAGTAGTAGTTGATCAATTTGATACTGGTGAGATGGTTCAATCATCCTATTTTTTTCTTTTGCCATGTATTGAAGTCGACATTCGATGTGGACATGACGGTTGGACTCACCTGAACTATGTATTGCAGCCAACCTTTTCTGTGAAGATAGCTCTTGCACTGAACTATGTATTGTAGCAATCCTTCGATGTGGAGATAACTCTTGCACTGAACTATGTATTGTAGCAAACCTTCAATGTGAAGATAGCTCTTGCACTGAACTATGTATTGTAGCCAACCGTCGATGTGAAGATAACTCTTGCACTGAACTATGTATTGTAGCCAACCGTCGATGTGAAGATAACTCTTGCACTGAACTATGTATTGTAGCCAACCGTCGATGTGAAGATAGCTCTTGCACTGAACTATGTATTGTAGCAAACCTTTGATGTGGAGATAACTCTTGCACTGAACTATGTATTGTAGCAAACCTTCGATGTGGAGATAACTCTTGTACTGAACTATGTATTGTAGCAAACCTTCGATGTGGAGATAACTCTTCCACTGTACTATGTATTGTAGCAAACCTTCAATGTGAATATAGCTATTGCACTGAACTATGTATTGTAGCCAACCGTCGATGTGAAGATAACTCTTGCACTGAACTATGTATTGTAGCAAACCTTTGATGTGGAGATAACTCTTGCGCTGAACTATGTATTGTAGCAAACCTTCGATGTGGAGATAACTCTTGTACTGAACTATGTATTGTAGCAAACCTTCGATGTGGAGATAACTCTTCCACTGTACTATGTATTGTAGCAAACCTTCAATGTGAATATAGCTCTTGCACTGAACTATGTATTGTAGCAAACCTTCGATGTGGAGATAACTCTTGTACTGAACTATGTATTGTAGCAAACCTTCGATGTGGAGATTACTCTTGTAAACAATTTAAGGAGACAACTAGTAAATAAACAGATGAGATTGAAGATTTATTGCAGTCAACTTATGATGTTGAAATGACGCTTGACCTGACCTGAACTATGTGTTAGGCAAAATACTGGAAAATATTAAAGGCATTGGAAAAGAAACTAAACGCATTAAGGTATAAGTGTCTAAGAGAACTATCGAACATTGGCTGAGAGGGATTAATAACCAACAAAACCATTATAGAAACCACTAATCAATAAATTGTTTCATCACTAATTAGAAAAAAACGGTGGTCATACATCGGAAATGTTCTTCAAATGGCCAACAACAGACTTCCTCTGCAAGTGTTTGTGTGGTCAGCATCTGGCAACAGCAAAAAAACAAAGACTGAAAGAAGCTCTCCGCAGAACAATCGTCAAAGAAGCTTTCATTGTGGACCTGAACAACATTCATGAACTGAAAAAGTGGCATCACACATCAACTGGAGAGCACTGGTTTCTGCCATATGCGGAGCCATGTTTGGCACTTAAAAAACATAAATAGATAATAGTTCCCACAATGTCTCTGTTGTCATCATTTCTTACGGACAATCGCCATCAAAGACGGAAAAATGGCTTTGATATACTTCAGAATTTGTTGCATTTGATCGCGGGAGTGTACCTTTTTGTGGAAAGAAGAGAACCATTTCACGAATCTTTACATATCGTGAAAGTCGTCAGAGACGGGTTCTGTGTGCAGGAGACTGCTGTATATGGTCTAAAACATTCATTCGTATGCCAGATTGCATCTTGAGGGCCAAATTGCATATTGTGGCCTGCAATATGAAATGTATAAGTCCTGTTTATAGGTCTCAAAGAAGTCAACCATACTATAGACAAACTAACTCTAAACTGATCAATTATGTAGACAGTTTTAACCGTGGTGCGTACCTTAGAACAAAGTAACTACCTTTATGCGGTCCTATGGTTATCAATATTACTTTCATGTGGCCCTCACGGGAGTTTACGTTGGCGACGACTAGCGAAAAGCAAAGAACAATCTGAGCCATCTTTAGAACAGCTCCGGATAAGGCTAACAACAGCAGTAGTGTCTACTTGCTCCTACTGACTCACAAGAGAATGGATAACGATTGTGATGGGGACCCATTATCCTATCTATAATCCTACTGTTCCCCGCTTCACCCTTTTCTCTGCACCCCCCTTTCCCGCCCCCCCCCCCCCCCCGCCCACAAAGATTCAGGACATTGTTACCTTCATGTTTGATTAGAGATCTCAGTGAATGCTGTCGAGGTGAAACTTGTAAAAGTATAACGTGGTATCGTTTCTTGGCAAGAAGCAAACACAATAGAAACGAAACAAATACATTAAGCAGACAGAAGTTTAAGATTGAGCTACTTACCCCTCTTTTGCATGAACGCGAACAGATCATCCAAGAACTCCTTTCTTTTTGGGTCTTCGCTCAATTCGTAGAGCTGGGGATAGAGTACACATGATAAGCTGCAAGAGGTGTTGCATCAACCGACAATTATCGGGACTCACAAAACGTAGGAGGGAGAGCCGAGTATAGTTTCAGAGAATGCAAATATAACATTCAATATACCACATGTATATATGCTCGTCGTAACAAGTCCCTTTCCATTCCCGCTGGAACACTAAGGAAATGCTTCTAATAGGAACCTTGTATCAAAGAAATGTATGTGCTCCTGAAGTCGTTATTTCTGGGCGACTATTTTTTACATGACGACGTTGATAGCCCCATGCACAAACCTCAGTAGGATCTTACAGCCTACATGGATGCTGCAGTAATAGTCTTCTTCCCTCTCCAATCTCAATTACCTTTTACAGCCTACATAAATGTTGCAATAACACTATTCTCCCCTCTGCAATCTCAGTAACCTAATTAACATACATAAATGTTGCAGTAATGCTATTCTCCCCTCTCCAATCTCAGTAACCTGTTCTATTTGACAAACATAAATCTTGTAGTAATGCTATTCTCCCCTCTCCAATCTCAGTAACCTGTTCTATTTGACAAACATAAATCTTGTAGTAATGCTATTCTCCCCTCTCCAATCTCAGTAACCTGTTCTATTTGACAAACATAAATCTTGTAGTAATGCTATTCTCCCCTCTCCAATCTCAGTAACCTGTTCTATTTGACAAACATAAATCTTGTAGTAATGCTATTCTCCCCTCTCCAATCTCAGTAACCTGTTCTATTTGACAAACATAAATCTTGTAGTAATGCTATTCTCCCCTCTCCAATCTCAGTAACCTGTTCTATTTGATAAACATAAATCTTGTAGTAATACTATTTTTGAGATTCCAATAAGGAGCCATGTTATCAACACATTGAACAATCTAAGAAAATTACAATACTCTGGTTTTAATATTCCCCATTTTTTTCAGTTTTATTGTATGGAATGGAAACCAGTAACCTAGCTAAGAAAATAGAGAAGAGTATTGTAGCCTTTGAAATGTTGGTATTCAGAAGAATTGGACGAGTTTCTTGGAAAGATGGGAAAAAAAATAGTGAGGTCCTGGAACAACTCAAGGTGAAGAAGATACTTCTGAAGGAGATACAAAACAAAAAACAAAAATATTTTGGTCATGTCAAACGATATAAACAGTTTGCTGAAAGCTATACTGGAGAGAAGAGTGGAGAGAGAGAGAGAGAGAGAGAGAGAGAGAGAGCCAGAGGGAGGCAGAGGTACAGATGGACAAATACCATTAAGATTTGTATGGGACACCGTTTGAATGAGTGTACCCGCCTGACACGGAGCAGAGGCAGATGAATATCCATTACCATCTACCTCCGATGTTGAGACGGCACTTGATGATAATGGTGCTTCCACATTTACTATCCCAGTTGTGTTACGCTTTCTCGTGTCCCATTACATGTCTTGTAGACATACTTCTTCTCAACAACTCATTTGTTCCGATCATGTACACCCGGATATTTTAATGCAGTAAAAACATATTTGTTCTGAAACTGTGATCTTCACTGTGGTCGGAACGTTACTACACATAGGACACTTGTTTACACAATATAACATTATTCGAAAAATATTGTCAACATGGTTGCCTATAGTTTCAAAATTGGTCATTTATATGTTCAGTATTCCTTGTGAATAATGTTACGTTTGGTTAAAGAGTGATTTCTGTCCTTAGTCTAGATCATTTTGAACTTTTTTCGTTTCTCTTTCTACTAGCTGCTCAGTATTGTTGTATGTATCTGTCTTTGGTCTCTCTCGTGGTTCGAGTGACACTTATCCCTACTTTACGGAAGGTTTTGTTCACGCTGTCTATCCATCTTTTACTCGAACTACCTCTCGCCCTTCTGTCTGATGTTCTATGATAGAATGCTGCATGGGATCAAGACGTTGAGCAGCGCAGGAGCATTAGCGGTCCGCAATCCATAGCTGACTGCTAGCGTCAGAGCCTGCGAACCAAAGTTGCCAAGACCCTTCTACACATCCACGCGGTGATCCTGGATAACATGCTATAACAGGGCAGACTGGTTTAGGAGAGGGGATCGAAGAGGGAAGGTAGCCCGGTGCTAAGAAATGTTTTCTGAAGTCGGATGTGTCGGACCGACAGGTGCAAATATCGCAGTCAGACTGTAAACTACAACACAGCGCATTCCGTTTCTCCGGACAACATTCTGCTACTTGAAAAGCTCTTTGCATGGATTGGTAGCGGGAAATTGAAAACGAACAAAGATGAAGAAGAAGAAGAAGAAGAAAAAGTAGAAGAAGAAGAAGAAGAAGAAGAAGAAGAAGAAGAAGAAGAAGAAAAAGTAGAAGAAGAATGATGTATGAATAATGTCGTCTGGCTGCATTCTCAATTGTGTACTGTCCTGCACTATTTTACAATCAACTGCACGCTTGCGCTTATGCGTACAGGGTGAGGCCGAGAAATCCAATCCAATTTAAATGTTTTTTTTCTTCAAAACTCGACTGGATTATTATAAAAGTTGGGGATAATGATGAGAAAATGTTTAACTACATTTTACCTATTTCAGTTAGTGCTAAAAATATTCGTCGCCATCTGTAACACATAACGTCAAGTCAGATACGCCGCGTTCTCACAGATACGTCAATTGTGATATGTTCTAGCTGTGACTGCGTTATCTGCTAGATTAGCTCATCCATATTGCCAATTATCTGTTGGGACACGTTTTCGTGCAAAAGTTCCACATTTAGTAATCCATGAGATTAAATTGAGACCATTTAGTGGCCACACATTCAGTTCAAGCTTCTCCTTCTTCCTAGATCAACTGATGCTAGGCTTCTAGCCCGGTTAGGTTCACCATCAACTGATGCTAGGCTTCTAGCCCGGTTAGGTTCACCATTAACTGATGCTAGGCTTCTAGCCCGGTTAGGTTCACCATCAACTGATGCTATGCTTCTAGCCAGGTGAGGTTCACGATCAACTGATGCTGTGCTGCTAGCCCGGTTAGGTTCACGATCAACTGATGCTGTGCTTCCGCTCGGTGAGGTTCACGGAGGAGACTTTTATTTCAGGTCTGTGCTGGTCCTCCTCAGCTTTCCGAGCATGCTCGCTCCGTCGCGTCTTACCGCCTCACTTTGGTCTATATACGTAGGACAATCATGCAAGATATGTTTTGGAGTGTGTTTAAGTTTTCCACAATCGCATGGGGCGATGTATCTGAGACCCATTCTGCGGAGATGCGCCTTGAGTCTGCTATGTCCCGTTCTGAGTCTGAAGACCTTTGTCTGCTCATCTCTACCCATTTTGTCTATCTATGTTTGTCAGTTCAATCAATTTAGAGGGTCTTGTTAGACAGCTGGGTATCTGTATCCCAAGGAAGAATGACAAGTCACTGCGTCTTGCTGGAAGATAAAGAATGTTGACATTTCCTTCATGTCAGAAAGAATTTACGTCATCAACAATCTTTTGTGGTAGTATTTAGCATTTATCTTTAAACCAGTTTGAACAAAATGAATTCCAGTGATGGAACACCAAGACAAACTGTTATTAATTTTCTTAACGTCGCAGTCACCGATTAGCGGAAACTTGTTTTTCTTTTCTGGCGACAAAAGATGCATGTACCAGTTCTTCTGTCTATTGGTAGGCCGAACAACAGTTACAAGCTTTTCATTTGTGAAAAATATGAAACTCACATTATGATCTAGGAAGCCATGTACATGACCTTGACACTGGGAAAGTCGTTTCAATTGGTTGCGTTCAGTCAGTTCTGCAGTTTTAACTTAATTTCATTTTTGATTATTCCACCCACGGAGCTGAGATGTGCTTATTTGATGAGAAATTTGATGTTGGGAAAATTGTGTTTGCAGACGTCCTTCGTGAGTTTAAAAGATGTGTTTGCCGCCGTCCTTCGTGAGTTTGAAAGATGTGTTTGCAGCCGTCCTTCGTGAGTTTGAAAGATGTGTTTGCAGCCGTCCTTCGTGAGTTTGGACAACTCGTTAACAGCATTGAAATTGTTATTGATGAGCGTAGATTCGTGTCTCACAAGTGATTTTACCACGTTCAACAACACCAATACCTTGTAATAGACAATAACTAAGTCCTTACATGGGTTAAAATAGTAGATTATAGACTTTAATACCGATATCCTAAGCGGCAGGTCACACTCTACTCTGACCCTCGTGAACTTTAACAATCAATAATAAGTACAATTATAATTAACATACATGCAAATATTAATGCTACACGTATTTTGTCTTTCTCTAAGATATGTGGCTACTGACAGACCATTAGCGCTCACGCTTCATGGCAAATTTAAGAGCAGCAACACAATAGCTATAGCTGTCTCTCAGAAAACGAGAGCGAAAGGTGAGGTTTCGAGTTCCACAAGTTGCCAAATGGATTGAAAATTGGTTAACTGGAAGAAGGCAGAGAGTGGGCATAAATAAGGAGTACTCTGAGTGGTGTGAAGTAAAAAGTGGTGTGCTACAGGGCTCGATTTTGGGATCAATTTTGTTTTTGATATATAAACGATTTGGACATTGATATAGGATCTATGATTGCACAATTCGCTGATGACACAAAACTGTGCAGTAGTGTCCCATCTAAAGCAGAATGTGGATATATTGAGATCGGATTTAGATAAAATTCAAGAATGGTCTGTTAGCTGGCAAATAGGGTTTAACGTAGATAAATGTGCAGTCATTCACATGGCTAGATCCAATGTGGAACCTAATTAAAGAATGGGCGAGAAAAATATTAGAAAGATAGAAAAGGAAAACAGACCTAGGGGTTATAATAGATCATACAGGAAAGGTGGGTGAGCAAGTCCAGGTAGCAGTGAAAAAGTCAAATGCAATGTTAGGTGTGATAAAAAGAAATAGTAAACATAGGAGAACCAAAGTGATAGTTAAACTGTATAAAACATTAGTTAGACCTTTGATTGGAGTACTGTGTACAGGTGTGGAGCTTTTATCATGGGATATAAACATGCTGGAAAGGATACAAAAAAGAGCGACAAAGCTGATAGTGGAATTCCAGAATTACAGTTATGAGGAAAGACTCAGAAAAACCGGCCTACAGTGTAGAAAAAAGAAGAATTGGAGGTGACTTAATAGGTTTATACAGTAATCAAAGGAACGGATAAATTAGACTATAACAAGTTTTTTTTTCAAAATACAACCACCTACAAGAACAAGAGGGTATAGTTACAAATTAACTAAAGAATGGTTCAGATTAGATATTTTAAAATATTTTTTTAGTCAGAGAGGGGAGAATGCTTGGAATGCATTGCCACAGGAAGTAGTGAAGGCAGGGACAGTTAATGCATTTAAGAATAAATTGGATGCGCATAGCTTTTAGAGCAAGGTAATGTAAATGAAACGTGTTGTATACAGAGTCTGCAGAGTCTTCTAAACCAGTATAATGACGTTAAGTTAAGTTAAGTTTCAAGCGTCCTCTAGTCTGAAGGGAGGTGGGACCAGCACCTAGTCATATTGCAGATTAACGAAAACAACTCGGAGACTCCTTGCACACGATGTCCAAGTAAACAAATCCTTGGCAGTTGAAAATCGATAAGAATAGGTTGTTAGGTGTGGTCCGGGTACAATTCTGAAAGGTAATGAAATTCCTTCAGTCAGCAGCATTGCACACTTCAGATCTAGTAGGCCGCTGTAAGTAAAAATTGCAAAATAAAAGAACGTACTAATGATAGCTTTAGGCTACCTGGCAGGAGTCACATACTTGTCTGTTGAATACCAGGAATGCAAGTATTTCAATATTCTACCTCGATTTCATTCGATCTACTAACATAATGGAGCCGCGTAAGGCAGTGGTTAACGAGCTAGCTTCGCATCTGTGTGGTCCTGGGCTCATTTTCCAGTTGAGCCGGAAATGTTTTTTTCAGATCGCAACGGCGCTCTGGTCGACCAAGCCTTAAATATGTACCGGTTCAGTCCGGGAAGTAAAACCGGCGGGGGTGAGGAGATGGCTATCGCCCTCATATAGCCGAGTCTTTGTAATGTGAGATCGCTAACACCTCACACCCCTACGGCAGTAATGCTATCGGTTACTTTGCTTTACTTTACCACCATTCAGTGCTAAACGTGAATTTTAACCAAATCACTAGAGGGAAAAATCACGGCAAATGAGATGAGATATCTCCGGAAAACCGTCAACATAACTAGCAGATACAGCTTCCAGAATGGAGAAGCAAGACCTTGTCACAAATATACTGTTGGAGAGAATATCAAGTGGATTCGCCACGTAATAAGAAAGCAGTCTGACCGACTTCTCATGTGTGCCTATAATGCACGACGATCGGGTTTTTGTTACTGTGGCAAACTAATAACAGATGAATTGGAGATGTGGATTTATAAATCGTCAGGGATGTCAACTACTTCAGCGACAGAAAACTACGTCTCCCCTCGGCGTCTCCCGACATTAGTGGATAAGACTAATTAAGATATACAAGATAAGATTATATAAGATAAGACAAGACAAGATAAGATAAGATAACACAAGATAAGATAAGAAAAGATAAGACATGACAAGATGATAAGATAACACAAGATAAGATAAGACAAGATAATGCATGACAAGATAAGATAATATAAGATAAAACAAGACAAGATACGATGAGAAGATAAGACAAGACAAGGAAAAGACAAGATAAGACAAGACAGTGCAAGATAAGATAAGATAAGATAAGATAAGACAAGACAAGATAAGACAAGACAAGGAAAAGACAAGATAAGACAAGACAATGCAAGATAAGATAAGATAAGATGAGATAAGATAAGACAAGACAAGACAATGAAAAGACAGGATAAGACAAGACAAGACAAGCTAAGATAAGATAGATAAGACAAAAAAAGACTAGTCAAGATAAGATAATAAGATAAGATAAGATAGTCTACAATCCCTAGTACAGCCGCACTGCTCTCATTCATGACCTTCATTTCCACCTTTGTTGTTCTGAGCCAAGTTGTTGTAGGTAGGCCTCTCTTACGTCATCACTCGGGATCATACAGCATGATGGCTCTTGTCGTGGTTTCAGTTTCTCCTCATAGAACGTGGCCATGCATATTTTACAGCACTACCCTCTGTACATCCAGTTTAAGAAGACTCACAACCCATATTACTCAACAATCCATTTAAAGTCGTTCGGGAATTAAAAAAATAGCTCCACACAATGGTAGAGCATATGAACTCGTCCGACTGTTTAATAGTAATTAATGAACGAACACAAGAAGAAGAAAAAGAAGAAGAAGAAGAAGAAGAAGAAGAAGAAGAAAAAGAAGAAGAAGAAGAAGAAAAAGAAGAAGATAAACAAGTATGAGGAAAAGAAAAAGAATGAAAAGAAGAAGAACATAGCAGATCTCATTCCAGCGTCGACCTGGTATGGTAGTGTCTATATCTTCTTGACATATTTAATTACAAATCAACATACACATGCACGATGTATGTTGTTGTTGTTGTTGTTGCTTTAAGCAGAAGCCCATATGTTGCTGCCATGCGCATTAACTCTTCCCGCAAATAAAAATCCGCTGTTCAAGTTATGCTCCCCTTGGCAGTGCCAGATGAAAACTAAGAGTCTTGAAACTAACCAGCAAGCATTCACGAGTTGACAAACATTTCATCGACCCGCTGTGATGAGCTGGGCTCATCTCTTCCGTTATTAAGTTTAGAACAAGATACCACATAGCAGTAATTATTCATAGCGATAATACGATATTCGGGCAATACCCGACAATTATGACTTGACACTAACATTTCTAATAGGATTCACTTGAACATATTTTTACGATTCAGCGATTTTGGAATTGGGACGAACTTGATTAACACCTTGCACGGCTGTTATATCGTGTTATATCTGTTTTGATTAGTTAGTGGTTTTCACGTATGCTACATCCTGGTCGTTTCGTTTCTGGCAAAAGATTTGTGGTCGTAGCATCCACATTGCTTCTTATTGTTCATAAGCAAAGCTGACTTTGACTTTTTTCGTGTATCATTAAAAAATGTCCTTTCGTTGTTTATTCTTATTTTAAGGTGTGTCGTCGGCGGGTATGTGTGAGAGTGTGGAATTAGTTAGGACCTTCTTCATGAACCACACGAGTTGCCCCTGGGGCAAACAGAATATGACTGCTGATTCCTTACTTGCATTTCGTAAGTGGCGACATAAGGGAGTTGTGCATGGGTCTGGCAACATCATCAAGTAATGACCATTGATATTAAAAAAACAGCCCTGCAAATGCCTGAAATCAGGCTTTTCTAAAAGCTGGTAAGGGTATGCCAAGTCCAGTGTTGTACTTTTGCATCAAAAATGGAGCGACAGAAAAGATATTCATTTCTACTTTAACTCGGCAATCGCCGTCAGCGTGCAGGATAGAACTTTAGCTCACCCTCCGATATAATTTTGTCAGGATTCAAACTCATGCCATTTGTTCACGTCATCAGTATGATAATGTCTCAGTTACTTTGGCCTCATCTCTTTTGTCATTTACCTATGTTCCTATATAATTCAAGGTGGTGTCAATCAGAAAAAGTATTTCCGGATCCCATCTAGGAAAACATTTCATTTCGAGTAAAGAATGTATAAACGTAGGACGACCAGGGGTATCGTCGGTGACCTATTTCAACACATGCAAACAGATGAGGCTAAAGAAATAGTAGTGAATGAGCATCAGTGAATGAGCACCAGTGAATAAGCACCGGTGAATGAGCACCAGTGAATGAGCACCGGTGAATGAGCATCAGTGAAGGATCTAACATGAGCACCAACGACTCATAGCTGTCTGCTTACATCAGGGTCAATGAAACAGATCTAATCAAAACCCCTTTCTCCTCTTAAGTCACGTCCTGGAAAAAGACACAACCGTGTATCCTGGCTTAGAAATGTAGAATCAAAGAAGAAAACAGACACAACCGTGTATCCTGGCGTAGAAATGTAGAATAAAAAAAAGAAACAGACACAGACATTTATCCTGACTTAGAGATATAGAATCAAAGAAAGAAACAGGCACAGCCATGTATCCAGGATTAGAGATGTAGTATCAAATAAAGAAATAGATACAGCCATGTATCCTGGCGTAGAAATGTAGAATAAAAGAAAGAAACAGACACAGCCATTTATCCTGGCTTAGAGATGTAGAATCAGAGAAAGAAAAAAGAAACAGCCGTGTATCGTGGCTTAGAGATATAGAATCAAAGAAAGAAACAGACACAGCCATATATCCAGGTTTAGAGATGTAGAATCAAAGAAAGAAACAGACACAGCCGTGTATCATGGCTTAGAAATGTAGAATCAAAGAAAGAAACAGAAACAGCCGTGTATCGTGGCTTAGAGATGTAGAATCAAAGAAAGAAACAGACACAGCCATGTATCCTGGCTTAGAGATGTAGAATCAAAGAAAGAAACGGACACAGCCATTTCTCTTGGCTTAGAGATGTAGAATCAAAGAAAGAAAAAGACACATCCGTGTATCATGGCTTAGAAATGTAAAATCAAAGAAAGAAACAGACACAGCCGTGTATCATGGCTTAGAGATGTAGAATCAAAGAAAGAAACAGACACCGCAATTTATCCTGGCATAGAGATGTAGAAGCAAAGAAATAAACAGACATATCCATGTATCCTGGCTTAGAGATGTAGAATCAAAGAAAGGAACAGACACAGCCATTTATCCTGGCTTAGAGATGTAGAATCAAAGACAAAAACAGACACAGCCGTGTATATTGGCTTAGAGATGCAGAATCAAAGAAAAAAACAGACACAGCCGTGTATCATGGCTTAGAAATGTAAAATCAAAGAAAGAAACAGACACAGCCGTGTATCATGGCTTAGAGATGTAAAATCAAAGAAGAAAGACAAACATAGTTTCAAAAATGGCGTACTGTGTCGGGTCGAAGGGCGTAGATATCGCAACCTAGCAGACACAATGTCACAACTACATTTTTCCAAACGAACGCCGCAGAAGAAGACGACGAAGAAGAAGAAGAAGAAGAAGAAGAAGAAGAAGAAGAAGAAGAAGCAGAAGAGGGACGAAGCGCAGAAGAAGGAAAAGAGGAAGAAATAGAAGAAGAAGGAAAAGAAGAATAAGAGGAAGAAAATCAAAGTTCAGCAATATCAACAAGAAATGTGAATATGAGCATGTCATTCTGTCCAGGGAGGCGATGTGTTACTTGGTGTCTACACAGATACCATACATGAAAGGTGCAACATAGAACCAGCATTACTACTAACCAAAAAACAGAGAGCATGTCTGCAAGTTTAAGCTGCATCTCTTTCAGTAGCAACAATTTTTATCGATGCGTTTGCTAGCCCCATGCACATCCTTATTTAGTAGTCTTTTACGACATACTGGGGAGTGTGTGACCGAATGGTTTCGATTCCAGTCCGCTGACAAGGGGGGCAGCGAATAGAATCCCTTGCAGTGCCTTGATGTTTTTCTGTTGGAGATTAAATTACGTACATATCCAGCACACGACGTGACGACAGCAGTGAAGAAGCGGCTCTAGCCATGGCTATCTTAAGATGACCATTATCTAACTCTCTGTTTAAAAACCTATCGACTATTCCAGCAAATGGAACAGTTGTTGTTGTTTTTTTTTTTGTTTTTTTTTTTTGGGGGGGGGGTATTTTGAATATACTTGACACGTCACACCGGCTCTATTTTGTAACCCCGGTACTCGTCGGTTGAGTACAGTCAAAAGTTGGAAATATTAAAACACGCCGAAACAAAACGAGTGGCAGACTCAGTTGTCTCTTGACAAAACAACACTGTTTCCTAGTCACGACGCTAAAGTCTACATACCAGTAAACGAACATGTAACTTCTGTTAGGGTTAGGGACGTATGACGTAATGAAAGGAAAGTGGTTACGGTACCTTACAAACACAACAGTCTCGTTCATTTGAGGCCCTACATTTTCGTCCCCAACACTAGTAACAGGTTTGGAACTTCATTATCGCCGAACTATATCCATTTCAAGCAGTTCTCCCTGGAAGCAGGCTGTTTCGTGACATTCTGTCTAGTGAGGTGGGGATCGACAGCGTGATCCTCAAAGTGTTGAGCTTTCGGAGGAACATCACATTGCACTAAAGCATGGAGGACCCTAGTTCACCTTTTCAAGTACTTCTCAGGATGTGAGGAGAGACACTATAACCCGCCACTAAAGAAAGTTGGCAGTAATGCTTAACTCAAGCACGACTGGAACTAGCAACAACAAAAACCTGTTTACTGACACGAAATTAACGAGAAATAAATTAAATATTGACATCTATGAAACACACACATTTGCGTGTCTCTTCAGTGCAAATTTATTTAATTTAATTTAAAGTGGTGCTATCGTAGAATGCAAAGAGTGGGTTGGACAGAATTGAGATCCAATACAATGTCCTTCCTCACTGAGGTAGGCGCACAAAGACAAATATTGCAAATGATACGGAAACCAAGATTGAGTTGGCTGGGACCCAAAATGAGACATGAACGTCTTCTATGAAAGATACTAGAGGTTAAAACCCAAGGGAAAGAGGAAGAGACGACCAAGACTCACCTTTACATCTCAGGAATGCAGACACATTAAAGTTCGAACCTACACTGAAATAAAGGGAGCTGCAGAGGATAGAGTAAAATAGAGTGACATGCTCAGATAACCTTACAATCAGTTAGAACTGATCAACCACATGATGACAATGATGATGACAATGATGATGATGATAATGATGATGATGATGATGATGATGATGATGATGATGATGATCATGATGATGATGATGATGATGATGAGTTTAGTTTGTGTCCTTCGGTTGTGTATTTCGGGATATTTGGAAATTGAAGCAAACAATTTATTTATGAAATAAAGATCCCAGTAAGTAATAAACTGAAGACATACTTTTTGTTTTGTGAGAAATTTGCTTGAAGTAATGTGAAAACTGACGCCAAGTCATTTGGAATGTTCTGGAAACTGAAGTATTAAATTACCTTTTTCGGGAACAAGAGAAGTGTATTATGAGAATCAAAGTTAGCTATTAATCGAAGTATTAAATTACCTGTTTCGGAAACAAGAAAAGTGTATTATGAGAATCAAAGTTAGCTATTAATCGAAGTATTAAATTACCTGTTTCGGGAAAAAGAGAAGTGTATTATGAGAATCAAAGTAAGCTATTAACCGAAGTATTAAATTACCTGTTTCGGAAACAAGAAAAGTGTATTATGAGAATCAAAGTTATCTATTAACCGACGTATTAAATCACCTGTTTTGTCAGGAAGACAACTATAATCAGTTAGATAATAACTGGTGTTCTAAATAAGTTGTTTTGTGAGGAAAATAGCCAAAATCAAAGATAGATATTAACTGGTGTACTAAATCACTTGTTTTGGACAGGTCTCAGTTTATCTCATGTTGGTGGGCAGTTCCAATCGCTGATTTGGTACCAAGATCCTTGCTACGAGAAACAATGACTCTAATCCAAGAATGGCATTTGCTTTTTCCCTCAATGGGGACTTTAGGACTAATGGAGTTTTGGTGTATGTGGTGGGGGAGGGGAGGGGGGAGAAAGGATGAGACCTATGCTTCAGTTCAGTCTTTTGATGACTTAATTTTAAATATATAATTTTTTTAATGTCAGTTCAGTCTGTTCAGTAATTAGTTATGAATATACTTTCAATATAAACTTGTATGCAACATTTTTTAATTCACATTACTTATGCTATTAAATTTGTGAAACACTACAAAAATAAACCAAGTCAATGTATATGTACTAATAAAGAAAAAGTAAAATGCCAGTATTAAATGCATATCATTAACCTTTTGAGTTAGACAGTCTTAAAAAGACGGCAGCGACATTCTGACATATGGTGGAAAGGGTGCATGGCTATAAGAAACTTTAAAGACGCGTACTCTAACCAGTCTGCTACACAGGCGCTCACTTACAGTCAGTAGTTGGAGTCAGATAACTTGTTGTCAGTTGAACTACTATAATACCCAAGTTAGATGCCAGCCGTGAGACACGAGCATAAAGTCAAAGAATTGTAAACATGACTTTTGATGCTCCAACAATCCGGAGCGACGACGGGCCATCTCGAACCACTTTTAAACATCTCAAGATTGGCAAGCAAACTCTAGTGAAATCCCCGAGCCAAAGAGAGACATTTTGAGAAACACGCGAGCTCATAGTTACGAGGATTTGGCGGGAATTCCTCTGCATACACCATCTGCCTAAGGTGAGCAAACAGTCTAAATGGCCGCGGAACTGTCACATCAATAGGACAAGAAAATGTGACCCTGTGAGGTAGCCACCTCTAAATATTCTTTCAAGTAATGTGAAGCCTTCAGAGTCTGTCGCGGAGTAGGCTTGACATTTAGATGGATAATCTCTTGTGATGACCTAAGTTCTTGTGCAATTTGCAGGAGTAATCGAGGATCCGCCAGGGGCTTGTCTCACACTAGCACTTCATTTTGTAATAATCTTCTGAGAATTTGAAAGCGGACTTGGTAGAACACATTTTTTATGGATGTTTGTAAGAGGGCTGTGCGAAGATGTTTGTATTAATGTTTTAAAGAGGAATTGTTGAAGATGTTAGTGTTTGCATGGATGTTTGAAAGAGGACTGAGCGAAGATGTCTGTGTTTGAATGGATGTTTGAAAGAGGACTGAGCGAAGATGTTAGTGTTTGAATGGATGTTCGAAAGAGGACTGAGCGAAGATGTTGGTGTTTGTATGGATGTTCGAAAGAGGACTGAGCGAAGATGTTGGTGTTTGTATGGATGTTTGAAAGAGGACTGAGCGAAGATGTCTGTGTTTGCATGGATGTTCAAAAGAGGACTGAGCGAAGATGTCTGTGTTTGCATGGATGTTCGAAAGAGGACTGAGCGAAGATATTAGTGTTTGCATGGATGTTCAAAAGAGGACTGAGCGAAGATGTTGGTGTTTGTATGGATGTTTGAAAGAGGACTTGTTGAAGTTGTTAGTGTTTGTATGGATGTTTGAAAGAGGGCCGAGCGAAGTTGTTAGTGTTTGTATGGATGTTTGAAAGAGGACTTGTTGAAGTTGTTAGTGTTTGTATGGATGTTTGAAAGAGGGCCGAGCGAAGTTGTTAGTGTTTGTATGGATGTTTGAAAGAGGACCGAGCGAAGATGTTGGTGTTTGTATGGATGTTTGAAAGAGGACTTGTTGAAGTTGTTAGTGTTTGTATGGATGTTTGAAAGAGGACCGAGCGAAGTTGTTAGTGTTTGTATGGATGTTTGAAAGAGGACTTGTTGAAGTTGTTAGTGTTTGTATGGATGTTTGAAAGAGGGCCGAGCGAAGTTGTTAGTGTTTGTATGGATATTTGAAAGAGGACCGAGCGAATTTATTAGTGTTTGTATGGATGTTTGATTTCGGATTGCCGAAGACATTAGCGTTTGTGGGATTTTGCTGATTGCAAATGTGAATACAGGTAATGGCGTAATATACACTGATGAAGGAGACAAAGTGGTAGCATTTTCATTTAAAATAGTCTCACCATTATGAGGCGATGATATAAGCTTCCTTACAATCTACCGAGCCGTCCTAAAGTCAGGTACCATTGACAGATACGTAAACTAGAACGTGGCATAGCCTAATTATTTACTTTTACTGCTCTCTGGCCGTTATATCAGTCAGAGACTCAAATGGTAAAAATACAATACAGCTAATTTTTTAGAGCAGCTCTTCATAAGTATGATGAGGAATCAATCTTCTGTTTTTTTGGTATGTTAAGAAAAGTGAAGAGTTAGAGATCCCGACGACAACAGCTAATGTAGATGGAAAGATAGTAAAAGATAACAAAAAACAGATTGGACTTGCAGGCTAGCATCATGGTGCGGACCAGTCGTAATAGTAGAGCTAATGAACAGACTAAAGAAGACAAACTTGTGAAAGCCAATATGTTTTTGTGTGCAACAGTTAAATCAATCTTCTTGGATCGTTGACGAATATGTTTCTTATTTATTGTAATTCTTCTTCTTCTTCTTTCGTTCGCTTGGAATATATCTGCATCTGCAAAGTTGTCTCTTGTATGAACATCACTGCCTTCTGCAGTTCACACATAGTTCCATATAGTTTCCCTTCCAGTTATTCTTTCTCTTGGCCAGTATGTCCGCCTCAGTATCTCATTTACTGTTATGAAAACGAATAAGATACGTCACCCAATATAAAAAATAAAGCCTAAACCTAATACATCTAACACTTTATCCCCGATGACATTGTCTGTGACGAGATCATATGTACTTTTCATTCACTTTGACTGTCCAATCAGAACGTCTTTCATCCGGTTGGAAACTCACAATTACCCAATGAAAAGAGGAGATGCCTGTCTGCAGTGTCAAAAACCGATCAACTGGAAGTGTGGCATAATTCTCCACAATGTGCCTCCATTAACAAGGACCTCTCATGTCTCCATATCCAGCGCCTGAATTCACGGTACGTGCCCCAACGTGTTAGTTGCAATAAGAGTTGAACCCCATTGGGAGCTCCGGTGTGCAACAATTAGATCCCAGTTGAAACCAGTAGGGGGCCGCTAAGTGAACTCTATAGATCTTTCCCCCGAATTTGGCAATCTTGTCCTGTGTTGTCTCTACATGACAGAAAGCTACCACCAAATCTGGTAACGCTATTCGAGAGGAAAAGCTTTCATATGTCACATTCAAAGTTCGATTTAATTAGATACCCTCAAAGCTTGTGTCGCGTGGGATTGTTACTATCCCCTTTCATCCTTAACTTTCCTCAACTCGATTAACAGTTTATTTTCGTGGTCTAAATTTCCCCGAAGATATTTTGTTTCATATTCGCTTCATGCAAAGAATTTAGCACTTCCTGGTAACGATTTTAAAGTAAGTCAGTATGAAAGAGGATTAATGAGCGAAATCTATACCCTGAGATTGGTCATATCACGCGACATAACACGCCTCCGTAAACCGTGCTGGAAGGAGGGTAGAGGGCTAACATGTCAAAGTGAAGCAACGTTTAATTAGGAGAATAACATCAAGACAGGGACTGAAAAAAGGATTGTCAAAGTGTACAATCCAGGTAATAGACAGAGGAATATCCAGTACAGGCGACATTCCATGTGTACAATCCAGGTAATAGACAGAGGAATATCCAGTACAGGCGACATTCCATGTGTACAATCCAGGTAATAGACAGAGGAATATCCAGTACAGCCGACATTCCATGTGTACAACTCAACCGATCTGCCTTATAAATTATTTTAGCATTTTGTTTTTAAATAATGGCATTTCGGTACACTGCAGGCCAATATAATTCCGATCTCATAAAGGTTACTTTTGTCTGGCTGCTATACCATACAGATGGTGATAGTGCACTTATATGACCAACGGCAGCCCGTTGCGTGGGTTTCGGTTTATGTGTTTTTGTCCGGATGTGGTCAAGGAGTCATGACCTATAAATGGTTTTGTCCTTGTGCGGTCAAGGAGTCATTACCTATAAATGGTTTTGTCCTGGTGCGGTAAAGGAGTCATTACCTATAAATGGTTTTGTCCTGATGCTGTCAAGGAGTCATTACCTATAAATGGTTTTGTCCTGGTGCGGTGAAGGAGTCATTACCTATAAATGGTTTTGTAATGGTGTAGTTAAGGAGTCATGACCTATACATGGTTTTGTCCTGGTGCGGTCAAGCAGTTATGACCTATAAATGGTTTTGTCCTAACAAGATGTGGATCGATGTGACCCCCGTAGTAGCAAGCGTAACGCAGATGAAGCCAAGCATAGCACAACCGCCTGGAGAACCGTGGTCCACCTTCATTAGTATGCTCGGGATGTCTTAGGAAAGCTACTACAACCCGCCACTTAACGTCCTTTTCAGGGCACACAGAAGAGTCAACTTACTCACTTGGTGCATTAAACAACACCAACAACAACAACAACAACTGACAAACACGATAGATATATGAAAATAATGTGATCATCACGGGCATGGGATGTTTGTTTCATGTGATATATTTATTCCACGAACTGGGCGGATATATAGCAAATATAAACAGCAAGTGACCACAGCAGAATAGTTCATTAAATTTATCACCTAAAAAAGAAGAGAGAAAAAGAATTGGCAGAGAAATCGAAAGTAGCCAGGGCACTCATTTATACTTGAGTCGATCTAAACTACAATTTGTCACGTCCTTTCTGCCACCACAAACAGGCCAATGCTTACTGAGTCAACCGGTGACAGGGATACGCTGCGTTTTCAAGCCAAACTTTGAGCGTAGAGAGGGACGGGGAATTTCACAACAAATGGAACCAATGTTTGTGTTTCTGCTTGGCAGTTAGTTGGCCGTTTCCGTTCCCTTGAGATAAAAAAAAATTAGTTGATATTTAAATTGTTGAAATGAATGTTCCCACAGGAATATGTCGCTGCATTGGAGACACAACAATTAAAACTAAAACTATTATGGAATGATTAAGAGTGATTATGATCAAAATTATGTTAATGTGACGATGATAGTGCTACGGAAGATGAGGATGATGGGAGATCTTGAGAGCCATGACGATGACGGCGATGGCGATAAGGATAGCTGTGGCGATGGAGGTAATGATAGTGGTGACTGGTGATGGTGGTGACAGTGGGGAAGATGGTGACAGTGGTGATGGTGGTGACAGTGGGGATGGTGGTGACAGTGGTGACGATGGTGATAGTGGTGATGGTGGTGACAGTGGTGACAGTGGGGATGGTGGTGACAGTGGTGACAGTCGGGATGTTGGTGACAGTGGTGATGGTGGTGATAGTGGGGATGGTGGTGACAGTGGTGATAGTGGTGACAGTGATGATGGTGGTGACAGTGGGGATGGTGGTGACATTGGTGACGGTGATGACAGTGGGGATGGTGGTGAGATTAGTGACGGTGGTGACAGTGGGGATAATGGTGACAGTGGTGTTTGTGGTGACAGTGGTGACAGTAGTGATAGGGGGGATGGTGGTGACAGTGATGATGGTGGTGACAGTGGTGACAGTGGTGATGTAAGGGATAAGGGTAATGGTGGTGACAGTGAGGATGGTGGTGACAGCGGGGAATGTGGTGACAGTGGGGATGGTGGTGACAGTGGTGATGTTAGTGATAATGGTAATGGTGGTGACAGTGGTGATGGTGATGACAGTAGGAATGGTGGTGACAGTGGGGATAGAGGTGATGGTGGTGACAGTGGTGATGTTAGTGATACTGGTAATGGTGATGACAATGGTATTGGTGGTGACAGTAGGGATGGTGGTGACAGTGGTGTTGGTGGTGACAGTAGGGATGGTGGTGACAGTGGTGTTGGTGGTGACAGTAGGAATGGTGGTAACAATGGTGTTGGTGGTGACAGTATGGATAGTGGTGACAGTGGTGATGGTGGTGACAGTGGGGATGGTGGTGACAGTGGGGAGGGTGGTGACAGTGGGGATGGTGATGACAATAGGGATGGTGGTAACAGTGGTGAGGATGATGGTGATGATGATGATCGTCGTGATGGTGGTGACAGTGGTGATGATGGTGATCGTCGTGATGGTGGTGACAGGGGTGATGGTGATGACAGTGGTGATGGTGGTGACAGTGGTGAGGATGATGGTGATGATGGTGATCGTGGTGATGGTGGTGACAGTAGTGATGGTGGTGACAGTGGCGATGGGGAGGATGGTAGTGATAGTGGTGGTAGTGATGGTGGTGACTATTGTAATGGTCGTAGAAATAAAAGTGACGATCATGTTGATGTCAGTGATGATTATAATACTGTGACACTGGTGTGAAGGTGCTGATCAGAACATCAATAAACTACCTTCACTTCGTTCGATATGAGATCATCTTTTTTAAATTGCTGTAGCTCTTATTCGTGATTTTCATTTCGACTTCTGCAGGTCTCAAAAATTGATCGAAGGGGAGATTATAATGATGAAATTATGACAAGCAGACTCAGTATCATGTGTTAATGTGATGGTAATACATGGAGTAGTATGCATTTGACGTCATTACAAATGTCATCTACTTCTTTTTGTCGTTATCAGTGGCTCTCACATAACCACATATATTCAACTTTTTGTTTAGTTATTTTGTTTCAACATTAGCTCATTACATTCTTCTTCTTTTTCTTTTCCTCTTGTTCTTTTTTCGACGTTCGATCCTGACATTTGTTCGGCCTTTCAGCCCGACACATCCGATATTAGCTGTTTTTTTGGGATGCTGGGTTTGCTTTTCCACTGAAATCCTAATTCTATTAGCCAGACTACATTAGTGCAGTCTGCATCCAGGGCCGCGATTGAAAGCTGTAAATAGTCTTAGCCAGCTCCAGTTAGCTGAGCTTGATGCAAGCGTCCAGCTATAAGTCAGGCTACTGTCAGCTCATGCCCCATGCTGCATCTTCGACCAATCTTTCGTTACCATGCGGGTCTTCCCTTAATTAATTAAGCTGACGAGAGCCATGCTGCCGTGCTGTTCCTCTAACTGAGTCGACAGACCCGACACAGTTGGTATGGTGTTTGTGTGTCCTCTCTTGCACAATAAAATGTCAGTATATCAGAATATTTATTTGTCAAAAAAGATTATAAATCATTACCACATTGTGACCGCTTTGCGATCTGAATAGTAGTTACGTGATCCCTCTTTCATAAGGACTAGTATGTTTCAGCTTGGTCACTGTGCCCTTTTTGGCGAAGTGATTGGGCAACACTTTTGTCTTTGAGACATTCATCTCCAGTCCCGCTTTCTTGCCCTCCCATTCGAAGAGCTGCATCATTTGGTTGCCTTCTGCTGCGGATTCTGTGATGAGCACAATGTCCTCAGCACAGTCTAATTGCTATAGTTTAATTTATTCTATAAGTTGCCAAATCATTAGTTTCCTCCATCTTTTGATTTATCTATGCGTCTCGTATTTCGATGTGTCTTGCAGGGGCAGAGACTGTACTCTTATGATGTTCATTCTGTATCCACTTTAAGCATCTGCTTCAGAAGGGTACCTAATGTATTCAATGGCAATGTTATCTATTCTAGGTTAGCAGTTCCCTCTTCTTGTAGATCGTGACCCTAGTAAACACTCACGCCACACATATGAGACTTCCGCATGGAGAAAAAACTTGTATTGTACTCATGTCATGCTAAGTCAGTAAGTAGGTCAATTACTAAAATGTGATAGCTGAAGTATGTAGTTGGCATTTTCTAAAGGTGTCATTAGGTGGCAGCAGCAGCATTCAGTGATTACTCCAGGTAGCAGACGCTTGGAGTCGCATTCACGTACACAGCTGAGATACAAAATGTCGTCCGTTTTAAAAGAGTCACAATCAAAGAACAGCATGCTGTTGTGCAGTTGTTTGTTTTTTAGCCAAAGTACTTTTGCGAAATATATTCATAATGAAGTGCTTCCTGTTTTCGGTGAGAGGTGTTTGTCGCGTAAAGTGGCGCACAACTGAGTCGATACAATTTCTAAAGGACGTTCAAAAATTGCTGTTAAAGTATGATCTGGTCGTCATGTTAATATTTTAAAAGCAGTATCTGTGGAGCCTGTAGGGGAGATGATTCATGCTGACAAGTGAGTAACGATGGACAGTGTAACACTGAAATAGAGTGTTCGTATGGTTTAGCCTACATCATAATGCAAGATCCCACTATAATGGGAAACGTTTCGGGAATGAGGTTAAACGTGAAGTGTAAATACAGCTGAGACAGGAAACCAAAGACTTCCATGTTGCTGGCTTTGGTGCACTAATAAAGGAATGGGATAAATACGCATACCAATGTTGATGAAAAATATGTTGAGAAACATAGGACAATGTCAGTGCAATAATAAATAGTTTTCAATTTCGTATCTCGATTAGTTCGGCATTATTAAATATCCTGACATATTTACTGATTTGCACAAGATATATATAGCTATCCCTAAGCGGAAGGGCGGCACGCTAATTCGTAAAGCGTTCTATATTTTTCACGGGCCGCGGTGGCGCAGTCATTAGTGCACAGACTTCCCGATCATTGTTCAATCCCCACTACAACAGTTTTATTCCTATCTGAAACTTGCTTATGTGATAGAGACCACATCACCCATTATGTGTCGTGGGTCACAAAACAATATGGGCCTATAAGGCGCATGGCGTGAAACGGGATCTTTCATTGTTTATGGTCCAAAGAGACCACTTGTATCGATACCCTTCGCTACTATCAACAACTTTCAGTACTTCGTTTATTTCCATTCCTGAGATCCACCGAGAGGATATATAGAACAAAGGAATAAAAGTCGCTTGCACATACAGTCGACATTCGCTGTACATGCTAGGTTTTATTTTCGCACAAGACAGAAAAAGCCTATGCCTTACCGAGGTTTTGAACATATATCGTCGCTATCAGAAGGCCGACGTGCAAACAGCTCGGCCAGGCGATCCTTTAAAACTTGTCCAATCGTTAAAAGATGCAAAACAACTATGGGTCGGTATAGCGAACTGTGATGTCGGATTTGCGAAACTTAACATAATATAACATAATATGACATAACATGACATGACGTGCCATAACATAACATAACAGATCCAAGCATGTGTTACGCTTTAAGAAGAAGTACATCATGTCATAAAAGTTTATCCATCATAATTGTTTGAATGTTCATCTTGTAAAAATAAAATTAAATGTCTTCAATATTTTATCAAATACTTCCTCACTACACTGTGGCCTTTCGTCATCATCTCGAAAACCCAGGAGCTCAAGGACTCCAAAATGAGAGGGCCACTAATCTAAATATATCAATACCAACAGACAAACACAATATTTCCTCAGGCACAGGTGACAAACATTGTCAGCACGTTTCTCGTCTTCCGCTTAATGGGGCAAGAGAAAGCAATCGAGAAAATTCGCCCTTTTGATTTAATCGCTAGAAATATTAACGACTAATTCTTATCTCACCCGTTGATATATAAGCTGTTTTCAAACATCGCCCAGATAAGCCAGGGCAGCGCTCGGTTACAACTTAAACCGCTCGACATAAGTTCTCTGATAACCTTGCACCCGTTCCACGCCAGGAGCTTGTTTGGAGAGTTTGAGTTCTAACTTTACATTTTGACAGCACGTTCAGTAAAGTACGGAGAACATCCAACCAAAACTGCTATCGCGATTCTCCATTCCCATTTGATGGGATCCCCTAGCAGACTGCATAATCGTATAGACCTGAGCAACAATGGCCATTATCTCTACCAGCACAATGTGCAGGCTGGGTTTTTTTTTATTCCGAAAGAAAAAATATGTGCAGTACAATAACCCTACCAGCGTTCCCTGATCTGCTGTTCAGTATACCAACTTGTTCCTGTTGGGGAATGATAATTCACCTCCTCATTCCACGTGAATCAAATGGCTAGTCTTACAGCTGACATCTTGACAGGAAGCCTGTGTCCGAGTATTTGCAGTAGCAGTCACTTCTTCTCTTTCGTCACGTTTATTTTAGTACGTAAAGTTCAGCTCTCTGGATAAAGGTTGCTGGGATTGAGAGTTCTTCAAGGCTCCCAAACAGCTTTGTGTGGAGGTTCGTCTCCTTGGGCAAGTGCTCAGAACTGAGCTGTCTAAGCATTTAACAGTCTTGTAGGGTATGGTCGGCCGTTTGTGATGCCTGTCCACACGTTCACTTGTGTTTTAGGGCTCATTTTAGCCCGTACAAGTGACCATTCAGTGGGTTATGTCTCATGCAGAACAGATTCACCTGCTCTGTGCAAACAAGATAGCGACAGTTTTCTTTGGTGAGACCACTAGTCCCAAAGATAACCCTTATTGGTCGACTTTTACGACATGCTTGCAAGGTTACAGTGGTCAAATCCTTTCCAGCCTGAGTACCCACTTGGGTGCCTGGAGTCCCGGCGCCCGCATTGGTAGATTGCTAGGTTATGTCCAATGCAATTCTGGAAGGGATCTGCACACGCCCAATGTGAAAAATGGCATTGTCCCAAAGTAAGCATATCGGAAAAGTGGACAATCCGCGCAATACTGCACATGTTATGTACAAGGCTTGGTAACTCAAAGATATTCCAATTTCCCCCATTTACACAGACCAAACCCTGAATACATGCCAATTGATCAACTGCGTTTACAGGAAAGCTATTTTTGTTTAAATACCCTAAATTGGGAATGTGAATAATATAGTGTAACTCGTTTTCCTCAAGGACTGAAGGGCAACGAAGAATAACAATAATAATAATAAAAAGAAGAACAAGAAGTAGAGAAGAAAAAGAAGAAGAAAAAGAAGAAGAAGAAAAAGAAGAAGAAGATAAAGAAAAAGAAGTGCAAGAAGAAGATGAGGGGGAAGAAGTAGAAGGTAAAGAAGAAGAAGAAGAAGAAGAGGGGGAAGAGGGGCGAAGAAGTAGAAGGTAACGAAGTAGAAGGTAAAGAAGAAGAAGAAGAAGAAGAAGAAGAAGAGGGGGAAGAAGTAGAAGGTAAAGAAGTAGAAGGTAAAGAAGAAGAAGAAGAAGAAGAAGAAGAGGGGGAAGAAGTAGAAGGTAAAGAAGTAGAAGGTAAAGAAGAAGAAGAAGAAGAAGAAGATGAAGAAGAAGAAGAAGAAAAAGAAGAAGAAGAAGAAGACGAAGAAGTAGATGAAGAAGAAGAAAGAGGATGAGAAAGGGAAGAAGAGAAAGAGGTAGAAGGCTATTGGTTTATTCATTAGAACGTTCAACGACAAACAATGGTCGCTGGTCGTTACTAACTTAACGTTTAGCGCCCATTTACTGTGCAGAGCTGTAAGAAACTGAAGGGTTCTCTGTTATTCCATGTTTCTTGTTGTATCCTCTTATTAGCATGTATGTTACATTATATATCGATCTGCCACGTGTTGTTTTTGGGTGTGGGTGTGTGTGCAAGGGTTGTAGAAACGCTTCAAATCTCTAACCGTCGTTTGTTGCGGTTTTAAAAATGAATGATACATTGGCTTAATAATCAATTGCGAAATATGGGATCAAGACGCTGAGCAGCGCATGAGCTGCAGCGGTCAGCGACCCATAGCTGACTGCTAGCGTCAGGGCCAGCGAACCAGAGCTGCCAAGACCCTTCTACGCCTCCATGTGGTGATCCTGGATATCAGGCTGCAACAGGGCAGACTGGCTAAGGAGAAGGGATCGAAGAGGGAATGCTAACCCGGTACTCAAAAAATGATTGCTGAAGTCGGATGTGTCGAACCGGAAGGTGCAAATATCGCACTCAAGCTGTAAACTACGACACAACGCATTCCATTCTCTGGACTACATTCTGCTACTTAAGCCCTTTTATGGTTTGGTGGCGGGAGATTGAGAACGAACGAAGCCAAGCCAAGCCAAGCCAAATGTGAAATATGGGCAACTGACAGAAATGTAAACACTATTTATGTTGCGCATGCACACCTCTTTGAGCAACTTTATTATAATCCTATAGGGGATGAAGTGTTGGAGAAGATTAAACAAGATCTCAGTCTTGGTCAGCTGGTGTGATCAATTCCCTTTGCTATTTTGCCGCTCCTAACTTGAAGCCAAGTAGTTATTTACAAGTAGAAATACTGGGGCATGCTGCAGCGTATTTTTGAGAGACAAGCTCTCCAACCGTTTCCGACTCCTGGCTCAGGTAAACCGTTACCATAAGTACCGCAATGCGAGGGTTCACGTAGCTTTTGTAGGTTGTGTTTCCTCGTACGTCCATGCCCGACTTTTAACTGCGTAAATATGCAGCTTCTGAATACAGAATATTTGTAAAACTCAGCATGTGCTATATAAATATTTAAATATGAAAGCACCTTTTTTATAAATTAATATTTTTTAAATTTTTATTTCTGCTAGTTGTCTTTTTCAAGGGTTATAAATTGGTGTGTATTGTTCCTATTTAACTCCAATTCGACTATAGACAAGACAAAAAACTGAAATTGTGTGTTACGATTGATAGTTTGAACAAAAATTTCTTCCTAATGGATGCATGTGTTTCGACCAAAAGTTGAATAGTTAGAAAGAAAAAAACTGACAAGTATAGATTGACATTTTCAAAATGTGTTCATGAATCTTATATCAGTTGGAAAATTATGCACATAAACAGGAAAATTAAATTTGAAGTAAAAGTATAGCGAAAAAATAACTCAGATAAATATAGTAGCTCTGCCTGTTTTCAAAATCTAGACACTCTTAGACACGTCACCACTATCTAGGGAATCACTGACAGAAATCAGTCAAAGAACACATTTGAAACAAACACGCCTGCTCATTCGTCAAATAATCAAGTAATCAAATCAAATAATCAAAAAACCATCAAATAATGACTTTTAGTATTTTCAATCAATCAAAAACCTGTCCACTTCCTGTGGAGCATAGGTCCTCCGCAAATACCTGCCAAGTCTTCCTATCATGAGCCATCCGAGCCAGTTGTGTCCATGTTTTTCCTGCTGCCCTGATATTGACATCCAGCTCCCTCTTCTATGAGTGTCTCGGTCGTCCTCCATTTCTCCTGCCCTGTGAATTCCAGAACGGAGACTGTCTTGTAATGTTATGAACTGGTTGTCACAATGTATCCAGCGTCAGAGCCTCCTTCGTATGCCATGCTCCACTGGTATCTGCACCGTTCTTTCCAACACTCACTTCCACATCAATGATCGAATCGTAACATTTCCACCCTTGCGAAAGTCTATACTTTTCCGTAAGTGACTTTGCCATTCTTCATGTTTCAGAGCCATAGAATAGAACGCTTAAAAGAGCAGAATGGCATCAATGTGACGGGCATAGAAAATATCTTGGGAATGTGTGTTTGTGTGTAGTGTATGTGTGTTTGTGTGTAGTGTATGTGTGTGTTTGTATGAATGTTATGTATGTATGTAGGTATGTATGTATGTGTGCATGTATGTATGTATGTATGTGTGTGTATATGTATATGTATATATATATATATATTAACTTAACTAGAGAAGAGCAAGTCATCATCTTCAGACTGAGAACTGAGCATAACAGACTCAAGGGTCATTTCTACAACATAATGAGGATTTTGACAGATGACAGGTGCCCTTGTGGGGTGGATATCATGACCGTGGAACACATCCTGCAAAGCTGCACGCTCACGCAAGAAAAGAGAGAACAGTACTGGCCTCGTGAGACAGATATGAGACAAAAGCTGTATGGAGATGAAACAGCCTTACAAACAACGGTGTCCTTTTGTAAGAGAAACCGGAACTTTGATCTGAGGATGAACGAAGAAAAAGAAGAAGAAAGATATATATATATATATATATATATATATATATATATATATATATATATATTTTTTTTTTTTTTTTTTAAACTGGGTTAACTCTCTCCAGTTTTTGGCTATCCTCAGTCTACCTATAAAGTAGCATGTGGTTAGGCGTCAAAGTCTTCCTTCTTCTAAACGAGCTGTATTCTTAGCTACTGAGTTTCATTTACCAAGGTTGTCTTTGGTTTCTTACAGTAGTTTTCGATACTCCAGCATCTCATCTGCAAGGCAGCATAGTTTTGAAGTCAGAGTTGTCATTCACCTAGAGGAGCTGCCTACCTGGATTACGTGTCTCATCTATTGGAATCATCCATCTGGTTTAAGGAAGTCACATGCTCGCGTCTCCTCTTCTCCTGTTAGTATAAACACGCGTGTCCCACAAGGCCAGGTGTTGGACATTACCATCCGAGTCTATGTGAGACGTACGCTGTGGGAGTATTTGATTGTAGCTTGAGAGCTTGTTCTTCACTCTACTTCCAGCTATGACAGTATTTGATTGTAGCTTGAGAGCTTGTTGTTCACTCTACTTTCAGCTTTGACAGTATTTGATTGTAGTTTGAGAGCTTGTTCTTCACTCTACTTCCAGCTATGACAGTATTTGATTGTAGCTTGAGAGCTTGTTGTTCACTCTACTTTCAGCCATGACAGTATTTGATTGAAGCTTGAGAGCTTGTTCTTCACTCTACTTCCAGCTATGACAGTATTTGATTGTAGCTTGAGAGCTTGTTGTTCACTCTACTTTCAGCTATGACAGTATTTAATTGTAGCTTGAGAGCTTGTTGTTCACTCTACTTTCAGCTATGACAGTATTTGATTGTAGCTTGAGAGCTTGTTGTTCACTCTACTTTCAGCTTTGACAGTATTTGATTGTAGCTTGAGAGCTTGTTGTTCACTCTACTTTCAGCTATGACAGTATTTGATTGTAGCTTGAGAGCTTGTTGTTCACTCTACTTTCAGCTATGACAGTATTTGATTGTAGCTTGAGAGCTTGTTGTTCACTCTACTTTCGGCCATGACAGTATTTGATTGTAGCTTGAGAGCTTGTTGTTCACTCTACTTTCAGCTATGACAGTATTTGATTGTAGCTTGAGAGCTTGTTGTTCACTCTACTTTCAGCTATGACAGTATTTGATTGTAGCTTGAGAGCTTGTTGTTCACTCTACTTTCAGCTTTGACAGTATTTGATTGTAGCTTGAGAGCTTGTTGTTCACTCTACTTTCAGCTATGACAGTATTTGATTGTAGCTTGAGAGCTTGTTGTTCACTCTACTTTCAGCTATGACAGTATTTGATTGTAGCTTGAGAGCTTGTTGTTCACTCTACTTTCAGCTATGACAGTATTTGATTGTAGCTTGAGAGCTTGTTGTTCACTCTACTTTCAGCTATGACAGTATTTGATTGTAGCTTGAGAGCTTGTTGTTCACTCTACTTTCAGCTTTGACAGTATTTGATTGTAGCTTGAGAGCTTGTTGTTCACTCTACTTTCAGCTATGACAGTATTTGATTGTAGCTTGAGAGCTTGTTGTTCACTCTACTTTCAGCTTTGACAGTATTTGATTGTAGCTTGAGAGCTTGTTGTTCACTCTACTTTCAGCTATGACAGTATTTGATTGTAGCTTGAGAGCTTGTTGTTCACTCTACTTTCAGCTATGACAGTATTTGATTGTAGCTTGAGAGCTTGTTGTGCACTCTACTTTCAGCTATGACAGTATTTGATTGTAGCTTGAGAGCTTGTTGTTCACTCTACTTTCAGCTATGACAGTATTTGATTGTAGCTTGAGAGCTTGTTGTTCACTCTACTTTCAGCTATGACAGTATTTGATTGTAGCTTGAGAGCTTGTTGTTCACTCTACTTTCAGCCATGACAGTATTTACGAACCAAAGCATTTACTTCATAAAAAATAACATTACGTAGTTGAATGTGGGTGTATTCATGAGTGTGTGTGTTTGTGCATGTATGTATGAGTGTGTGTGTGTGTGTGTGTTTGAACATGTATATATGAGTGTGTGTGTGTGTGTTTGAACATGTATATATGAGTGTGTGTGTGTGTTTGAACATGTATATATGAGTGTGTGTGTGTTTGAACATGTATATATGAGTGTGTGTGTGTGTTTGTGCATGTATGTATGAGTGTGTGTGTGTGTGTGTTTGTGCATGTGTATATGAGTGTATGTTTGTGCATGTATATATGAGTATGTGTTTGTGCATGTATGTATGCGTGTGTGTGTGTGTGTTTGTGCATGTATATATGAGTGTATATGTTTGTGCATGTATGTATGAATGTGTGTGTGTTTGTGTATGTGTGTATGAGTGTGTGTGTGTGTGTTTGTGTGTCTGAGAGACATAGAGTCAGTACGTGCGTGTGTGCATGTGTGTACGAGTGTATGTGTGCATGTGTGTACGAGTGTGTGTGTTCATGTTTGTACCAGAGAGAGAGAGTATATGTTTGTGTAAATGAAGAAGAGAGAAAGATAGAGAAAGAGAGAGAGAGAGAGAGAGAGAGAGAGAGAGAGAGAGACAGACAGACAGACATAATGTGTGTGTTTACATGTATTCGAGTTGGTGTGTTTGCATGTATGTACGGGAATGTGTGTATGTGTACGAGAAAGAGAGAATGGGTGAGTGTGCATCTGTACGAGAGCATGGATGTGAATGTGTGCATATTTGTAGGAGTGCATGTGTGTACAAGAGAGAGAGCGTATGTGTGTACGTGTGTGTAGGAGAGTGTGTGTAGATGTGTGTGTGCCCATGTGTATACAAGAGGGTGTGTTCATGTGTGTACGAGAGTGTATTCGTGTGTGTAGGAGAATAAGTGTATTAAAGTGTATTTTATAGTATGTGTATTTATATGTGTAGGAGAGTATGTGTACATGCGTGTGTGTCCATGTGTATAGGGAAGTATGTGTACATGAGTGTAGGAGAGTGTGTGTACATGTATGTAGGAGAGTATGTGTATTCATGTAGGAGAGTATGTGTGTGTATGTGTGTGTATTCATATGTGTAGGGGAGTATGTGTACATGTGTGAAGGAGAGTGTGTGTACATGTGAGTAGGAGAGTATGTGTGTGCATGTGTGTGTGTCCATGTGTGTACGATAGTGTGTATTCACATAGAAGTCTGTGAGTGTGTGTGAATCTGTGTGTACGTGGATGTGTGTGCCTCACTGCATGTATATGCGGTGCGTTGATTTATCTGCACTTCCAAAATACGGGTATATTAAATCAATATCATAAAAAATGAATGACTCGAACCCTTCTGAATAGCCTCGATAATAGCAGCCCATATTGACTAGCCAATAAACAGGACAAACACCAACAAGCTATTCAATTTTATGACGATCACACAAGATAGCCTGTGTTAACTGTATTACAATCAAATACCAGAATGCGGTAGACAGCAGACCAGCATCAATAATTTGGGCGCACATTTGTTCAATCTCTCCGCTAATTTAAGGTCCTCTTTAGCTAGGACAAGTTCATTCGGTTTTCATTACCATTAAAATTTAATGGGCGTTGCCAGCAAAGCGAACAAGAAGGTCGTTATTGTAGGACTGTTAGAAGTCATATCAACGCCACTAAGAGAAATGTCTGAAAATAGCAACCTATATAGATTTACAGGGAATTTACTTACACACTTTCAAGTACAACTCTCGCAACCGAAAAAATTGCCTATTTTGTACCATTTCCATTTATTGATTTGTTGCCTGAGGGGAAAACGGACTTGGCCGTTGATGCCTCGCTGGAAAAGGGCGAGGTTCAGATCTCGGTCTCGACGCAATCCAATCTATCGAGCTGTCAATTGGCATCAGACTTTATGTTAAGGGAGGGGAAGACAAATATGGAGGGAACTCGTGACCCCCGCCTATTTAAACATATCAGATACCATGTCAGATGTATTCTTTGACACTTCATCCTCGACGGTAGTGACTGCTATAAGTTCAACTTTACTACATACATCCATGTTACAGATGGAGTCTCTTATTATTAAAGGCACGCGCATTTCTCATACGTTTCCTGTAAAAGAATTGTTGCTTACAAGAGATATGTCTCCTTTTGTCGAGGTAACCCATTTTTCAACCTCCGATATTGTCTTTTAGTTTTAATAGGCGCTGGTCGAAGTTCTCTTTAACCTGTTGATCTAATGTTCTCGTGTTCTCAAACCCACTCTACAGTAGAAGACTCGAGATTCTCTTTGATCTGTTGATCTAATGTTCTCGTGTTCTCAACCCACTCTACAGTAGAAGACGCAAGGTTCTCTTTGATCTGTTGATCTAATGTTCTCGAGTTCCAAACCCAACTCTAGAGTAGAAGACTCAAGGTTCTCTATGATCTATTGGTGTAATGGTTTCTTTTTCAAAATACCCCTCCACGGGGACTACATAGGCATGCTGCTTTTTTTCCTCGGTCCCAAAATCTTTTGTTTTTTCCCTACCTCTCCCATATTTGCAGAACTCGGGAATTAGAAGCAACGCCGTAATGTCATCCCATAAAACAACAATATCGGGCTAACAAAGTACAGGTCTCCACATGATAAACAGCAACTTTAACCACCACAATATCAGTTCCCCATATGATAAACAGCAACCGTAACCACCAAAATATCAGTTCCCCACATGATAAACAGCAACCTTATCTACCACAATATCAGTTCTCTACATGATAAACAGCAACCTTAACCACCAAAATATCAGTTCCCCACATGATAAACAGCAATCTTAACCACCAAAATATCAGTTCCCCACATGATAAACAGCAACCTTAACCACCAAAATATCAGTTCCCCATATGATAAACAACAACCTTAACCACCAAAATATAAGTTCCCCACATGATTAATAGCAACCTTAACCACCAAAATATCAGCTCCCCACATGATTAACAGCAACCTTAACCACCAAAATATCAGTTATTCATATGATAAACAGCAACCTTAACCACCAAAATATCAGTTCTTTACATTATAAACTCCAGTCTCCAGTATCAAGATATCAGTTCTCCACCAACATTACAAACGAATAAACTCCAAACTCCGGTATCAAGATATCAGTTTTCCACCAACATTACAAACGAATAAACTCCAATCTCTACTACCAACATGTCAGTTCTCCATTCACATTACACACGATAAACTCCGCTCCTCTACCAAATGTCAGTTTTCCATTAACATCACACACGATAAACTCCAATCTCCACTACCAACATGTCAGTTTTCCATTACCATTACTCACGAAAAACTGCATCCTCCACCAGCACGATGGACGTGTAATTCAGAGTAAATCTTTCTCGCACAGCATACAGCTAAATTCTTATAGATTAAAACAAATCACAATACATAGCAAAGCAGGACGAAAACATAAACATTCAGTACATTAATAGCACAAATGTCAAGGCAAGGAAACGAACCAGGTGACATCTTTCCAAGTCATTCTAATTACGGTGCCTCAACGGGTAACCGCTATTATTTATATGTTCATACAAGGGCAAAGTACAATACAGACAACTGGTCAGGTTTCCTTCTTCTTCTTCTTTTTCTTCTTCGTACGCTGTCAGACGTCAACCTGTATTTTTTTCGAAAAAAGCAGCGGTCATCCTGAGGCTGTCGACACTGCCATAGAGCTTGTCTAGTGTTGCCACTGGTGATGGCCGCATGTGCTTTCTCTGATCCTCGTATGTCGGGCAGTTTTGCAGCAAATGTTCAGCGGTCATTTTCCCGGTACCACACGAGCATTCGTCAGTGCCACCTATCTTCAATTTATTGAATAGGTGGTACCTCAGTCTATTGTGGCATGTGCGCAGTCTGAAGACCACGACCTGCTCTCTTCTGTTCAACTGGTAATAGGCATCGTTTTTTGTGTAGCCAGTATGTTCGGTTTCCAATTTGATCATGTATCTAGCTCTAATAAGCCTTTTGGACTCTTCGTAGGTCACACTAGGGTCTGGTTGTGGTAGTCTTGCACCTTCTTTTGCCAGTCTGTCTGCCTCCTCGTTGCCTTGGATGTTACAGTGGGATGGAACCCACTGTACCACTACTCTTTTTGGTGCGGACTGCTGGCAAAGTTGACAGAGTACTGCTCTTAAATCATTCAGTTCAGTATTTTTCTGGCTTTTTAGTGCTGGTAAGGTTTTCAATATACAAAGTAGAGTTTTTAGCAGCTACCTTGTTTAACAAACAACCACACAGAATGACATTAATATCGCGACATAATGTACACCTGTAGTAGACCTTATCAATAGAACGGTAGGAGGAGCTTGAATTAAAACAAACTCTGGTCTCCCATCTCGTGTCTCAACCTTGTCGAGGTAGAGAAGCGTGTATGCTCCTGTGGCCTTACGAGCTATACCCGCGGTAGTATACCAGCAGGGCCTGCCAAATCGAACAGCTCAAAGTGTAGGGACCATACCAAGCGGAGATACAAACATGTTGCCCTGCAGGCAGACTGTGGACAGTCAAGGGCTAGGGACGACAAATTAAACAAAAATGCCCGTTGAAAACAGAGGGACTGGGTCACTGGCCCAACGAAGCTGTGCAGGGTAATTTTCACTTTATGAGGACGTCACAAATAAAGTGAAAGCATACGTGGTGCTTATCCCGCGGAGTGCACAACCCCCCCCCCTCTCCCCTGCCCCCTCCCCCCACTAACGTTGGAGGGTCCGCTCAAAGCTACTGGTGGTCACTCCCCCTCTCCCCTCTATTCTGTGAGTCAAAATACAGATGGATCGGGTAAGAGCTAATGGCTTAACATCAAGAACACTCAAAGTACTGCAGGGGAGTGGGAGGGGATTTTAATAAAACAAGTGCCACCATCAAAATGACTACATGAAGATAACTTTGATGTAGCATATATCCAGGAAACCCACCTCACTATCCAGGAAACACATCACAGTATCCATGAGACACTCCTCACTATCAAGGAAACACATCACAGTATCCAGGAAACCCACCTCACTATCCAGGAAACTCATCACAGTATACAGGAAACCCACCTCACTATCCAGGAAACACATCACATAATCCAGGAAACCCACCTCACTATCCAGGAAACACATCACAGTATCAAGGAGACACTCCTCGGCATCCAGGAGACCCACATCAGTTTCCAGGACACCAATCTCAGTATCCAGGAAACCTACCTCAGTAGCCAGCTGACCCACTTCAGTATCCATCAGATCCACCTCAGTATCCATCAGATCCACCTTAGTATCCATGAAATCCACCGCTGTTTCCAGGAGACACACCTCAATATCCAGGAGACCCATCTTAATATCCATGAGACCCACGTTAGTATAAAAAACCCACCTCAGTATCCAGGAAACCTACCTCAGTAACCAGGTGACCCAGTTCAGTATTCATGAGATCCACCGCAGTATCCATGAGACCCGCCTCAGCATCAACGAAACCCACCTAAGTATCCAACAGACACAATTCAGTATCCATGAGAATTACCTAAGTATCCAAGAGACACACCTCAGTAACCAAGAAACACACCTCAGTATCCAAGAGACCCGCTTCAGTATCCAGGAGTTTTGCCTCAGTATACAGGAAACCCACCTTAGTATGCAGGAGACCAACCTCAACATTAAAGAGGCCCACCTCCGTATTCAGGATACCCACATCAATATCAAAGATACCCACCTCAGTATCCACAAGACCACCACCCCCCCCCCCCCTCAGTATCAACAAGACGTGCCTCAGTATCCAGAAGACCCACCGCAGTATCCAGGAGACCAATCTCAGTATCCATGAGACCCACCTCAGTATTCAAGAAACCCACCTCAGTATCCAAGAAACCTATCTCAGTATCCAAGAAACCCACCTCAGTATCCAAGAAACCTACCTCAGTATCCAGAAAATACCTATATCAGTAACTAGGTGACCCATTTCTGGTCCATGAGATCCATTTCAGTATCCGCAGTATCCATGATATTCACCTCAGTATCCATGAAACACACCGCAGTTTCCAGGAGAGACACCTCATTATCCAGGAGACCCACCTTAATATCCAGGAAACACACCTCAGTATCCAGGATACCCATTTCAGTATCCATGAGAATTACCTAAGTATCCAGGAGACCCACCTCAGTATTCTTGAGACCTATCTCAATATCCAGGAGACCTACCTCATTAACCAGGAGACCCACCTAAACATTAATGAGACCCACCTCAGTATCCACAAGACCCACAGTATCCACGAGACCCACCTCAGTATCCAGGAGACCCACCTCAATAGCAAGGACACCCGCCTCAGAATCAACAAGACCCGCCTCAGTATCCAGGAGACCCACCTAAATATCAAGGACACTCACCTCAGTATCCAGAAGACCCACCCCAGTATCCACAAGATCCGCCTTAGTATCCAGGAGACCCACATCAGTATCCATGGGACCCACCTCAGTATCCAGGAGATCCACCTCAGTATCCAGGAGATCCACCTCAGTATCCACAAGATCCGCCTTAGTATCCAGGACACCCACATAGGAATCCAGGAGACCCACATCAGTATCCAGGAGACCCACCTCAGTATCCAGGAGACCCACCTCAGTATCCACAAGACCCACCTTAGTATCCAGGACACCCACATAAGTATCCAGGAGACCCACATCAGTATCCAGGAGACCCACCTCAGTATCGAGGAGACCCACCTCAGTATCCAGGAGACCCACATCGGTATCCAGGAGACCCACATCAGTATCCAGGAGACCCACATCAGTATCCAGGAGACCCACATCAGTATCCAGGGGACCCACCTCAGTATCCACAAGACCCACCTCAGCATCCCTGTGAGACCCAGCTCAATTGCAACCACAGATTTTCGTTCAGAGTATACCAGGACTTCAGACTCTACCGAGTAGGAAACACATTAGGTGTGCTGGTACTTATAGGAAAAACAATGATAAACGACGAAGTAGCAGTGAGCACAGATAATCAAGCAACAATAATATGAGTTGATGTAACTGAAAATAAAAGCAATATCTGCATTCATATTAATTGTATGGTCCACCGACAAAATATCTCTTACTTTCTAATATGGAAATCAAAAGCTCACGCTGCTTAGTGGTTGGAGACTTCAATAACATTCAGAAATATGGAGATATTTAGAACCAGATAGTTAAGGAGATTTTTTTTTTTTTTTTTTTTTTTTGTTTGTTTTTTTTTTGCTTTCGCCTTATTTCTCTATTCCCCAAGGCGGGTGTGCGTTACACTGTGGTTTTTATTTTGCGCCTTTCGGCCCAGTGCATCCGACTTCAGCAACCATTTTATGTAAGGGTCTGCTTCCTCCTGCATTTTCTAAGGGTTTGCTTCCCCGGGGTAACGGCCGGTATGTGATGGGAATCGAACCCAGCACCTTCTGGTTGTGAGCCGTGCCACTTAACCACTAGGCCACGCCGTTCCCCAGTTGAGGAGATGAAGTAAAGGACTGTGCAACTGATACAAATCTCCACCTAATAACTAGGCAGTCGTTTCGAATGACCCCAATGAGTTGGTTTACTCTTGTGTGCGCCCTGAAAAGGACGTTAAGTGGCGGGTAGTAGTAGCTTTCCTCACATCCCGAGCGTGCTGATGAAGGTAGATCGGGGTCTTCGGGATGGTTGTGCTATTCGTGGCTTCATCTGCGTGTCGCTCGCTATCACGGGTATCACATCAATTCCTCACCTTGTTAGCTAGGATGACATGAAACAGCCCGTTAGCAGGGAAGGCTACGAGGAAGACGAGGTGAGGGTCTTAGCCAGTATATTTTGCCTGACCGTGACTAACTTATCTGTTCAGTATGTTGTGCCTGACTAGATATTAGTCGTCTTCCTTCCCATAGCAGGATGTTGAACCAAGCTTCTACTCCAGAAGCTGACACACGACTTTCACTCCAGAACTAGCTTTCTCCATAGGGAATATTCACCAAATAATTGCTAGAGAAGATCTGCTAACTTGCAGGCAGCAATCACGTGCCTATAATGTTGACAATAAATATGGAATATGTTCCCCATACACAAACACATTTGCCCCACTGGAACAAACAGAAGAGTGACTGGGACAGATTTGCCATGCACACAGACAGACTTTGTGAGAATATACATACACGAAATTGCAGTATGAAAACAATGGTTGGAAGCATAAATAAAGTCATTCTGCAAGCTGCTGCTGAGACTATTCACAAAGAGACAAGGAAAAACTACAAACCCTACTGGGGTGAAGAACTACTAAAGCTCGAGGATGAAGTATCAGAGAACATAAACTTGGCAAAGAGCAGAGAGTCAGCCGCAACAAACGTCGCTCTCATTGAAATCACTGCAAAATAATTAAAAAAACTTTAAATCAGGCAACAAGATATTGCTGAAAAGTAAAACACAGAATCTCTGAACCTAGATAGTGAGGGAAACAAACTTCGGGAACTATCTACAGCACTGAACAACGATGGAAACTACACCATGATAATTCCAATCAAGCATTGTGATCTTTTGTTAACAGGAAAAAAACAACTGCAACCGCTATCAACGAACACTATGCTAGTGCAAATCACGTGGAAGTTACATCATACCACAACATCACCATCATTGACGAACAAATAACACATAACAACACAAATATTATGGCATGATAGCAAAGAAATTTAATAAAGAACGAAATGTTGGTGCCAATGAAGTCACTAGGGGAAAAAAATCACCAGGAGAAGATGGGATAACAAATGTAAATAAATCTGGGCATAAAGGTAATGAAAAAGAAGTTCCTGGCAGTCCTAAACTGCAGTTGGGAAAAGGGTATTCTACGGCAGGCATGGAAGGAAGCCATATTGATACCAATTCCGAAGAAAGATAGACTCGTCATATCCCACTGGCTACAGACAAATCAGTTTACTTTAACTGATGGAACGCGTGATAAATACAGGAGTCGTGTGGCATTTAGAAAAAAAGCAATTTTTAGTTCCATAGGAAATTGCATTCAGGAACCAGAGATCAACTGAATTTTAAACCACCCACAAGTAATTTTAAAAAATTCAAGAAAAAAAAATTATTTGTGATCTAGAAAGATTAAGAAAAATCTTCTAATGTATGGATTATAGGGATTGAAACTCAAGCTGCTCAGAAGCAAATTGTGTGAGAAATTGTACACTTGGATTGGTTACTATTTTGTAAACGAAACTGCTAGAGTTCGTCCAAGGACAAACTAACAGAAACAGGACATTAGAGCAAGGGGTCCCCAAAGCTGGTATCCTACCACCCACTTTGTTTATTACATTTACAAATGACACAACGCAGAACTTTTCAAAAAGTTCACACAGCCCTGTATTTGCAGATGATTTTGCTGTATGGATCTGAGAAGAAAACATCGCCACCTCAAACATTCAGATGAAGCAAGCGCTAACATCACTAGATCAGTGGATCAAGACATCATTAATGAAGATAACTGAAGAAGAAAAAAACTACATATACAATCTTTCCATTATTAAACAAGCAACAGAGCTATAAACTAATGCTAAAAAGGAAACAGGTGCATCTTGATGTGCACCCTAATTATTTAGGTATTACCTTTGATTGGTGACAACCTGAAAATTACAGATAGAAAGAAACTGGAGACGTTCAAATCAGAAAATGGCAATCATGAAAACACTTGCTGTAACAACTTTGGGGCAGACGAAAGCTGAATACGCTGTGCACTGGATGTGTGAGACTAGTATTTGAAAAGTACTGCAGAGATTATAATAGCAGGTGGAAACAGACAAGCCGTACTCTTCAGTGATTGTGACACTGGAGAGTCAGAAAAATTAAGATCTAAATATTCTTGGCAGTGTTAAGGTTAACAGACTTTCAAGAGCTGGTGGAAAGCCACCTTAACCTGATATAGGTATAACTTATGAAGAGGCCACGAGGTTTACTAGATGTAGATACATAAACAAGCAGAACACCAAATCAACCAAAAACGCATATTACCAGCTCAACAGAGGTGAGTAGGTAGTATTCTTTAGACTCCGCACAGACCACAACAGACTTAGATTCTATCTGTTTATCTAAACTAAGAATAGAACAAACAGATGAAGATGTCTGCGACACTGATGAAATGACTGATGAACATCTGCTACAAAGGTGTCCTGCATACGAGGAACAAAGAAAGCTCGTGTGGCCAGAAGATACAATTCCTGGACAAGCTCAATGGAGATACTAATGGCCTCAGGCTAACCACCATTTGCATTAGATATATTCAAGTTGACCTCTAAAAGCTTACGAAGAAGAAGAAGTCGAAGAAGAAGTAGACAAAGAAGAAGAAGAAACTGTTGCAAACAGAAGGGAAGAAGCCAGTGAAATGAGATGAAATTAGTTTATCATTTGTTTTCCATAGTCTAATATAACCTATTGGCAATCATTGCTACTTGTATCTGATTCACTCAACGCTAAAAAAAACAGGATATGTCAAGCTACAAAAATAATGTTCAAAATGAAGCACTCTGGAATGAAATACCTCAAGGTAATTGAACAGGTTTAATGGTCTGTTTCCTGTAATTATGTCAATATTTATGTTCATGTTGAAATGACACGATGCAATGATTACTGTATCTTCTTTTGCTGAGTCGTTCTTTCTCAAACTCCCGCTTCCAAGCGCTAAAAAGGGCGTTACCAGTAGCAGAATGGAGTCCGGAGAACAGAATGCGTTGTGTTGTAATTTACAATTTGACTGCGATATTTTCATCTTTTGGTACGACACCTCCGACTTCAGCATTCCAAATTTTTTGGGCACAGTCTTGGCCTTCCCTCTTCCATGCCATTTCTTCAGCCAGTCTGCCCTGTTGCAGCCTGTTATCCAGGAAGACCACGTGGAAGTGGAGAAGAGTCTTGGCAGCTCTGGTTCGCTGGCTCTGACGCTAGCAGTCAGCTTTGGGTCGCTGACCGCTACAGCTCGTGCACTGCTCATGCACTGCTCATCATCTTATCCTTCAAATGATTACTATATGACCAGATGCTCTTTGTTAGGGATCAAAGACCATTTACACTTAACCCTTCAAGTCATGTCTTAAAAGACGACTAGGTAAAGCTGGGATTGACACTGGCAAGCTGAACGTGTCAAAACAAAGTTAATAAAAAGTGAACTCTACAAGAGCACGCAACCGCTTTGATACATATTTTCCGCTAGAAGGCTAAATGAAATCGTTGCACCATGCTCCGAAATGAGTATAAACTGGATATGATGTGATGTTGTTTAGAGCAGTGTTATCCAAGATTTTTACACCTGCGGACCGGTACAAATATGAAACATTTTTCGCAGATCTGAGAAAATAAGAATAATTTGAAGAAAGTTACAAGTTCTTGCTGTTTGGCTTTTTTTGTCTTCGTCTTGGAGGGATTCACATTTTACAACACAATAACACACACACACAATAACTTGCCTTTCAACATACCACAACACAGCATTAGCAGATACATTAACCTCTAAAACGTGTCTATTTATTTTCGAATGACCTAATTTACGTATCGCGATATTTGTAGGCATTTCCCCCCAAGAAACCTCATCTACTTTGATAAACAAACACGCCAAATATAGATGAGCTCTTGTGTTCGAAAAGTAGGGATACTTGTGTAGCTGACGACATTTCATAAAACATTATCCAGTCAGAGATGATGAGATCACCTCAAGCCGATCTTCCCAGAGTGTGGCTTAAAGTCGCAATCACGTTCTCGAGGACAGCAGGTATATTCTGCGAACCGGCATCGGTACAGGGACCGGCGGTTGGGCACACTGGTTTAGAGTTCAAATATATTCTATTCAGTGATCCGTGAATGTGGCACTTTACAAGGAATACTCTCTAAACAGCTCCAGACGGCCACTTGTGAAAGCTTCCGCCAGGCTCATTTGGTTTCTTACTGTTATGACTTATAATAAGAAATAAAATCAGACACTAACCTTTTACTGACGAGTGTTAAAGAGTAAAAGTGTTCTTTGCTAGGACTTATAAATTGTAACTAAACAAGATCTCACCGCAAAAGAGAACAAGGAATGGTCAAATAGAAGGGAAACAAATAAGACTGAAGAAGAATCCAAAGCAACAGATATTGAAAAATATTATTTCCTTCATTCTTTCTTGTTCCTACCGGAGCACAAGGCTGCACCTATTGCTTGTCATTGCTTTCTATTTTCTGTCGCCTTCTTGTACTCTCCCCACGGGATGCTCTTTGCAGTGTCTCTTCTCTTCAACAAGTCTTATACAGCGTCATAAGACCGCCGTAAACCTAACTTATTTTTCTGTATTTCAGTTAACCAGATATGTGATCATATTGTTAGTATTTTCATAGAGGATATTGAATACATCGTTTCTTTCTTTCAATAATCTCGAGTTATGCTGATGTACCATAGTGTCTCTCTTTTCTTCTGCAAATATGTGTTCATTGTGTATTCAGGCAAATTCATGTGAAATACACGGCTGAAGTTTGTCTTGCTGAAGGTGCCCTTTTGAACATGGTTTTCTTGCTGTGCTTCTCATTCAAAAAACAAACAAACAGAGTTGGTTAGGAATGTGAAGAAAACAGACGGTTTATCCCAACAGTCCATGTACAAAAAAGGGATAGACAGAAAGTAAAATGTTATTATGACTGAAGGAGACGCACAAAATGTATCTGATATAAACTGATCTCCATATTTCTTCTATATTTAGGTGCGGGACTCACCCTGGGGGCCACTCTTCCCCTTCTCTCTCTTCTCACCTCACTCTGTTTCATTTGACTCTATCCCACAGTCACACTCTTGCAGAACTTTCACACGCGCCCTCGTGGTAAAGCCCTTCCATTGCACTTTGGTTGGGCTAGCTTCTGAGGGCGCACAAACCTAGCATAGGTACATACAGATGCACACATGCATCCAAGCACTGGTTTATGCGTCCTGATATCGCCCAATTGACTACGGTCTGGGGTGGAAAATGGCGCGCCTCCGCCAGTAGAAACTAGTGAGGCAAACATCTAAGCAAAAAAAACAAACTTCTATATTTACTTTTTTTTATCGTAATTACTTTTGACATTTCACGACGATTAATTTCCAGAAATTGAAATTTGGGGACAGCAAAGAAATTGAATTCCTAAAATCTGGAAATTTTAAAGAAATGGAAGCCTATTTTACAATGACACAGAAACTGTAGTGATGAAAAGTTATTATTAATTTTACAAAGAGGAATCTGCCTTTAAACGGTGAAGATGAAGAAGAGGAAGAAGTAAATAACATGAAAATTATTAAAATAATAAAACAAATCGCGCAGGTTATAATTGTAAATTAATTTTGTTATCTAAGACACAAACTGCTGTCAGAAATATTTCCAAAATTAAATTGAATGTCCATTCTAATCATTCTTTTCTTAAGGTTTTTTTTTTTTTTTTTTTTTTTTTTGCAATTGCATCTAAATAATGTGTAGTATTCGTTTGTTCCATGACATTATCAGCTGGCAGTTATCGCGTTTCTAATGGCTGTAGATACCAGGAAAGTAATCTATCGCCATAGTGTCCGGAGATCTATGGCGAAACGAAATGGATATGTTGAGATACAAATATACAAAGAAAGTGAGTCTCTATGAGGATTCCGATCTGGATGGTCAACGATCGACATGATTATCTTTCTACGACAGCTGCAAGAGAAATCATGCGAGCAGAACAAGCCTATTTATGTCGCTTTCATCGACCTGACAAAAGCATTCGATTTCGTTCTCAGGGCTGGACTCTTCAAAATTCTCTCAAATATAGACTGCCATAATAAAGTGATGCAGCTTATAGTGTCATTTTCATAAGGATATGAAAGAAACAGTCCAATTCGACGGTAGTACATCGCAGCCATTCAGTATTCAATGTGGTGTTAAACAAGACTGTGTCCTGGCCCCAACATTATTCGGAATCTTCTTTGCTCTGCTTCTGAAGCACCCATTTGTTAATGCAAGATTTGCCTCCACACTAGATCAGATGGTCGTTTGTTTAATCTTACGATACCCAGTTAAAACCAAGATCAGGGAAGTTACTGTCAGGGACTTCTTATTTACTGATGACGCTGCAATTGTCACTCACAGTCTGCATGAACTCCAGACTTTTCCCAAGCGTGCAAAGATTTCGAACTCACAATAAGCCTGAATAAAACAAATGTGCTGGTACAAGACGTAGAAACCACCCCAACCATCACTATCGATAACTACGAATTGGCAACTGTGGACCAGTTCGCCTACCTGGAGTTCCTCATCAATGAAATGATCTCCCTAGACCCCGAATTAGACAATGGCATTGGCAGGACTGCCACCATATTTTCTCGTTACACAACATTTGTCTGGAAAAACCAAGGCCATAGTCTGCAATGTTTGTGTCGTCAGTACGCTTCTATATGGACAACAGATGTCAAGCAAGAGCAAAGGCTCAACACCTTTCACCTACGCGCCTTAGACCTATCCTTGGCGTCTCAGGGAAAGACCGGGTAACAAATGCGGGGGCCAAGCTCGCATCGGTCTCCCAAGTGTGCACACCCTACTTTGCCAACGAATACTGCAATGACTCGGTCATGTTCGTTGCATGGAAAACGGTCGCATCCTCATATATTCTCTATGGGCAGCTGGCGTGTGGTAAAAGAACAGCTGACCGACCACAGCTGCGGTTCACAGATGCATGTAAGTGGGACACAAAAGCTGTGGATGTGGGGCATGTAGGATCTGGATATGGATCTGAAATCTTGGGAAGACATAGCTCCAGATCAATCTAAATGGAGATGCAACCTGATGAACTACCTCGGACTGGGCGAAAATAAGCTCATATAACACAGGAAAGTAAAGAGACAACGTCGAAAGTAGTAAGAAAACCAAAAACTCAGTTGAAAGCTGCTACTCCAAGGTCGCATCAACCTGTAGTCAGACATGACTGAAAAAGGGCTACTACCATCTACTTTGTTGAGATAGGACATCGCGTGAAAGTAAGCTGTCGTCATAGAGTCCCGAGACATTATGCAAGGACGTGAGCTTATCAAGTTGATAATATATGAATCCTATGTTTGGGAAAGTTGGTATACAATAGTTTGACAAAATTACAAACGACAGACTGTTGGGAAGAGCTGGACACGGTAGATTGGAACAGGAAATCATAGGGCTTACTTACTTTCTGTGTCCAATGCACTACGTCACATTTCATTCTTCCAGTATTCACCCACGTGGATTTCTCTGTCACTGGCACTCATCAGGTCATCTGTGCTATAAGTCTCCGGAAAGTTTGGGCAGATCATCAGATGGTCCTGGTCTTGTGTTACTCCATATTCGCATGTTTCATTATCCCTTTAGCTCCATCTTTTCAGGTTTTTCCTGCATCGTGACACACCAGTTTGAAGTATATTTAGTGATTTCCATGCGTAGGGCAGCAGATGTCCAGGCGCAGGTTTCTCGCTTAACTCGATCAAGGAGACCTGTGTCAGATGTTTCCAACTTTCGATGCGTCGATTTCCTGGAATAGTCTTCAACACGAACGGTTTTTTGTATCTCTGGTGGCGCTATGCCGATTATGGGGTATATTTTTCAGTTGGTGTAGGTTTTATGCATCCAGCAACTATACGGCCTGTCTCACGTATTGCTGTATCTATATGTTTGATATGTGTGGAGCTGTTCCAGACTGGTGTGGCGTACTCAGCTTCAGAGAAACACAAAGTGAATGCTGATGTTCTGATGACATTTGGCTTTGCTCCCATGTTGTGCCAGTCAGTTTTCGTATGATGATACTATTCCTCGCATGTATTTTATGTTTTGTCTCCTGACAATGTGAGGTATAGGATAGCGTGCGGTCCAACTTTAGTCCCAAGTATGTGTGGGCCGTACTGTGTTCTAGATCCTGCCCTTGCCATTGGATCTGCATCTTTCTGTTCGCCTCTCTATTTCTGAGATGGTAGGCACATACTTGAGTTTTGCTGGGGTTTGATTTGAGGTGCTTTTTTTGGTTATATAGGGCAAGTCAAGAGCGTTTGTCAGTTTCTGGTCGACTTCTTTGAAACCCGTTCCCTGGGCAGCTACTGCTGTATCATAGGCATATATGAATTTTGTCACCTCTGTATCTATAGGTTGATCGTTGGTGTATATATTATACAGCATAGGTTCCAGGACACTTCCTTGTGCCTGCACATTTTATGTTGTTTCACCATCGACTTTGGTTACATCGAATTTGCATAGAACCGATGCATGTGTTGAAAAGGAATAATCTTAGGTAGAACGTGGAGATGTATGGGGCATACATTATTTCCCGAGGCATATGGAAGAATGTGAAACTAGGTTATTCTAATTAATGCAGTGCAGTGCCATGCGTCTTAGTATCCAACAATGGGAATCACGGTGTTCATCTCCACCTTGTTGTCCAGACTGATGTAGCACGTCATGTTTCCAGGAGATCAACGAAGACAAGAGACTGGGTTTTGCCTGGTATACTTCCCCTGACTTGACTCCCTAACGAAGCGAAGTAATCAATTGCCCGGTTTAACCCGCCGTTCTGTGTGTGGCTCGTCCACATGTTTTGCTACTTTGTGATTTCTCTAGCAAGTTTCTTGAATATGCTTATTGTTAGCAGTTTATTTTTCTTTTCGCAAAATCAAAATTAATAACCCAGAAATCTTTCTGTTTAACTTCCATTTTTTAATATATCTGAAGTAACATGTTATCTCCACAGCATCTGAGGTTCTAGGTAGGTGCAGAATTAAGAAGAAAGCATGGATCACGAGTGAAATACTGGATTTATGTGACAAGAGACGACAAATGAAGAGAGCGAAGAAAACAATAGATGGTATTCAGCGTTATAGAGAGATAAATGGAACCATAAAGACCAAGATGAAACAGGGCAAGGTGGAATGGATAACGGCTCAGTGCGCAGATATCGAACACAATCTGGGAAGAAATGATGCCAAGGAAGCATATAAATTAGTCAAGGACTTAGTAAGACCTGTACAAAGTCGTAATACAACGATTCAGGACAAGAGTGGGAAATGTCTCACAAAAGCTCAAGACATTCGTGAGCGCTGGACAGAGTACTGTTCGGAGCTATATAAGCATGAAGGTCGAGGTGGCCCAAGCAATGCAATGTCTCCTGAAGTGAGTCTGATAGAGGAAAATCAAACGATAACAAGGGAAGAAGTATATGAAGCCGTGCAAATGCTGAAGAGAGGGAAGGCTGTAGGTGTGGATAATATCCCAGCAGAGCTCCTGCAAGTGGGAGGTGAGGCGACAATCACTACCCTGACTTACATCTGCAATAGAATTTGGCAGACAGGAGTGTGGCCCACCTGCTAGACAAAATCAGTCATTATACCACTGCCTAAATCGGGAAACCTAAATGTGTGTCAGAAATATCGAACAATCAGTCTGATAAGTCATCCAAGTAAAGTTCTCTTGAGAATAATACTTAACAGACTGAATCCACAGGCGGAGAATAGCATTGCCAAAGAACAAGCGGGCTTTCGAGCGGGAAGGAGTACCATCTAGCAGATATTTAATCTTCGGCTACTGAATGAGAAGTACTCAGAGTATCATCAACAACTCTACAATGCCTTCATTGACTTTAGAAAGGCGTTTGACAGAGTGTGGCATGCGGCGCTATGGTCAACAGTGATATTGTGAGGGTCATTGCAAACCTTTATCAGCAGGCGACAAGCGCAGTCTCAGTAGAGGGAACGCTAGGCGATTAGTTCCGTACGACGGTGGGTGTGAGACAGGGATGTATACTCTCCCCAACACTCTTCAATATATTCTTGGAGAGAATATTGGAGACGACCTTAAAATGACATGTTAGCACGGTTAAAATAGGTGACAGGCTTATCACAAACTTCCGCTTTGCTGATGATATTGATGTATTGGCAGGCACAGAAAGGGAACTCCAGGAGTTGGTTGGTAGATTGGATAGAACGGCCCTGAGTTTTGGTATGGAAATAAATGCAGATAAAACAAAGCTCATGACCAATAACATAGCAGGGTTTCAATCTGTAATAGAGGCGAATAGGCAGGAACTTGAGGTGGTAAAACGTTTCAAATATCTGAGATCATTGATCAGCGAAGAGGGATCGAGGCCAGAGGTAATTGCAAGAATAGCACAAACAACAGCGGCGCTGACTAGGCCGAAACCTATATGGCAAGACAAGCGCCTCGCCCTCGGCATAAAAGTTAGACTAATGTGCTCTTTGGTGCTGTCAATATTTCTGTATGCCTGCGACACCTGGTCCATTACAGCATATATCCAGGGCAGGATCCATGCAATGGAAATGAGGTGCTATAGAAAACTCCTAAATGTTACATATAAAGATCGTGTCACGAACGTAGAAATCCGTCAGACAGTTGAAGACGCTATTGGTCCTTTTGAAGATCTGTTCACAGCTATCAAAAGACGAAAGATGGCCTGGTGCGGGCACGTCGCGAGGTCCAACGGAACTACTAACTCGATACTCTTTGGGTCCGTACCAGGACAGAGAGGGCGAGGACGCCCAAGGAAGAGATGGGTGGACAACATCACTGAGTAGTCAGGCCTTCGTCCCGGTGAGACACGTCAGGCGGCGATAGACAGAGAGAGCTGGCGTTGGATTTTCATGTCTTAATGTGTGCCCCAACGACCTGATGGGTTACAGGATGAACTGAACTGAACTGAACATGTTATCCGTTGGCCCGCCTCCCATTTGTTAGTTCACGTGCTGATGTGCTGTGTCTGCCCTAGATAATCCATATCCATCACAACATCCATATCAACATCTCTCCGTTTTATCATCGCTTTCTCCTTACTCTTCTGTCGATCTCTGGGAAATTAGGTTATTCGCCAATTTATTTCTGCATTACGCGAGGAGTATTATTTCTAGACACCTCTTCCAAGCCGAAAAGACTATTTGGATGCGTGAATTGTGGAATGTGTAATGGGACTAGAGACGAGTATCGTCTTTGTTTTTTCTTCTTCGTCTTCAGTGTTCGTCCTGAAAATGAAATTGTCTCGCAGTTGACAGCGAGGCTGCGAAATTGTGCCTTCACATCCTCATTTCAGCTGAGTTTTTTTATTGGTACATGGTTTGCCTTCCCACTGCGAACCTATTCTCTTAGCTAGGCAACACTAGTGCGGATTGTTTCCAGGGCCTCCACTTAGACACGGAATAGGGTTTTGGTCAACTCTAGTTCGCTGACCCTGATACAAGCAGTCAGCAATGGATCGATACCTCCTGTCAGCTTCTTCCTTCACTGTGCTGTATCTTGGGCGTACGGGGAGTCGTCTAACCATTCTTAGTCACATCTTATGTGTTGACATTGTGACAGTTAGAGGGAGTTATTGATGTTGTTCTTTGATGCAAACAATGAAGACGTTTACGCTTTTATACTGCCCTGAAAAGGACGTTGAGTGGCCGTTCGTAGTAGCTTTCCTCACACCCCGAGCGTGCTGGTGTAGATTGAATGTGGCCCTGCATACGGTTGTGTTATGAATGGTTTCGTCCGCGTGACGCTCACTACTGTGGACATCACATCTCGCCATCCAGACTGCATTGGAAATAGCCTGTTCCTACGTTTACATGGAAGAGAGATAGTGGTATTGGTTATTATATTGTACCTGATCCTGGCACGACGTCCTAGTCAGTATATTGTATCTGATCCTGGCACGACATCATGGTCAGAATATTGTACCTGATCCTGGCACGACATCCTGGTCAGTATATTGTACCTATCCTAGCATGACGTCCTAGTCAGTATATTGTGCCTGATCCTGGCACAACATCCTGATCAGTATATTGTACCTGATCCTGGCACGACATCCTGATCAGTATATTGTACTTATCCTAGCACGACGTCCTAGTCAGTATATTGTGCCTGATCCTGGCACGACATCCTGGTCAGTATATTGTACCTATCCTAGCACGACGTCCTAGTCAGTATATTGTGCCTGATTCTGTCACGACATCCTGGTCAGTATATTGTACCTATCCTAGCACGACGTCCTAGTCAGTATATTGTGCCTGATCCTGGCACGACATCCTGGTCAGTATATTGTGCCGGACCGGGATAGCGTCTCATCTCTCCACCGTATAGAGAAAAAAACTGTATGCTAAAGTCATTAACGTAGAACTGCCGGAAATAATCGGACATATGCCAGCAAGAAGACATAAAGAGAAGGTGCTGGCGATGGATAGGAGACATATTAAAAAACGTATGTGATAGTATTACAAGATTGTCACTGTTCTGGAATCTTCAGGAAAACATAAGTAGGAGCAGACCTAAACACTCATGAAGTAGAGGCATCGAGACAAACCGAAAACTGGCAGGAACGTCGTGGACAGAGCTAGAAATATATCGAATGACAGGAATACTGGACGAGCAATTGTTGAAGACATGGGCTCCGTACGGAGTTAAAGAGTTTTGATTTTGATTGATTGTAAAAGCTGGCATGTTTTCATATCTACCACACACACACACACACACACACACACACACACACACTCACACACACACACACGCACACACACACATATATACTCACATACTTACACATACATAATCACACACTCAAATCGATTTAGAAATATAGTTTGTTTAAAATGGTCATTGGTTTGAAGTTGCTAGACAAGGTTAAAAAAACACAATGAGAGAAGAAAAAAGACAGTCAAATAGAACAGAAAATATTAATAAAACGGATAGACTACAACTAGAAAAACCCCAGGCTAGTTTTACAAAAAAAATCTTTGTCGCGGAACCAATAGGTAAAAGAGGCAACGAAAGGTCAAGGAACAAATAGAAAAGCGATTTAGTTGACGATACGAGAAAAACCAGTTGTAACAAATTTGTGGAAATTGATCTGGGCAGGATTATTTGACGAAGATTGATTGATGAACTGTGCACTCAAATGTGATAAGGAGAAAGAAAATGATGTATTTGTGATAATGGTGTTTGTGTTACTATCAACAAAGTTACATATTAGCATCAGAGGTCGCAAAGGCACACATTCATGCTCTAGAAAAATATAAACACTGAACTAAATTGTATTAAATTGGGATCTTATAGACAGCTCGGAATCGAAGCACGATTCTCCAGGTGATGAAAGCGCCTCGCTACAAAAAAGGAGATGAGTTATGAGATTTGGCATGTGTTTCTTTAAATGTCCCTGTTGCTAATTTGTTTTTTGGTATTCATGTACGTATTATGGGTTATCAGCTTCACATTTGTTGCGTCTAAAAACATCATAAGCATGTATGTAATGAGTGCAAACATTATTTTCATTGCATACAGCCTGGGACTCATCGTGTTTATGGACGGTTGACACGACGGCTCTAAGCCGAGTATATAGGTACCTATGGAGTGCAACAAAAGACTATAAACAGAAGACAATTATCAACAGCTTCTTTTAAGAGTTTTGAGACAAGCTGACAAGGAGAAAACAGAAGACAATTATCAACAGCTTCTTATAAGAGTTTTGAGACAAGCTGACAAGGAGAAAACAGAAGACAATTATCAACAGCTTCTTATAAGAGTTTTGAGACACGCTGACAAGGAGAACAATCAAATAACTGACTATGATAAAGAAATAAACAAACACCATACAACATTAACTTGACTAGTTCGCCTCGATTCTACAATCTTGTGACGGGAGGAAGACTAACATCTGGTCAGGCAAAAATATACTGATAGGACATGTTAGGGTCAGGAAAACCATACTGGCCAATACCCTTATCTTAGCTCCCTAGTAGGCCTCTCTGGAAACGAGCTGTTTTTCATTGCAGCCTGGCTAGCGAGGAGAGGGATCGAGTTGAACCCCATAGTAGCAGTGACACGCATATGAAGTCAAGCATAGCCCAACCGCCTGGATGCGGTGGACGCCATTCCACCTTTATCAGCACGCTCTGTATATGAGGATAGCTACTGCAAGCCGCCATTTAACGTTCTTATTCAGGGCGTACAAGAGAGTAACCTACTCATTGTGTGCATTGGAGACGGCGTGGCCCAGTGGTTAAGTGGCACGGCTCACAACCAGAAGGTGCTGGGTTAGATCCCATCACAGCACCGGCCGTTACCCCAAGGAAGCAAACTCTTAGAAAATGCAGGAGGAAGCAGACCCTTACATAAAATGCATGCTGAAGTCGGATGCACTGGGCCGACAGGCGCAAAATAAAAACCACAGTGTAACGCACACACGCCTTGGGAAATAGATAAAATAAGGCGAACAAAAAACAACAAAAAACAAAACAAAAAAAATTGTTTGCATTCGCAAACAACAACGGAGTGTAGAGATCCTTTTTTATCTTGTCCCTCTAACCTATCATTTCTATAGAATGCCGTCACCCTCTTCATACTCAACGCTCCTTAATCGCCTCTTACGTCTGGCTGGGTTAAGTGCCACTATTCTTTTTTCCCCATTTAGACCCCGATGGCTCACGCGCGCCCTACAATAGTACCAGTATGAAAGAAAAAGACATTCACAGACACAGCAGCCCCAGATATGTATGTCTAGATAAATATATATATATTTAAATATATATATATATATATATATATATATATATATATATATTTATATATATATATATATATATATATATATATATATATATATATATATATATATATATATATATATATATATTAACGAGAAGCACAGAAGTCTAACACAGCTGCCAAATCGGATCGTAAAATTCATAGCTCAGCTGGAAATAACATTGACGGTTAAAAATAACACAAAAAATACAAATTTCAAGGGCTATGGAGTGTTGCAGTGAAGGCCATACGTCATGACAACGAATGCCACCAAACTTTACATAATGTTGCCAGATAAAATAATAATTCTTCAAGAGAATTTACCGAAATTATGCCTGAAAATACTCACATAAAAAAGACACATTTTATGAGAATACCTGTAGCCAGCAACGATCAGAATGCACTGAGTATTATAAACATACATTCCTATGAAATATTGAATTCCAGTGTTATTTTAGTGGCAATGGGGACAGAGTTATTGGAACAGATCAGGGTATTAACATGACAATATAAAAATATAAACTTTTTCGGAATTTATAAAAATCAAACTTTGAAACATTGAAAACCGTTTTTAAAAGAAACTTAAAATATTGAAAATGGGTGCTTTAAAAGAATAGAAAAATTGGAATGGTATGAGGAAATCATTAGAATGAAACGATTGGATTGAAACAAACACCAGAAGGGAAACACGTGAGAAGAATTGTGCACAGTTATTAAGACAACCAGTAGATTGCAGTGCAGTATCTGTTTGGAATTACGGTGGTAAAAGATATAGTAGAATTTAACATTTTAGACAAACAGGAAAAAAAAAGCTCTTTACAGATATAAGAGCAAAGAAGACGTGGGGAGGGCTTCAGTGGACAGTACAGGACAGCTAAGGTATGTGTTTTGTGTAGACCTAACATGTTTGGTTTTACTGTTCTTATAGATATATAGTAGAGGTAGCAGCATCAGCAGCAGTAGTACTAGTAGTGGTAGTGGTAGTGGTAGTAGTAGTAGTAGTAGTAGTAGTAGTAATAGTAGTAGTGGTGGTGGTGGTGGTAGAAGTAGTAATATTAGCAGCAGCAGTAAAAGTAGTAGTGGTAGTAGTAGTAATAGTAGTAGCAGCAGTAGTCGCAGCAGTAGTAGCTGCAGTAGTAGTAACAGTTGCAGTAGTAGCAGCAGAAGTAGTAGTAGTAGGATTAGTAGTAGTAACAGTACCAATGCTGGAAATAGTAGTAACAAATGTAGTAGTAGAAGTAGTACTAGTAGTGGTAGTAGCAGTAGTAGTAGTAGTAACAGTAGTGGAAGTAGTAGTAGTGGTAGTAGTAGTAGTAGTAGTAGTAGTAGTAGTAATAGTAACAGTGGTAGTAGTGGTAGTAAGAGTAGCTGTAGTAGTAGTAGTAATAGTAGCAGTAGTAATAGTATTAGTAGCAATAGTAGTGTAGTAGTAATAGTAGTAGTAGTAGTAGTAATAGTAGTAGTAGTAATAATAGTAGTAGTGGTAGAAATAGTAGCACTAGTAGTAGTAGTAGTAGTAGCACTAGTAGTAGTTTTAATAGTAGTAGTAGTAGTAGTAATAGCACTAGTAGTAGTAGCACTAGTAGCAGTAGTAGCACTAGTAGTAGTAGTAGTAGTAGTAGCACTAGTAGTAGTAGTAATAGTAGTAGTAGTAGCACTATTAGTAGAAATAATGTAGTAGTAATAGTAGCACAAGTAGTAGTGGTAGTAGCACTAGTAGTAGTAGTAGCACTAGTAGTAGTAGTAGTAGTAGTAGCACTAGTAGTAGTAGTAACACTAGTAGTAGTAGTAATAGTAGTAGCATTAGTAGTAGTAGTAGTAGTAGCACTAGTAGTAGTAGTAATAGTAGTAGTAGTAGTAGCACTAGTAGTAGTAGTAACACTAGTAGTAGTTGTAGCACTAGTAGTAGTAGTAGTAGTAGCACCAGTAGTAGTAGTAACACTAGTAGTAGTAGTAGTAGTAGCACTAGTAGTAGTAGTAATAGTAGTAGCACTAGTAGTAGTAGTAATAGTAGTAGCAAGAGTAGTAGTAGTAGCACTAGTAGTAGTAGCACTAGTAGTAGTAGTAATAGTAGTAGTAGTAGTAGTAGTAGCACTAGTAGTAGTAGTAAAATAGTAGTAATAGTAGCACAAGTAGTAGTAGTAATAGTAGTAGTATCACTAGTAGTAGTAGTAGCACTAGTAGTAGTGGTAGTATCACTAGTAGTAGTAGTAGCACTAGTAATAGTAGCACTAGTAGTAGTAGCACTAGTAGTAGTAGTTGGTGTTAAATGCCCACAATGAGTAGGATTACACAATTGTGCGTCATTATCGACTATGGAGTCGTAATTCACATCTTGAGCTTTGTGTTTCTTTTCTCCTTGTGGCGTTGTGGTTTCACTTCTCCATGTTGCAAGAGTTTCTGTTTACCCAGCAGGAAATGGCGCTTCGGTCTACATCTCCCCTTGACTTGATCTGCTTGATTTTACCATGATCTTAGACACATGCCCTGTGTCTTCATGTTCCGCTTATATACATGTTTATCCTTTGCTGTGGCAGGCCGTATATTCTTTTGCCATTCGTCAACTGTCCGTTGAGTATAACTTTGGGGATGCGACCATCTTCCATACAACGAACATGACTAAGCCACCGTAGCCTTAGTTGTCTAATGAGAGTGTGCATGTCTGGGAAATCGGTGCGAGAGAGCACCTCTGCATTCGCCACTCTGTTCCTCGGTGTAATTTCCAAAATTGATCGCAGGTGGCGTAGATGGCAGATGTTAAACCTTTGTTCTTGTTTTGTATAGGTTTCCCAAGTTTCGCTGACGAGACATGCACTGTAAACTATGACAATGGTTGTAATCGCAAGCGTCTGGCTGTCCCAATCACGCGTTGTTAGACCAGAAAATGTAGCATCAGCTTTACCAAAGCGATTACATAATTTCTTGCTCTAGAGATACTTTATCGTTGATATATGAATATGGTAATATAGAACGACATAAACAAAACAAAGATAATGATCACCGACAAAACACGATGTCAACATAGATTTACAGTAGATGGTGGGGAAATATATCAGGTCACGCATTTTGAATATCTGGACTCCAGAAATGATAACAATTGGCACTGCTTCCAAGAAATCAGAAGTGGACTAGCCATTGCAACGCAGAGGAGTTACTCCAGGAGTAAGGTCTTGTCCTCACCAATCATATTTCTCAGATAATCCATATGTTACAGTATCTTCACATAACAATATATCTCAGTAAATATGTCTGTTAAGTCAACAACAATATCAGGAAAATGTAGAAAATAAATCAAGTCATCATCTGATACAACTTATGACAAACGGAAGAAAATAAATCAAGTCATTATCTGATTCAGCTTATGACAAACGGAAGAAAATAAATCAAGTCATCATCTGATACAGCTTATGACAAACGGAAGAAAATAAATCAAGTCATCATCTGATACAGCTTATGACAGACGGAAGAAAATTAATCAAGTCATCATCTGATACAGCTTACGACAAACGGAAGAAAATAAATCAAGTCATCTTCTGATACAGCTTATGACAAAAGGAAGAAACTTAATCAAGTCATCATCTGATACAGCTTATGACAGACGGAAGAAAATAAATGTCAATTAACTTAAAAGGCTCGAGCTTCAATTATTTTCCTCTCCCTTTTCGTTTTCTAGTCCGTATTTGATAATATTTACATATCGCATTTCAGATACCCCCCCCCCCCCCCCCCCCCCCACCAACCCCTTTTCCGCCTCAAAAAGGTGATTTAGAAAATAATTAGAAAGACATTGATATTTAAAGAAACGTACATAAAAAGAAAGGATGTTTTAGCAACACATATATGTCAGTAAGTATTAGTACAAGATGCAGATATTGCATTATCGGTCCAATACAAGGTTATCAAGGTATTAGTGAAAGTTAAAAGGCTAGTGGTTAAGTGACACGACCCACAGCCCGAAGGTGCTGGGTTTGATCCCCAACACAGAACCGGCAACAACAATAAAGGCAATCCCGTAGTAACACTGCAGACTGGAATTAATGGTTCAATTGTTCAGTGCATTAGTTAGTCTGCATCTTCTTTTTTCTGAGATGGAATAACTAGTTTCCCTCCATGTCTTCTGCTTTCTTTAAATGTAAGGCAAGCACCCATTCGCATCTGTGTTTGCTGGGGCGTGTCTAGTTATCGAACCGGGTCTCCTCAAAGTATAAGACAAGCACTCAAAACGCTCTGTCTGGGTCGAAGATGCAGCAGTGAAGGAGCGGACAACAGTCGGCGAATTCATAGCTGACTGCTTACATCACAGTTAGTGACCCATAGCTGGCTGCTTACATCACAGTTAGTGACCCATAGCTGGCTGCTTACATCACAGTTAGTGACCCTTAGCTGGCTGCTTACATCACAGTTAGTGACCCATAGCTGGCTGCTTACATCACGGTTAGTGACCCATAACTGGCTGCTTACATCACAGTTAGTGACCCATAGCTGGCTGCTTACATCACGGTTAGTGGCCCTTAGCTGGCTGCTTACATCACAGTTAGTGACCCATAGCTGGCTGCTTACATCACTGTTAGTGACCCTTAGCTGGCTGCTTACATCACAGTTAGTGACCCATAGCTGGCTACTTACATCACGGTTAGTGACCCATAGCTGACCACGATTCCATTCCGACTCCAGGTGGTGGTCCTGGAAACAGATTGCAACCATGCAGCCTGACTAAGAGATTAGTGTTCGAAGATGGAAGGTAATGCCCCATCCCAAAAATCGGATGTAGCAGGCCGAAAGGCGCAGATATGGTAGCTACGATGTAATCTACGACACAACAGAACAAAAGTTCTTTTCATGACAAGCGCCGAAGGAACAGGAAAAAAAGAAGAAAAACAAGACAAAGAAAAAGACGAAAAAGAAGAAGAAGAAGAAGAAGAAGAAGAAGTTAAAGAAGAAGAAAAATAGAAAGAAAAAGAAAGAGAAAATAAAAATAGAAGAAGAAAAAGAAAAAGAAGAAAAAGAAGAAAAAGAAAAAGGAGAAGAAAAAGAAGAAGAAGAAAAATAAGAAGAAGAAAAAGAAGAAAAGAAGAAGAAGAAGAAAAAGGAGAAGAAGAAGAAGAAGAAGAAAACGTAGAAGAAAAAGAAGTAGAAAGAGAAGAACAAGAAGAAGAAAAAGAAGAACAAGAACAAAAAGAAGAAGAAGAAGAAAAAGAAGAAGAAAAAGAAGAAGAAGAAGAAGAAGAAGAAGAAGAAGAAGAAGAAGAAGAAGAAGAAGAAGAAGAAGAAGAAGCAACAACAAAAAAAGAGAAAGTTACACTCTGCCAATAATTCATTGGTTCAATCATCCAGGATTGATCTTGGCTTACTGAAACACTGTAAAATAAACTTAATATTCGTATGACAGGAAAACAAGCTCATCTCAACATACAACTAATATCGGATAACATTCGGCGATGTCTAAGCTATCTGGATTGCAGAGACAACGTAGATGTGTGGGTGTGTGTGCATGTATGTCTTTAGCCTGCGTATGTTTGTGTATGTGCCTGTGCGTGTGTGTCTGTGTTCTTTGCTATTAGTCTCTGGGTCCTGCTCCCCTATTCTATTTTCATCTTGTGCCGTCTTCTTGATCGGTTTCTCTGGCTTCTTCTTCCACTTGTTTTTACCATCGGTCAATTGGTCGTCCCATCTTACATTTCTTTTGTGGGTTCCAGCACAACGCATGTATGTTTGTATTGTAAGACTGCTTTCTCGGAGTATATTTCTTTTTCCTCTGCGTGGTCACTTTCCAGCTGTATTTGGTATTTTCTTTTTCTCTTCCACGTTTCGGTTTTATTATTTTTTACTTGCACAAAATATATTACCTATAAACAGAACCAGACTCGTATTCCGACATTTTCTACCATCACGACTGTTGATCAATTTTAAGTCCCCATTTTAAAATTTTAACAAACGCAATATTTTATAACTTGGATCAAATACAAGGCGACAACGAGAGAAACTACTGAGCATCATAACATGAAAACAACAGCCAAATAATACAACACTGCTAAATAAAACTGAAGACATAATACTAGAGAAAGATAGAACCAGAAACGAAAGTCGTGATGACATTTCAAGAGAAATTCTGCTTGATGGATTGGCACACATATATTTCTCAATATTGAAATTTTAACATGCCCAAAATGTGTTGTTCCAAGACATTAATAATTACATTCTCCTCAATGCAACAGCTAACTTGAATTGTGTACTCTAAAAGCATTTAAATTTCCGTTAAAATGAATAGTAAATGAGTGAGCCAAAGAATTATCTCCCTCGTATTATGAATAGATATTTCATGTGTCAAGGTTTAGGGTGTAAAGGGTTAAAGATGTAATTCGTGTTTATGCTGCTCGTGTTACTTGTGTATATGAGTACAGACAGAGTATGTATACCAAGTTGCTGTTTCAGGGTACTTAAAGTGCTGTGTAATGGAATATAGAATTAACCCATGGCTGGTGAGTTGGGTAGCAACTACCCTGATGGGAAGAACATTTACACACCACTTGGGATAATTATCAATCTCACTTATGAGCATATGCTCAGGACTTCTCCGGGGTTTCCCGCTCTCTCCTTTATTACTCAACGTCTATACAGTAAAAGTAGCCGACATTCAACCGACAGTCAGGGCGAACGTTAACGTTTGCAGATGATAGCCTCACATTCAGGACTGGCTCAGACAGGCACGCCATGGTCAAAGGCATACAGGAGCCTTTACAAGTAATCTCACAGAGGTGTGGGGAATCAAATTTACAGATTTATCCCGACTAGATCGGACCTGATATGGTGCTCCATGGACAATGCAATGGTAATAGGGAAGGCTGACATCCCTAGCAGTATTATTGATGGATGTCTCATTGAAAGACGCAATAGCTTGAGGTATGTGCGAGAAACATGCCAGGACAATGTCATTCAAATCATTCGGAGGGGTCTAGCATCAGTCACGTCAGCAATGACTGCAAACATAGAGACGCGGCTACTTTTCATCCTATACGGTTGATGCTGTAAATTATCAGTTGGACTGGACATTCTTAACTTGTCAAGGTCACTTTCTGCAGGTTGCTAATATATCCAGAATGAAGGAATACGACTTAGCCTTGGTTGTATCAGGGATACCCTTTTGTGATGATTGGTGAAATAGTTTGACTTCTCTGTAAATTTAGACATGCACTGGCCCAGGCTAAAGCCTTTTGCATATGGATACTTCACAAATCAAAGAAACAAAAGCAAGACAGGGATGTGATGGATTGAACAAGTAAAGATATCAATTGATCAAGTGACCACGGCACATACCATGACTAAAGGGCAGGAATGGATCCATACTGCAGTTAAAATGGCAGGCTTTCGGTGAGCCATCATCAACATGACGTTCAGAGAATGGTGCCATATAAAATTAGGTCTGGGGATAGAACAACTGATGTTATAATTGTCAGGATAATGATGCTGTCATATATTCCGATGGATCTATGCTGGTTAGAAAGTTATAGACTGAAGTGAAAGGCTGAAGCGAAAGGCTTAAGGGAAAGGCTAAAGGGAGAGGCTAAAGTGAGAGACGAGGTCGTTTTGGGGCAAAGCGGGGAATACATGACGACAGTCAGCAGTATGAGACTGGAGGCAATTACTTTGGCGCTGAGGTACAGATAATTTGGGTAGCTTTTCAACTTGAATTTTTGAATTGTGTTCGGCCAGCGGCCGTTAAGCCTACTTTTTTCGATTTCTAACTGCCAATGGATGTTTATCGTGGTGACACTTAACAGATCTGAACAGATCTCATTACCCAGATATCAAGGGAATTTGTACCAAAATATCCACGTGAAAAAATCCCGATCTCCACCGTGATTCGAGCCCGCGAACACCTTACCTGGAGACCACTGCGCCCCCTTTAGGCATTGATGGCAAGTTATAAAACATTCTAGAACAATGGCATGCACAGGGGGGATTTGAGGGAAATCATCTAAAGACGTAGAACAATGGCATGCACAGAAAGGATTTGATGGGGAATCATCTAAAGATGTAGAACATTGGCATACATCAGAAGGAACTGATGGAAAGTTATTTTAAGAGATAGAACGATGGTTGGCTTTCCTTTAAGTTTCGAGGGAGAGTTATCTAAAGATATAGATCAACAATAACGCGTGCCTTTACGTTCAGATCGAGAGTTATTGTAACATGTAGAACAATATCATGTAAACATATCTAGAGATGAAGATCAATGCCATGTATATTTAGGTACAGGCGGAGAGTTACCTAAAAAGATAGATCAATGATGCGAATATTTACGTACGGATGGGAAATTATCTGAAAGGATAAATCAATGATGCGAACATTTACGTACAGATTGGAAGTTATCTGAAAGGATAAATCAATGATGCGAACATTTACGTACGGAAGGAGAGTTATCTGGAAAGGTAGGTCAATGGTGTGTACATTTACGTACAGATGGAGAACAAAGGCATATAACCGTAGGTATTGCTGTGGAATTATCTAAACAGGTAGAGCACTTGCGCACACCCGAAGGTACTGATGGAGCAATCATTAGAGATGTACAAAAAGGCATGTACCTGTACCTGTTTGAACTGCTCCTCGAAAGTCCAATTGTGTGATCTGTTCTCTCCGTCAGGGTCCTCAGGTGAAGGGGAAGGTTGAAGGCTACCCGTAGGTGAAAGAGGTGTGGTCGATGATGGTGGACAACGCTCAGCCGGCGAGGGTGGGCTGGGAAACGCACTGTGACTTGCCATTATTGGATGAAAAGGGTTTACTCCTTCTAAGCTTTTCAAGTCTCTGCCCAAAAGATGACCTCCCAGAGCTAAGTGCGCGTGTGCTAGAGGATGGCCCAAGTGGAATGAGGACAAGAAGTTTGCACTGTTGTGTAAGTGTGCTCTGAAGTCCTCTGGTAGAAACTTACTCATGTCACTATTTGTGTCTCCCATAGCTTTGGTTAACCCTCCACTGATTCCGCTGTTGATGGTGTTGTGGTTACTAATGACAAAATTCCTGTTGCCTGAACCAATAGTTTTGATGTCCACACCACTGCTAATACTGCTAGTCGCACTATTACTGTTTGCTGTTGTGATGCCACCGTTTATAGCGCTGTTAAGGTTTGTTAAGCCATTGGGAGTTGAGACAGATTTGTTTGAATTAGGTCTACTCAGGTCAAGTTCACGCTCAGACCTCTGTTGTATACGTTCTTGCACAAGAAGCATCTCTTTTTCTTTGGCGCGGAGCTGGTTGTTGTGAAGAGCTAAAGCCTCCTCGTGCTCCTTGAGTTCTCTCTCGATCTCCTCTCTCTCTTCCCTCTCCTGTTGCCTCAGCTTCTCGTACAACATTCGATCTGATGGATCAAGTTTATCTGCATTGAGCTCAGACATAACGTCCCCTGTTTCGCTGAGAACATCCGATTCGGGCTCAGATTCCATACTGTTGCCGTTGGTCTGTTGATGAAAGTATGAAGATAATAGAAACAATGTTACTTCATTAACTCTGTCAATAAGAATGATGCAGATTACCGGCTCATCAACATTATATTACACTAAGAAACGTTGGAAACGTACTTCCTGCAAGTAAAGTTAAAACAGTGGTGCATTACTTAGTTGTTCTAAAGGTACAATAAAAGGACAGAATGAGATAACTGTCGCCTTACAACTATGTCGTAAAAATTAAGAATATTGCTAGCAAATAGTTGTAAGAGCCGCCACTGTAAAAGCACATTTACCTGCCTTGCTTCAGTTTTCCTGATAGCAGACGAGGTGCAGTGCTCTTTCGTGCCTCAAATGGACAGTTGTTGTTTTTTATGTTTCTGCTCGAAACCACTCGCGTTTAGTCGAGTCAACTCTTTACGACATCTCTACGGTAGCAGGTTACCAGTGGCTCTTCTTATATCTTGGGGCGAACTTGAGAAAGTGAACCGTGGTCCTCCTAGAAGTAGTACAATGCGAGGATCCTGAGTAAGCTCACCAGTATGTGGTTTACAGTGTCGAACCCCACCTCGTTGGCCAGATTGCTGTGACACAGTCTGTTTTCAGGAGCACGAACGCAAATGTGAGGTTGGGGTCTTGATCAATATGTTTCACCTGATCCTGATTACTCTTCACCCCTACCTTGATCAGTATGTTTCACCTGATCCTGATTACTCTTCACTCCCAACTTGATCAGTATGTTTCACCTGATCCTGAATACTCTTCACTCCCACCTTGATCAGCATGTTTCACCTGATCCTGATTACTCTTCACTCCCACCTTGATAAATATGTTTCACCTAACCCTCATTACTCTTCACTCCCACCTTGATTAATTTTTTTACCTGATGATTACTCTATATCCCTCGAGGGAGACATTAATAGAAAGAAAAAAGTCTTTGTAGATATTGTCACCTTTGGTTTTTAAACTCTCAAAGAACGTATCCAGCATGCAGCGCCAGAAACAGAGCCTGTTGTTTATTTACGTATTCAGGTTGTTAACCTCATGCACAACCCTATACAGATACTTTTTATAAATTACATTGCAGAGTGCAATTACCTAATTCTCCATCACACCCCTTGTGTTGTTGTTGTTGTTGTTGAAGGAATGCCCACAAGGGTAGATTTACCCTTTGTGCGCCCTGCAAATGACGTTAAGTGGCGGTCTATTGAAGCTTTCCTCACATGTCGAGCGTGCTGGTGAGGACGGATCGGGGTCCTCCAAGCAGCCGTTCTATGCTTGGCTTCATCTGCGTTTCACTCACTACCTTAGGGATCACGTCGATCCCTTACGTCGATAGCCAGGCTACCAAGAAAACAGCCCGATTCTACGAAAGACTATGAGAAAATCGAGATGAGGGTCTTGACGAGTATATTTTGCCTGACTCTAACATGTCCAATCAGTATATTTTGCCTGACCCTAACATGTCCAATCAGTATATTTTGCCTGACTCTAACATGTCCATTCAGTATATTTTGCCTGACTCTAACATGTCCAATCAGTATATTTTGCCTGACCCTAACATGTCCAATCAGTATATTTTGCCTGACCCTAACATGTCCAATGAGTATGTTTTGTCTGACCAGACGTTAGTCTTCCTTCACCTCACACCCCTTAAATGTAAAACACAAGGAGACCCTCAGGGGAATAATGTTTTCATACAACACTATTTGATGAATTGTCACACCATCAGTATTTTAAATGACAGTCTATTAGGTTCAATTTACATTCTGTGAAAGTCTAAAACAAATGTTCATTTACGTACTGTGAAAGAAATGTTTTACATCACTTCTTCTAAAAGCCATTTTACTCAACATTTACAAATTGTGAAAGATATATTTTACATAATACAATTTAAACGCTATTTAACGAAACATTTGCGAACTATGAAATGACTGCTAGTGTAAAGAGTTTACAATTTTGTCCAAGCTTGACGTCACACAAGATTAGCCGATATTGCTTGTGAAGAGTAATTCCATTCCTTTAGTAGAAAACTCTTGTCGAGAGTAAAGAGTTCAGTACGAGTAGCTTAGAAAACAACAACAACAAGCAATACAGTATTACATTTCTAATGGGATTCGCGATTATGCGAATCTGTATAGGTTTTACGCCAAATCTGTATACGTTCTACACCAAATGTGTTTACTTCTTCTTCTTCTGCGTTCGTTCTCAATCTCCCACTACCAAACCCTGAAAAAGATTAAATAGCAGAATGTAGTCCAGAGAACGGAATGCGTTGTGTCGTAGTTTACAGCTTGACTGCGATATTTGCACCTTTCGGTCCAACACATCCGACTTCAGCAAGCATTTTTTGAGTACCGGGTTAGCATTCCCTCTTCGATCCCTTCTCCTTAGCCAGTCTGCCCTGCTGCAGCCTGTTATCCAGGATCACCGCGTGAAGGTGTAGAAGAGTTTTCGCTGCTTTGGTTCGCTGGCCCTGATGCTAGCAGTCAGTTATGGGTCGGTGACCACTGCAGCTCATGCGTTGCTCAGCATCTTGATCCCAAATGTGTTTACGTTTTACACCAAATGTGTTTACGTTTTACACCAAATGTGTTTACGTTTTACACCAAATGTATATACGTTCTACACCAAATGTGTTTACGTTCTACACCAAATGTGTTTACGTTTTACACCGAATGTGTATAAGTTTGCCATCAACTTATATTCTAAATGAGCTGTTGACTATGAAGTTATAAACCATGTTCCTCGTGGCAAATGTGCCAGGTACAACTCCAGATCTCGACTCCTTCTAGCCTACCCAGCTGAAGATGTGTAAGTTACCGATGAAGAGAACTGGATACCCTCATCTTATTTTTAAAAATGTGTCAGTAATTTAAGAGTCTAGCCCTTCATTTCCAACGGGATTGTCTTATATTCTTTTCTCTTTCTTCTTGCTCCTTTAATGTTCCAGCCAGATTATAGGCTTGCAACTACAGTTGGCCTCTTTTAGGTAACCTGCATCAAAGCACCTTTTGTGCTTTTTCAGTGGTGGTTTTTATGGCAATTTGTTTCACTATAAGCAATGACGTCGCTAGCTCCATACGCAACTCTCTTTAGTCGGCTTTTATGAAGGAAATCACGGAGTAAAGGCGGTTTTAATATTGTGTGGACATTAAAGGAATCTACCTGGGAAAGTGACTATTGTACGGCTACTTTCATTTTAAGCTTCAGTATTCCAAAAGTACTAAAGGGTCAAGGGAAACATACTGATCAAGGTTGAAGCGAAGAGTGACCAGGGACAGGTGGAGCATACTGATCAATGTGGGAGCGAAGAGTGACCAGGGACAGGTGGAGCATACTGATCAACGTGGGAGCGAAAAGTGACCAGGGACAGGTGGAGCATACTGATCAAGGTGGGAGCGAAGAGTGACGAGGGACAGGTGAAGCATACTGATCAAGGTGGGAGCGAAGAGTGACCAGTGACAGGTGGAGCATACTGATCAAGGTGGAAGCAAAGAATGACCAGGGACAGGTGGAGCATACTGATCAAGGTGGAAGCCAAGAATGATCAGGGTCAGGTGAGACATATTGATCAAAGTGGGAACGAAGAGTGATCAGGGTCAAGGGAAGCATACTGATCAAGATCTCACATCAATTCATCGCTAGTGCTCCTGAAAACAGGCGGTGTCGCAGCAGCTTGGTCAACGAGGTGTGAATCGACACAGCAATCTCTATAGGGGTGAGCTTCCTGAAGAGCCTCGTATCACACTACAGTAATGAGATCTATTTTTCCCCTTGTCGTGTATGCCTCATAATGAAAGAGGAACCATCTGTTAAACCCACTCTAAAAGAAACATCGTCAAGTGTTAACTAAACTCAGTACAAGTATCTTCGAACAACAACAGCAACACAACCTCTAAAGACTAATGTACTAAGGACGACAGTCTTTCTTGATGATTTGTTTGTTAGGTTCATTATTTAGTCACGTGATTCCATCACTAGCATCATCATTGACTTTCTAAATACCGGCCTGTGTTTCATGAATCTCTCGCTAACTTTGTTTAACTACTTATGCTCTCTATCTGGGATTATAACTTTCCATTACCCACCGACAAGACACACACGTGTAGCAATCAGTTAATCGGGGCCCTATTATTGCAGTTTTACAGTATTTTTTAACCACATTATCATCATCATCATGTTGCATGTCCTTTATAGAACGTCGCTCCTATCACAGTCTGTGTGAAAGAAATGCTTTCCCTTGCCAAACACCAGCCCCCACCAGTCATACCCAGGCATTTCTGGATATCTTGGTGCCATCGTCTTCTTGGTCTACCCCTGCCTCTTTTGCCTGTCCCCATACCTTCCATCCCTGTTATCTCAAGACTGTTGTGTCTCTTGATGTGACCAATATATTTACATGTGCTAGCCATAATGGAATTGATAAGCCAGTTCTTCTCTATACTCAACTATTGCCGAATATCTACATTTGTCTTTTCTCCGTTCAGTGTATTCTGAGGATCTTTCTGTTACATGTTGACTCGAAGGATTCGATTCTTTGTCTAGAAGTTTTGGTAATCGTCCATGATTCGCAGCCATAAACTGCCACAGGAAAAACACAGGCCCTCAATACTTTTACTTTTGTCGTTTTGTTGGTGCTCTGCCATAATATCTTCATGATGTTCAGTCTCTGCATTGCCATGGCTATTCCTCTTCTAATTTCTTTCGATCAGTCGCCATTCTTGTCAATTCTGTAGCCCAGATATTCAAAATGCCTGACATGATCTATTTCCTCACCATCTACTGTAAATTGATATTGACATCGTATTTTGTTGGTGGAAAGAAATTTCATAGTGAAAGAAATGTCACTTAATACTGTACTTAAGCATCATAATGTTACCATCTGCCCTGTGTTGGAATGCAGCTTTATATATTGCCAGTTTAATATTGAGGTATTGAAGGACAAGTAACAAGACAAGGCATAGTTTGCAATAGGTCACAATGACAAGATCTAGAAACCCAGTCCTTGCAGACACGAGTGGAGCGCTGGTAACTACGATTGTCTGGTCATGTACGCAGAATGGAAGAAGATCGATATCAACGACAGGCATGATCAGGAAAGAGTAAATTATCAAGACTCCTAACGACGACCTCAAAGTCCGCTTTGATAACAACGTAAAACAGTTCATTAGGACTAGTCGAACAAGAGTAAGGGGAAGACACCAGACATAATAGCTGGGCTTCTTTCTGGGAAACCTTGATACCCCAGGGTAGAAGAGAAGCGACTAAGTCAGTCCAGTAGGGTTTAATATCATTTGGGAAGCAATGCTAGCTAACGTATTATTAAATCTTATATTGTACGAAAATAGTATCGAATTAATGTGACTGCTTTTATCTCCAAATGATAATATATAAGTAACAAATGCTCCGTCAATGTGAAAAACTGAAATACAAGTTGTTTTAATGGGCGATTTAGAATAGATGTGTGTAGATGGCAACCTCATCATACAAAAAAAAAGAGCAACAGAAGTCATCAACGTAAGAGCTGTGCACATACACGTTTTGACGAAGGCATCCTGCAAGTACGATAAGTTGTAGTTGGGAGCCCATGTTCATATTTGATAACAATAAGAAAAGATGAATATCCATATTTTCACATCTGTGATTAAATTTGGTTTAAATGCACCATTTATTTTAAATGTTTGCTTTTTCCTTGTAACATAATCAGGACTCCTGAATTAAGGAGTCAATGACGTAATAGTACTTGCTTCGCCACAACATGGCTTAATCTAATGTTGGACGAAATGAACTTAACACCGTAATGTTGGACAGACCATCAAAACTATCTGATTATCGGTAATTGTCCATCATTGATCTTCGAGAAGTGAACAAAGAAATATCAGTGGCACGGGTTTGACTTATTCACTTGTGCGGGGAGGGGGGGGGGAGGCGCGAAGATGCAGCACAGTGAATTAGCTGACAGGAGCCAGTGACTCATAACCAGCTGCTTGCATCAGGGTCAGCAGACCAGAGCTGACTAAGATCCTATTCTGCCTCCAAGCGGCTGCCCTAACAACAAGCTGCACTAGTGTAGTCTGGCTAAGTAAATAGGGATCTTAGTGAGAAGGCAAACCTTGTACCCACAAAAGCCAGCTTAAATCGCAAGAATGGCCGACAGACGCAGATATTGCAGCCTCAATAGGAACTTCCACACAACGTCCGTTTTCAGAACAAACGACGAAGAAGAAGATAAAGAAGAGACGAAGAAGAAGAAGAAGAAGAAGAAGAAGAAGAAGAAGAAGAAGAAGAAGAAGAAGAAGAAGAAGAAGAAGAAGAAGAAGAAAGACTCATTCATATCTCGAATTGCTCGTGTTCAGATTTGCTAATATGTTCCGCCGAAACGTCGAAAAATCCAATGAAGGAAAAGAAAATCAGAAAAGCCCATCAAGCATAAATGTACTCTTTCTGTCTCTCTCTACATCTGTGCGCTGTGTGAGGGTAGATCTCAATGCTCTTAGAGATAAGCCTTTGTACACTTTTCTGGTAATGTTTATTTCGGATAAATTTGTTGAAAAAAAAAAGACACGAATAAGAGCGAGATGGCGAATCACTTGTCGAATGGATAAAGAGAAATGCAGAAACTTCTGCGTTTTTAATCAATTAAAATATTTGTGCAGGGAAAGACGTCCTCCTAACCAGCTTATGCCTGCCACATAGTGAGTTTTCCAGAAATGCATTTTTGAAATCAAATGAAATAAACGGCGTCAGCTGCATCAAGCAGTCGTATATTTTTTGTTTCTGCTTTGTTACTTGATGGGAGGTTCTTCAGTGATGTTGATTTAGCTTCTGTTTCTTCGTTTTGTTCAAATGTATGTCACTCATCTGTCTATCCACACATTCATTTATTTGTTTATCCGTTTGCCCATGTGAGATATGTTGGTATGTCCATGTGAGAAATGTGGTATGTCCATGTGAGATATGTGGTATGTCCATGTGAGATATGTGGTATGTCCATGTGAGATATGTGGTATGTCTATGTGAGATATGTTGGTATGTCTGTGTGAGAAATGTTGGTATGTCCATGTAAGAAATGATGGTATGTCCATGTGAGATATGTTGGTATGTCTGTGTGAGAAATGTTGGTATGTCCATGTAAGAAATGATGGTATGTCCATGTGAGATATGTTGGTATGTCCATGTGAGATATGTTGGTATGTCCATGCGAGATATGTTGGTCTTTCCATGTGAGATATGTTGGTATGTCCATGTGAAATATGTTGATATGTCCATGTGAGATCTGTTGGTATGTCTGTGTGAGAAATGTTGGTATGTGTGAGAAATGTTGGTATGTCCATGTGAGATATGTTGGTATGTCTATTTGAGATATGTTGGTATGTCCATGTAAGAAATGTTGGTATGTCCATGTGATATATGTCGGTATGTACATATTATGTCCATGTGAGATGTGTTGGTATGGCCATGTGAGATATATCCATGTGATGTACAGGTGAGATATGTTGATATGACCATGTGATGTGTATGTGAGATATGTCGTTATGTCTATGGGATGTCCATGTGAGAAATGTCAGTATGTCCATGCTTGATCCATGTGAGAAATGTTGGTATGTACATATTATGTCCATGTGAGATGTGTTGGTATGGCCATGTGAGATATGTCGGTACGTCAATGTGAGATATTTGAATATGTCCATGGGAGATAGTTTGGAATGTCTATGTGATGACTATTTGAGATATGTCGATATGTCCATGTGATGTCCAAGTGAGATGTGTTGGTACGTCCAAGTGAGATATGCCGGTACATGCCGGTACATGTTAGACTTACAATTTGTTCAGCCCATCATACGTATTGATCCCAAGTACACTTTTGTAGGATGGAAATAGTGCGTAAACCGTAACCTACCCTACATGTTAGCGACATGTGCATGGAGCTACCAACCTCCCAATGATAAGAAAAATTTTAAAATAAATGAACACAGTGAAGGGCAAACAAGCCTGAAACCATGCATTTTAAAACGAGGCCAACTATAGTGGTTACCAAATGTGGAATCTAGAGTGTAAGTACGATTTTTAGTTCTACCTTTTCAAAAAATCCACTGGTACCTCCCAAACAAATCATTACATAAGCTTTTTTAAAAGCCAAAGTGAGGGAATGTTCTGAATCTAAGTAAGTCAGTACCTTACTTTACATATTATTTTTCTCATTCTTCTTCCATCATTGTCTACAATCTATAATTCAAACATATCCTCTTCTTCCTTTTGTGTTTCCTTATTTCGTGACTTCCTTCTTACCTTCCTCACCGCACAGCGAGATCAAATCTGCGGATACAAGCCTTGCACGTGTTCGCTCTCGGCGGGAAACCATTACAAAAACAGAGAGGAAGTCGCGGGTGTGGAAAGAATTAATTAGTTCAAATTTATGTTCCCCAGATTTGCCTTCTTGTACAAACGGTACAGAAATAACCGTTAAGTACAACCCACGGGGCATTATTTTCAGGCAAAATCGTTACAGGTACTGAAAGGAAGTATAAATACCAAGAAATTATTTATCAAGCAATTTCGTGTTGGTGGATGGGGATTAGAAATGGTAACGCCTTATTATTAAGCGAAGAACTAGTGGTTTGGACATTGGTCTTCAGACCAAACGGAATACTGATTCAAAACCTCAAAACCTTAACAGTGCTTCGTATTGATTCAATTGGGGTAATGTAAATACCTAGCCTGCACATTTCCATTGCTACTGCAGAGGACGTGACCTTTATTCCGCAATGCTAAAAATCTGTTCTATATAGATAAAAATTGACATAAAAGCTGTTTTTTTTTCAAATTGAGTAATTCGGTAAATTAAAGACATTGTTAGAAGATTTCAGTGAAGTTTCGTTTTCACATAGAAACGTTACAGATAATTTTCAGGAAGTACATTTAGAGCGACTTTAATGTTGAGCACAAAGTATGCAAGAATTAACAGAATGGACAAGCAGTATTGATATAATAAGCAAGTACAAACTTTACTAATACATAACCAACAAGTAGAAACATGGCTAATATAACCAACAAGTACAAGAACTGCTAACATAACCAAAAAGGATAAGTACTGCTAACATAACCAACAAGTACACACACGCCGCTAACATAACCAACAAGTACACACACCGCTAACATAACCAACAAGTACACACACCTCTAACATAACCAACAAGTACACACACGCCGCTAACATAACCAACAAGTACACACACCTCTAACATAACCAACAAGTACACACACACCGCTAACATAACCAACTAGTACACACACCTCTAACATAACCAACAAGTACACACACCTCTAACAACCAACAAGTACACACCCACACACACACACAAACACCTCTAACATAACTAAATAACCAACAAGTACAAACACCTTTAACATAACCAACAAGTACAAACACCTCTAACATAACCAACAAGTACACACACCGCTAACATAATCAACTTGCACAAACATCTAAGCGAAACGCGAATCAAGCCATCAAGAGATCCCAGATACGCCCATCTCACTTCGCTTAAGACCTAGTATAACAGCTATTCTAACAGACATACTCCTACAACAGTGTCTGCTATTTGAGTGCCTTCACTAAAGGCAAGACAGTATAGAGAACAAAATATACAGGTTTTATCACAAGTACAGTCTGTCTTGACAGTATAATGAAGAACAAACGAAAAGGGCTTTATCATCTAATCTGCTGTCCAATAGGCAGGCAAATCAATGTTTGCTTACAATTTACAGACAATAACTTTTTCAACATGTAGAAGGAACGCCAGCATTCATCTTCAGTGGATTGTCGATAAATAATCACAGTTATATGATAGACGCATTTGTATTAGTTGAAAACGAACATGAATTACAAGTATTAGTAATCAAGAAAAGATCACAGGCTAAGAAAATGGACTGTTCATTGGCACTAAGAAAACTAAAGATGTAGCATTAGAAAGGTAGACGAGATGTCAGCTTTATTTATAATGATAATAAATTGTCAGATACTGGAGTACTCAAAAACGTTATGTGTTTTGTAAAAATAATAATGCTCGATTAAAGATACAAAATATAAAATCTGGAAAAGGGCACGAATGAAGTCAACTATTTTCACCAAAACGAGACAAATATTGATATGCAAACAAGTAACCAAAATATTTGGGGACTGGGTGGTCTTCAGCTAATGCGTAGCACTCGGTTGCAGGTTGCGTGTTCAAATAACGGTGGAAACTGGGATTTTTTTCACTGGGTTATCTGGTATTTCCCAGGATATTTAAGTAGTAGAGATCGGACGTTCGTGTACAATGTCGCGCACGTCAATAATCCCTCGACAGATGGAAATCGAAAAGAGTAAGCTTAACGGCCGCTGTCCGGGCAAAATTCAAAAGTATGTTTAAAATCTACCCAATCTATTATCGGATCCTCGCCGGTGCTAGAAATTCGTGCATTGTGCTGAGATTCTCCACAAAAATGGAAAAGAACAGAGCAAGTATAAGTGAATCCGTTTGTAATGGCGTTGTTTCTTCGACTAAACTAAACTGAAATATTAACAATGAGAGTAATCAAATCTATATATTAATATATATATATATATTATATATAACAATTGGAGAAGAGAGTACGGGTATTTGTATATATATATATATATATATATATATATATATATATATATATATATATATATATATATATATATAATATCTGAAGACGATGGCACAAAGATATTCAGGAATGCATGGGTATGACTGTGGCGGAGGCTGAAGTTTTGGCTAGAGAACGAGTTTCTTTCAGAAAGACTGTGATGGAAGCGATGTTCTACAAAGGACATGCTACATGATGATGATTATATATATATATATATATATATATATATATATATATATATATATATATATATATATATATATATAAAATTTAAGAACCCATTGAGCAAAGCATGTAAATAACCTAGGGGGAAGCAAAAAAGATGTCAAAACGAAACGATAGTTCAACATCATGGATAAAGAAAAACAATCAACAATAGAAATTATAAACATCAAATAGTTTCGTCGTGAACAAAATGTGCTGAGTACCATAAACTATTGATTTTAGTCAAAGCAACAAACAGTTCTGGGTACCATAAATTATTGATTTTAGTCACAACAAAAAACAGTGCTGAGTACCATAAACTATTGATTTTAGTCAAAGCAACAAACGTGCTGAGTATCAAAAACTATTGATTTTAGTCACAACAACAAACGGTGCTGAGTACCAAAAACTATTGATTTTAGTCACAACAACAAACAGTGCTGAGTACCAAAAACTATTGATTTTAGTCACAACAACAAACAGTGCTTAGTAACAAAAACTATTGCTTTTACTCACAACAACAAACAGTGCTTAGTACCAAAAACTATTGATTTTAGTCACAACAACAAACGTAAAGACAAAGTGTTTTATAAGCACTTGGAAACCATACAACAGACAACAGAAAACATAGAACGGACAACAGAAAACATTTAAACAAGAGAATAGAAAACATCAAAAGCAGACAATAGAAAACACGTACACAAGACAACATGAAACATATAAAGCAGACAGCAGAAAATAAAGTATGTTTTTTCTTCGTTCGCTCTAAAACAATCACATATATTTCCCGCCTAGACCTGTACGTTCTGAAGAGGCATCTCCTTGCACCATACAATTCATCTCGCAATTGAATTGAGAAGGATCAAATAGTCTCCATGTTCCTCTAGTGGATCCGGCACACCTGCAGAACAAGTTCCACCATTTGGTTGTTTTGTCCACATGGGCACATGTCTTTGAACCCAATTTATATTTTGCTGAACAGATGATTTTTCAACCTGAATTGGCGTTCCGGCAATCTGACTATTATCTTTTGATCGCTTGTTGACAGGGCACTGCTTTTACAGATTATGGGTGTATTCTATTTCATTTGAAAAGTTGTATCATTATCTTTACTTCTTCTTCTGTAGCCCTGTCTTGATCTTGGATTTTGTTTCATACCTCTTTCACCAATCTATCCACTTTATCACTTCACGTTACAGTGTGCAGGAATCCACATAATTTTATTTACTTCTTCTTCTGTAGCCCTGTCTTGATCTTGGGTTTTGTTTCCTGCCTCTTTCACCAATCTATCTACTTTATCACTTCACGTTACAGTGTGCAGGAATCCACATAATTTTATTTATTTCTTCTTCTGTAGCCCTGTCTTGATCTTGGGATTGGTTTCCTGCCTATTTCACCAATCTATCTACCTTATCACTTCACGTTACAGTGTGCAGGAATCCACATAATTTTCACTGTGTTGAATATATGGCTAGCATCCACGAATGTCTCGGACCGAATGTCTAATATGTTTTTAGCGATTCTTTGAGCTTATTTTGACATTTATGGAATAGTTAACGAAAACTGTCACTTCTCTGGAATGGTCCAAGTTTTCCACGATGGCTATTTTTCGATAAATAGAAGAAATGCCAGGACTCATTATCCATGGAGTATCAATAAATATCTGAGGTATGCGGATGAAATAGTTCTATAGTTAAAAGAGAACAAGAAGTCCGGGAATTGATGTATCAAGGAAAGAACAAAAGTCGAGTAATTTGGATTAGACTTTAACAATGAGAAAATGAAACAATGATTATAATCAAAGTAGATCAGAAATTGAATCTACATAGTAACAATAGAGACTCAGACACTGAAACAGCTTCTCTTATCTTGGAAATATAATAACGGAGCATGGAAGATGATAAATGGAAATCAAGAAGAGGGTAGAGATGGCTAAATCAGTTTCCACCAACTTGAGTCATATATTGACAATAAAGCAAGTCACTCACAAATTAAAAATGAGAGTGATCAGGTGTTATATGCAGTCGTCTGCACCGTAGGGCAAATTGTACCACCAAGACAAGAGACAGGGGATGTTGGAGATCCATTGATGTAAAGATGAACTGAGCTCAGCTTAACTGTGTGGCATTGAAATGAGGACGATAAACAATCAATTCGAGAAGAGATTTTATGTCTTTTAATTGTGGATGCAGAGCAGAATGAGGCAATCTCACGGAAAGAGAAGAACAAAAAAAGGAATTCTTGGAGAAACTAGTAGGTGCGCAGAGAATTGATGGTTCGAATCAGAGTCAGGCGGTTTATAAATATGTATCACATCAAAAAACTTTGCGGAATACAATACTGGAAGAATTGTATCGATGGGGGTGGGGGTAAGCGTGACTATGGTAACCAAGGGTGTCAGTGGGAGGACAATATCAATAGACGCAATGGAAAAATCGTGGCAGATTGGGCTATCAAGGCAGGAGGCAGAAAACGTTAGAAATCTATCACCCCCAAGTTTCGATGTGGAGAAAGCACTTGAACTATTCTTCAATAATTTCTTCTGAGAACAAACGTGCAAACCATATTATTTGAACAAAAAATTATTTGGCAAAAGCAAACAATTCCGTTCTGAGAATAAACGTGAAAAACATTGTATTTCAACAAACAAAAAGAATAAGCGTTTGATTTGGAAGGTCCAAAAGCAATGGTTGCAACATGACATTCCTGAATAGCTTACAGAAAGAGGCCTCAAAACGTCTTGGCCTTGTGGATTTATTATCTTGGTCATGCTGAAGTTTACGGCTATCAAACATCCGGCACTCTGGCTTCAAAGATATCCATAAAGAGGAAATGATATACGAATAGGGGACACAAACTGAAATCGGGCCCACCAACCGAACATATTCGGTCCGATTCTATTAAACTAAATATAACTTGCACCGAAGGGTGTTTTCTACAAAAAAAAACTAACTAAAAATAAACCAGATTATAATTACTATGTGTTTTTCATGTGCTGGATGTAGAGCACTGCAATGTTAATTACATGTTATCAATATGGCTTCAATAAAATGTATATGTTGTATTAATACAATTCCGAAATCTTATATTGTATTACTACTAGCTTCAATTCTAAGCAATAAATGAAAATGGCCCGTCGGTAACTCATTAACATGACCACCGACTTCTGCATAAAAGATGGTTGCTCTCCCTGCGCTATCGGAACCATAGGCTTCAATTCTCATTGAACGACTTGTGGATATGCGTGGACTCATATAACTTATTTTAACATAATATAATGTGCTTTTTCCCCAACCATGTTATTGAAAACAATATTTTAAATAATTTTATGATCAGAAATAATTGAAGCTCAAACAAAATCTTATTTTCTTAAAACATAATACAGCGGCTAGAATGTCTTCAGATCATCAATCCGCTCGAGTCTATAACAACAGACAGTAGGACCTTAGTGCAAGGAAACCAAAGGATCAAATGTGATGGTCTTCAAAAAATACTACAGAGGCACGGGTTGAAAATATCACCGACCACACAAAAGGCACGCGAGCTGCAACGCCTGACATCGTCTAACCCAATAAACGAACAGTTGAGATGACATAATACTAAGACTAGTAGCACGTCTACGTTATTCAAAATGTAATGATGTAAAAACACATGTCGTAAAATCAGTATACAACAAAGGAAGCATATTACAATCTCGACACTGTCGCCAAATTGTAATTGGCATATTCTGTAGACTTCGTAATAGCTCAAATATATAAAGAACATTAAAATGAGAAAATTGTTATGTTGAAGAGTTCAAATATTGAAAGGTATGCAAAGTTTTAAACAAAGGCCAATGATAGATATACCGAATGTGAAGTATAGCAGAATGAGGTTATTGTATTAATGTAAATGTTCATGTTAGATTTCAATAAATATAACAAATAAATATGATACGGTCATCAAATTAAAAAATGTGAGAGCTAAAAATATATAAATTGCATGTTAGATTTTCTGTAAATTTGAAAGTTGAACTTCAGGCATATTGTTTTACTTAACTCCATACTAGAAATACTAGAACAATTAAATTAAAAACTGTATGCTAGACGTTCGTAATTATTCAAACAAACTTGATGTCAGGCATTTCATAAACATTAAAATAATACACTATATATAATTTAAATTTGAAAATTGTATTTCAGACATTCTTTAAATCTTGAAATTGTATGTTAAACATTCTATCAGTTTAATAAAATATATGTAAGACATTTCATAAATATAAACAAGATATGTCAGGCTTTTTATAGATAGTAATATAAATGAAATTGCAGTTTAAAAGGCATTTTGTGAATTTTTTTTTAAATATGTCAGACATTCTATAGTTAGAACAAAAATTATATGTCAGACATTCTACAAATACAACAAAAGTTATATGTGAGCCATTCTATAAATACAGCAAAAATAATATGTCAGACATTCTACAAACACAACAAAAGTTATTTGTCAGACATTCTATAAATACATGAAATATTATATGTCCGACATTCTATGAATGCAAGAAATTATGCCAGATGTTCTATTAAGTATGTGAAAACAATATGTCTGACATTCGATAGAAAATGTGAAACATAATGCTAGGCATTCACTATACATACCAAAATAGTTAGTTATATGATGCTAATCTCATATGAAAATATAATAAATATTAATTTTTTAATTTGTCCGGCTAAGGTAGTCAGTCCTTCAGCAGACTTAACCGCTAGTCAGAAATAAAGTGTTAGAGACTTCAGTATACTAAGCCTTAGCTTGTGAGGTGGACTAGCCAGTTCCCTTCCTATCTGCCTTTTCCTTTCCTAACCGTAAGCCAGGTACCTATTTACAGCTGGGTTGACTGGAGCTGCCGGTAGTGGGAGTTGAACTCCGTATCTATGCCATGAAAAGCGAGTGCTCTACCAGCCGCTAATCAGCCCCTTCAAGATTTGTAATGTCAGGTATTCTACACAACTTTAAAATCGGTTAACTATGCGGTAATTGTAAGAAAATATTCAAATGTAATCCATATGAAATTTACGCAAACCATAGTCTTAAGGTAACTATATAAAATAGACACTGCTGTGGAGGTTGAAGTGTTTGATATTGTTATCAGCTTTTTTAATGAGGTGGGGTGGTTCGTTACCATCCATGTTGCCTTTTCTTCCCTAGTAGTAAGTAGTCAGGTTACCATTTACAGCTAGCTTGATTGGAGTGTGTCGTTAACGGGGAGGGAACCCGTCCCCATATGATGCGGAATAGAGTGCTCTACAACTCTGCTACTCAGATGTCCGTATATCATAACATAAATGTAAACTTAATTTTTTTAAACTCATATATCTAACATATTTGTAAACTAAATCGCAAATCACAAAATATATGTAAGCCAAGTAATAAATGTAAAACATATGTCAACAATATGCTGTACCTACTCCTTTCACAACGGGGTAACATTCCTGAAAATTATGTCGTAACATGAGAATTGGCGCAAAACTAAGTCATTGTGTAATGTATTTAAATGAAATAAATTCATGACTTGCACATATCTGCACAAATATTATTTTTAATTAAAGTGTATGATATATATATTTGTGTGTGCTCTATTTTGTTGTTAAGAATCTGTTTCACCGCGCTTCAGGTATTCCTATGTGCAGAAAATGACGAAGGGCGTGGATACCAATGGTTGCTGCAGCTCGATGGTTGTACACACTTCTACTCCGTCATCCTTATTTGATTTCAAAGCTCTGCATTCTGTGAATTGCTGATTAATTTATTGAGGTCTTCACGCAATATGCGGTAATTTATAAATTTCAAAGTATCATCATGTAAATATTTATGGTGCCATAACGGGTGCGTGTGAAGTCCGGATGTCAGCATGAATCCCAGTCTGACAAAGACAGTAGATCCACACCAAAGTGTACTGGTTTGAGACCATCTATAGCTGCCATTCGCTCATGCCTATGCAGCGTTCAGTGAAATGTCAGGTAAAAGAATGGTTGTCATGGTGACCAGATACACAAATATGCGACATTTTTTTAAAGACCCAGTTGCAAATGTGAATTGTCGTTAAACGAACTATCGCAAAACGAGGCTCTACTGCAATATGATATTCTAAACTGTTAATCACGTGTCTCAAACTCCATCCCAACTGAGCTTCACAAAAAGTAATGCTCAACCACAGCATAAAACTAATTTCGATAGCACAATATGTGCATGAAAGTATTTTGATGCTCAAAGAACTGCACCAGAGTAGACATATACAGACTTTTTCGTTATCTTTAACTCAGTAATGACACTCACGTGACGGGTCACGTGTTAACACTTGGCGAACTGTATGCTGTCCGCGAGCTACGTGTTTGTGACACCTGGTGTAAGCCATATGACAAGGAAATGAGAGCTATAATTTATTTAAAGAATAGAAATCGCCCTGTTATGATTAAAGCTATATAAATGTTATTCAAATATGTGAACTTTATTATTATAGGAATACACTTTTAAACGGGGTGTACAATAATTAATGTGATAATATGTTTACCAGCTGTGATAATAGGTTTTTTCAATTAGTGTGATATATTTACTAATTAGCCTGATAATGTGAAAATCAATTATTGTGATAATGTGTTTACTAATTAATGTGAAGTATTAACCAATGAATGTGATAATGTGATAATCAGCCACATTGATGTTCTCATCAGCCAAATTAATGTTTTCTGCTGCAGTTGTTCGTTATGTTCTCATCAGCCAAATTAATGTTTTCTTGTGTGCTGCAGTTGTTCGTTATGTTCTCATCAGCCAAATTAATGTTTTCTTGTGTGCTGCAGTTGTTCGTTATGTTCTCATCAGCCAAATTAATGTTTTCTTGTGTGCTGCAGTTGTTCGTTATGTTCTCATCAGCCAAATTAATGTTTTCTGTTGTGCTGCAGTTGTTCGTTATGTTCTCATCAGCCAAATTGATGTTTTCTGGTGTGCTGCAGTTGTTCGTTATGTTCTCATCAGCCAAATTAATGTTTTCTTGTGTGCTGCAGTTGTTCGTTATGTTCTCATCAGCCAAATTAATGTTTTCTGGTGTGCTGCAGTTGTTCGTTATGTTCTCATCAGCCAAATTAATGTTTTCTGTTGTGCTGCAGTTGTTCGTTATGTTCTCATCAGCCAAATTGATGTTTTCTGGTGTGCTGCAGTTGTTCGTTATGTTCTCATCAGCCAAATTGATGTTTTCTGGTGTGCTGCAGTTGTTCGTTATGTTCTCATCAGCCAAATTAATGTTTTCTGGTGTGCTGCAGTTGTTCGTTATGTTCTCATCAGCCAAATTAATGTTTTCTGGTGTGCTGCAGTTGTTCGTTATGTTCTCATCAGCCAAATTAATGTTTTCTGATGTGCTGCAGTTGTTCGTTATGTTCTCATCAGCCAAATTAATTTTTTCTGGTGTGCTGCAGTTGTTCGTTATGTTCTCATCAGCCAAATTAATGTTTTCTTGTGTGCTGCAGTTGTTCGTTATGTTCTCATCAGCCAAATTAATGTCTTCTGTTGTGCTGCAGTTGTTCGTTATGTTCTCATCAGCCAAATTGATGTTTTCTGGTGTGCTGCAGTTGTTCGTTATGTTCTCATCAGCCAAATTAATGTTTTCTTGTGTGCTGCAGTTGTTCGTTATGTTCTCATCAGCCAAATTAATGTCTTCTGTTGTGCTGCAGTTGTTCGTTATGTTCTCATCAGCCAAATTGATGTTTTCTGGTGTGCTGCAGTTGTTCGTTATGTTCTCATCAGCCAAATTAATGTTTTCTTGTGTGCTGTAGTTGTTCGTTATGTTCTCATCAGCCAAATTAATGTTTTCTGTTGTGCTGCAGTTGTTCGTTATGTTCTCATCAGCCAAATTGATTTTTTCTGGTGTGCTGCAGTTGTTCGTTATGTTCTCATCAGCTAAATTAATGTTTTCTGGTGTGCTGCAGTTGTTCGTTATGTTCTCATCAGCAAAATTAATGTTTTCTGGTGTGCTGCTGTTGTTCGTTATGTTCTCATCAGCCAAATTGATGTTTTCTGGTGTGCTGCTGTTGTTCGTTATGTTCTCATCAGCCAAATTAATGTTTTCTGGTGTGCTGCAGTTGTTCGTTATGTTCTCATCAGGCAAATTAATTTTTTCTGGTTTGCTGCTGTTGTTCGTTATGTTCTCATCAGCCAAATTGATGTTTTCTGGTGTGCTGCTGTTGTTCGTTATGTTCTCATCAGCCAAATTGATGTTTTCTGGTGTGCTGCAGTTGTTCGTTATGTTCTCATCAGCCAAATTGATGTTTTCTGGTGTGCTGCAGTTGTTCGTTATGTTCTCATCAACAAAATTAATCTTTTCTGGTGTGCTGCAGTTGTTCGTTATGCCCTCATCAGCTAAATTAATGTTTCTTGGTGTGCTGCTATTGTTTGTTATCCCCTCATCAGCCATATTAATCTTTTCTGGTGTGCTGCTATTATTCCTTATGCCCTCATTAGCCATATTAATGTTATAGGTGTGCTGCCATTGTTCGTTATGCCCTTATCAGCAACATTAATGTTTTCTGTGCTGTTGTTATCCTTCGTTATGCCTTCATCAGCCAAATTAATGTGCTCTGTTATGTTATTTTTCGTTATGTCCTCATCAGCCACATTAATGTGCTCTGTTGTGTTATTGTTTGTTATGTCCTCATCAGCCACATTAATGTGCTCTGTTGTGTTATTGTTTGTTATGTCTTCATCAGCCCCATTATTGTACTTTGTTATGTTATTGTTCGTTGTGTCTTCATCAGCCACATTATTGTACTTTGTTATGTTATTGTTTGTTATGTCCTCATCAGCCACATTGATGTTCTCTGTTGTGTTGTTATCCTTCGTTATGTCCTCATCAGCCCCATTGGTGTTCTCTGTTGTGTTGTTATCCTTCGTTATGTCCTCATCAGCCACATTGGTGTTCTCTGTTGTGTTGTTAATGTTCGTTATGCCCGCATCAGTTATAAAAACGTCTCATACTTGTGTTGTGGTTGTTTACCATTCACATTAACCAAGAACGCGTTCCACAGGAATGCCCACGCCATAACGAAATAAGATACCAGACCTGGCCAGAGGGTGCGGAGCTGAGACAAAAGATGTGGGGCAGCCGCTCCAACCTGGAGAAGCCTACAGACCACATCATGGCGACTGGCCTATAGATATAGCATGACCAGAGATCCTGAACGCATTATAACAAGAAGTACGGATGTTGTTTTTCGCGTTTGTATCAGTCACATAAATCCTTTGATTTGTGTTGGAGCTGTTGGTCACCCATGCCGGTTACAGCGCTACTTAAAACTGTGTTGCTGCCGTTGTTGTTGTTCGTCACGTCCGCGTCAATAACATTAACCCGTTTTTGTTTAGTTGTTCGTCACATCCGCGTCAGTAATATTAACCCGTTATTTGTTTAGTTGTTCGTCACATCCGCGTCAGTAACATTAACCCGTTATTTGCTTAGTTGTTCGTCACATCCGCGTCAGTAACATTAACCCGTTATTTGTTTAGTTGTTCGTCACATCCGCGTCAGTAACATTAACCCGTTATTTGTGTTGTTCGTCACATCCGCGTCAGTAACATTAACCCGTTATTTGTTTAGTTGTTCGTCACATCCGAGTCAGTAACATTAACCTGTTATTTGTGTTGTTCGTCACATCCGCGTCAGTAACATTAACCCCTTTTTGTGTTGCTGTTCGAAGCTACTTATCCTGAGTTTTTCCCACTTGATGATGTATCATCTGTAGTAGGTTATAGTGGCTTCTCTTATTTTCTGCTGTCACTGAAAACGATGGCCCTGTGTTCTCCTGGTTATTGTACGCTTCGAGGCTTACAAATTGGCTCATCCCCGTAACGATTAATGTGTAGATCCCCACCCCATCTTGCTTCAACACATTTAAGTTGCATGAGAACGGCTAGGACATTCCTTGTCACTGTGATTCACTTGATTATGACGTTAATCTTGTCGCTCTTATAATATCAACATATCTGGATCAGATTTCACATATACAATTTTGTAAACTGCCATGACAATTACACTGTATATCAGTGGTTGAATAGTTAGTCAGTGTTCGTTCAACGTCAGTTAAGCAAACTCTTTTCAATTTCTAACTGCGGTGGACTGTTACCGTACGCGACACTGCCCATGGGGTTCCGATCTATTAACATAGAGATCCGGGGAAATACCAGAAAGTCTAAATGAAAAATCCGTCTCCATCGTGATTTGAACCTACGACCTTTAGCACCCGAGGCCGAAGTCTTACCTTGAGACCGCTCAGTCCCCACTAACAAGAATTGAAGAAGTAAAGCAAGGATCAAATAGAGAAATGAGTATAATAATTGAAGACGAACAGGACGAATTGAAAGAGATGAAGGAATGGAGAAATAGAACAGAGATGTCGAAGATGGATGTGTCGGGGGGGGAGTTGCCAAATGGATTGAAAATTGGTTAACGGGAAGAAGGCAAAGGGTGGGTATAAATAATGAGTAATCTGAGTGGTGTGAAGTGAAAAGTGGAGTGCCACAGGGCTCGGTTTTGGGACCAATTTTATTCTTGATATATATAAATGAATTGGACATAGGTATAGGATCCATTATTGCAAAATTTGCTGATGATACAAAACTATGCAGTAGTGTCTCATCTAAAGCAGAAGTGGATATATTGAGGTCGGATTTAGATAAAATTCGAGAATGGTCTGTAATCTGGCAAATGGAGTTTAATGTAAGATAAATGTACATTCATGCACATGGGTAGATCCAATATGGAACATAATTACAGAATGGGAGAGAACAATATTAGAAAGATAGATAAAGAAAGGGACTTAGGAGTTATAATAGATCATACATGTAAGGTGAGGGAGCAAGTTCAGGTAGCAGTAAAAAAGGCAAATGCAATGTTAGGGATGATAAAAAGAAATATTAAACATAGGAGCAAGGAGGTGATAGTCAAACTGTATAAAGCATTAGTTAGACCTAGATTGGAGTACTGTGTACAGGTGTGGAGTCCTTATCAGAGAGGAGATATAGACATGCTGGAGAGAATACAAAAAAGAGCGACAAAGCTGATAGTGAGATTCCAGAATTACAGTTATGAGGAAAGATTAAAAAGAACCGGCCTACAGTGTCTAGAAGAGAGAAGAATTCGTGGTGACTTAATACAGGTGTATAAGATGATCAGAGGAATGGATAAGGTAGACTATAACAAGTTTTTTAAAGTACAACCACCAACAAGGACAAGAGGGCACAGCTACAAGTTGACTAAGGAGATATTAGGAAGTATTTCTTTAGCCAGAGAGTTGTGAATGCTTGGAATGCATTGCCAAGTGAGGTGGTGGAGGCTGGGACGGTCAATGCATTTAAGAATAGATTGGATGCGTACAGCTTCTAGAGCAAGATGATGTAATTGGAACTGGTTGTATACAGACTCTGCAGAGTCTTCTAAACCAGTATAAAGACGTTAAGTTAAGTTAAGTTAAGAGCAGACTGATTAAGGAGAAGGGATCGACAAGGGAAGGCAACCCGGTATTTTAAAATGCCTACTGAAGTCGGGTATGTGGGATTGAACTGTGCAAATATCGCAATCGAGCTGTCTACTACGACACAACGCATTACATTCTCAGGACAACATCCTGCTACTTGCAAAACCCTTTCAATGGTTTGGTAGCGGGAGATTGAGAACGACTGAAGAGGAAAAAGAAATAAAGTATGAGTAGACGTGTTGAAGAAAGAAAATATCGATAAACACAAAGAACAATGGAGATTACAGAAAAGGGAGGACACGAGGTAGGAGATTTAGAACAACAATCAGAAGTAAAAGCGCAGAGACTGTTGGAGGATGACGAAGACTTAAGCATAGTAATTATTAAATTTGGAGAATACAAATTAAACAGAAAGTAAAAGTATTGAAAAAATTAGAACAAGGATTAACGAAGTCAAATAATGATTAAATAAAGAATGAGTAGATAACTGATTTAGGAGATCAACCATTGAAGAAGAAGAACAATGCTTGGTTACAGAGTTAGTACAAGAATTGAAAAAGGATAGCAAGAACTGAAGAGTAAGAACCAAGATTAAAGAAAAAGAACATAGATTGAAGAAGGAGAACATAGATTGAAGAAGGAGAACATAGATTGAAGAAGGAGAACATAGATTGAAGAAGGAGAACATAGATTGAAGAAGGAGAACATAGATTGAAGAAGGAGAACATAGATTGAAGAAGGAGAACATAGATTGAAGAAGGAGAACATAGATTAAAGAAAAAGAACATAGATTGAAGAAGGAGAACATTTTTAAATTAGGATGACAAGGATCGAAAAAGAACATGTCCTAAACAAAGAATGTGCAGAAGAGTTCTGCTAGATAAATTATAAGACGAACAGAGATCATTGATCTAAACAAGCAGTAAATTCAACAGGAAATAAAGGAAGTGTAAGATGGGACAGAAGAAAAAGAAGACTACTGACCAACAGCAGAACAGATAGAGGAGTAAAGATCAACAGAATGAAAGATAAAACAATGATAAACAGAAGCAAATGAAAAGTAAGGGTCGGGAGAACAAGAAGGCGAACAAAGATCAACAGAAGTAATGAAGAACGGCAGAGGGAAAAGAACAAGGACCGTCAGGCGAAAATGAAGAAGAAAAATCAATTGAATTTGCATCAAAAGAAAACGAGTAACACTGAGCAAATGGAGGAAGGACAATGGTTAAAAGAAGAAGAACCAGAAAGTTATTTAAATACCTTATATCAATGTGGATCAAAAGTAGAAGGATCGGGAGACAAAGAAGAAGCCGGATCAACAGATGAAGAATATGAGGTAAAACAACGATTAAAAGATGAAGGGATAGAACGGCCAGTCGAAGAATTTTAACAAATGTTCAGTAGAGGAACGGGAAATGTGAAGACGGATAAAAAAAAAAAGTAGGAGGCTCGGAATAAAAAGGATGATTAAAAAAATGAGAAGGGTCCAATGAAGAAGAAAAATAAGCAGAGCGGGGTTTCAGAAGAGGAAGTCAAGCAAAGACTCAGAAGCAGAATTCGAAAAAAGGTTCAAAAGAAGAATTCAAGAAAGGTCCAGAAGAAGAAAAAGACAAAGGTTAAAAAAAGAAGTAGAGATGTTCAGAAGAATAAGTAGCGAAAGAATCAGAAGAAAATGTAGAAGAAGAATCATAAGATGAAGTAGAAGAAGTACAGAAATGTTTAGAACAAGAAGTGGAAGCAAGAAAGGGTCAGAAGACGATGTAGAAGACGGATCAGGCGACACAAAAGTAGAAGAAGGAATAGAAGAAGTTGAAAAACGATCAGAAAAAGTAGAAAAAAGGTAACCAAAAAAGAGTAGAATTGGAAGAAAGAGAAGAAGATAAAGATGATCCAGAAAAAGAAGAAGGAGAAAAAAAAGAAGAAGGAGACGAAGAAGAAGGATTAGAAAAAGAAGTAAAATAAAAGTTAGCAGAAAAATTAAAAGAAGTGCCCGAAAAAGAACTTTAAGAACGATCAGAAAAAGAAGTTGAAAGAGGATCACAAAAAAGAAGAAGAATCAGAAGTAGAAGATTGAAAAAGGTGAAGTAGTAGAAGGATTAGAAGGAGAAGTAGAACAAGGAACAGAAGAAGAAGTAGTGGAAGAACTAAAAGGAGAAGCAAAACAAGGATCAGAAAAGAAGGAGAAGAAGGATTAGAAGGATAAGTAGAACAATGAACAGAAGAAGAAGTAGTGGAAGAACTAAAAGGAGAAGCAAAACAAGGATTAGAAGAAGAAATAGTAGAATGATTAGAAGGAGAAGTAGAACAATGAACAGAAGAAGAAGTAGTGGAAGAACTAAAAGGAGAAGCAAAACAAGGATCAGAAAAGAAGGAGAAGAAGGATTAGAAGGATAAGTAGAACAATGAACAGAAGAAGAAGTGGTGGAAGAACTAAAAGGAGAAGCAAAACAGGGATTAGAAGAAGAAGTAGTAGAATATTAAGAAAGAGAAGTCTGCCTAAAAGGAATGTGTCGGACCGAAAGGTGCAAATATCGCAGTCAGGCTGTAAACTAGCGACACAACCCATTCCGTTATCTGGACGTTATCCTGCTACTTGGAAAGCACTATTCAGGGCTTGGTAGCGGGAGATTGAGAACGAACGCAGAAGATAAAGAAGACGAAGAAAAAGAAGACGAAGACGAAGAAAGAGAAGTAGAACAGGAATCAGAAAAGAATGAGAAGAAGATTTAGAAGGAGAAGAATAACAGGAATCTGAAAAGAAGGAGAAGAAGGATGAGAACTAGAAATAGAACAGTGATCAGAAAAAGAAGTAGTAGAAAGATTAGAAGGAGAAGTAGAACAAGGATCAGAAGAAGAAGTAGTGGAAGAACTAAAAGGAGAAGCAAAACAGGAATCAGAAAAGAAGTAGTAGAAGGATTAGAAGGAGAAGTAGAACAGGGGTCAGAAAAGAAGGAGAAGAAGTATACAAAAAGTAAACAACAGAGAAAAGTATTAAAAGAGAAATGACGACATCGGTCCAAAAAAAAGAAGGAAATAATGAATAAACTAATGCGGAAGAAAACATTGATTCCAAAAACGACTAGGAAGAACAGAAGAAGGAAGATGTGATGCATCAAGAGAATAAAAAAGAGAATAATGATCAAATTTATCAGATAGACATAAAAATATTAATAAACATCAGACAAACGTCATCAAATACTGAAAACATACTATAATAAAAACAAAATGAGTCAACTGAACGAACTTAGCAGCACCAAACCAGAATAGTTTATTAGCAGGACTGTACAAATGACCGACCTTACTCGCCAGATTCTTCTTCGTTACGTAGACCGGCCTCGGAGATCACAGACCTCCATCACTTCTGATTCTTCTTGTTGTTTATACCATTTCCAGTATCTCAAATGTATCGCTACGTCTCTTTTTGAAACATCGAATGCTGTCATGGTAGACCCTAACGATCGCATTAGTTTAAGATACAATGAACGAGAATTGTTCCACTATAAAGTATTGATATATAAAGTGCCCTTTGTGAGTTGCCGTAGCTCAACATGTTATACTTTGCCCGATTATCTATCCATGGACTACTGCCATAACTTTTGGGAAACAATATCAATGTAGGTTAAATTGACCAGTTCATTTACTGATTTTCAATGTTTTTCTATATGACAGAACTGTGTGTATATATATATATATATATATATATATATATATATATATATATATATATATATATATATATATACATAACTAAAGAGAATAATGTTATTTTGACTTCATTTATTTCCTTAACCCCTCTAGGGTAGAAGATGCTCTCCATCTCACGACTTTGCACACCACGCCATTCACACAGATCGAAGCATATTGATTATGGATTGTGATTATGGGTTTCGAACAACAGGATAAAAGTGATCAGGACGGATCAGGAGGTGACAATTATCACTTTTTGAAGGACTGTTTTTACTAATATATTTCATTCTTGATTTCTGAATTGCATCACTTTTCTGACGTTTGAGTGTTCAGATATTCGATCTACATGCACTTGTTTTAATACTGCTCAATCGATCTGTTTGTATGAAACATTATAGAAAATAGATTTATATGATATTATCAACAAATGTGTTTTCCTTATTATTTAAGCTGAGCTTGTATTTTTATTTTCCGTTACTACCATATCAACCATTGCCTATAACTCTTCTAACTTTTCCGTTACTACCATATCAACCATTGCCTATAACTCTTTTAACTTTTCCGTTATTACCATATCAACCATTGCCTTTAACTCTTCTAACTTTTAAGAATGTATCATTTTCATACCGCGAGATATTTGTGTTGTCGTTATTGTTTTCATAGACCTTGGTGTGTTTTCAGTGTATACACACACACACACGCACACACACACACACACAAACACACACAAAAAGTAGGCAAAGAGCATAAATTCATGTTAGACGTTGTTTGGTGTCAATATTTGTTTTTAAATAGACTTTTAATCAGATCAATGTTGCCAATAGCTAAGCTTTCTAACAGTTGTATCGTTTCTATATGTGTCACATTGTTGAATGCATTAATATAGGCTACAAAGCAAAAGTGCAGATTGTCCCTCACATTACTCGCTTGTGTGTTAGTATGTGTTATAACAGAATGAGGTGACGACAGATTGTTCGTAATAAAGTGAGATACTATGACCCTAAGACCTCTTAGGTCACGAAAAACTCAAGACTAGAATATATTTGTCCTTTTGCCTTCAATAAATCTACACTGTTTCTAGTCAATCTCATTTCGTTATATTTATTGACCGTAATTCAGCTTTGAAGCACATACATCTAATTGTGAGATAGTTTTGGCCTTCTGTGACTTCTGTCTTATTGAAATATCTACTTTTACAGACTTTAGTAGATCATTGAATACATGCTCGTACTTATACATAGATGTCATTACTTGTCTAATATGACGGCTATTCCTAGATCTCATGCAGCTATAATTTAATCCCTTGCTATATTATTTCGGTTTTGAGAATATCCTTAATTCATGTTCTGCCACGCGTTCTCCGCATAATTCTGCAGCTGTCTTGGTTATTTAATACTTGCCTGCCATTATAACTGAGCTCATTTACATATTACTACAATGTTTCTACTATATTCTCCAATCCCATCAATATCATCCTTTTCTTCAGTTTCAGAAATGCTTTCATTAACTGCGTGCGTTTTCATCCGTGTAAAAAACGAAAGTCAATGTTGTGTCCCTTTGTGTATAACTTCGAGTTTGCTCTGATTTAGTCAGCATTCTTTCTGTTTTACGTTTGATTTTAATTATTTATTTTAGGTGTCGATTTATAATTATTGTTGTTGCATATTGCTTTTTCTTCATACATTTTATAAATGCCACAATTGTTTCCTTCAAAGTCTATTTTGTCTGTGGTTTTATCTTTTTTCTTCTAGGTGTGTAATCTATTATAGGCTTCTCCTAGAAAATATATGGATTCTGCTCTGGGTGAAAAGGAAGGCCACAGACCCCTAAGATTATTATCTAGACCCCCATAAGAGATAATCGGTCAGGGAAGCTGATTAACATAACAGCAACAATACATCCAAGGTAGTGTCTATACTCTGAACATTAAAAATAATATATAATTAATTTCTTCATTCTAATTAAGCAGAGCCAAAGTGAAATCTAGGTTATTCTTCTCATCCTATACTAGGAAATGTGAGCTGCCTGACTTTTCTTTCCATTTCTAAGATGCGAGCGATGTCAGTTTCCATTCTGGCCTCATGTTCGAACAATTTCCTCTCTTCATCTTTATTTAATCTTGCATTGTTCACCATGGCAAGTTTTTTTTTCTCCATTTTAAACAAACCTACGCCGTACTAATTAAGAAACAAGTATATTACAATACTCCCAAACAACGACAACATGAATTGGTTTGCTACATTGAATAAAGTCTCATAACATAAACTACGGTCTGGATGATGTGTTAGGCATTTCATTGTACTAAGCCATAGTTTGTGTAAGGTGGTGGGGCCAATTCCTTTTTTCGCTGTTTTTCTTTTCCTAATCGTAGGTGAGGTACCCATTTACAAATCCCCCCTCCCCCCCCCCCCCCCATACAGTTGGGTTGACTGAAACGTGCCGGTAGCAGGAGTTGAACTGCGTACTATTGCCTTGAAAAGCGAGTGCTCTACTCAGTTAAGGTGACTATATTTCATTGGGGTAGTTTTGAAAAAAACGACATCACATTAACGCCGGCAAACACACGTGCCATTTCCTTTCAGCAAATTGAGAAACATATAGATACTGATGGCTGATGTAGCTCGCTGGTTGTACAAACTTCTGCTCTGTTCTCTCTATCGCCACCTATTGTTATACGCCTCTATTTCATTTCAAACCCCTACAGTCATTGCTGGCTTATCGATTACGTCGTCTTTATTTAATATGTTGCCATTGGATTATATCAGTATGACTTCTTCTACCCATGTCTAATGTAAACTTCCGACTGATATTCAAGCCCCAATTCAACTCTGTTATTGTTGTAACTCCCACCATAATCAGAGTGGTGGGTCCAAACAAACCCCATCTAATTATTGACCCCATTGTCCAAAAACCAACATTATGGTAGCCGCTCCTTCTGTACCTTATAAATCAAGGATTGACAATCAAACATCATAACATTAATGAAGTTTCAGAGCTGAAATCTAAGACATTTAAGAGTTGAAGTCATGAAAACTGTAACTAAAGATCGGCGAATAATCGAATATGATCACCGACACTGGTAAAGCATACAGTACGCATGATCAGTGAAGTTGTATTGATAAAATATAACCCACAGATCGAACAGAAGAGCAGAAGAGAAAAAATGTTACGAAGACGCACTTTAGTAATTAGGCTGCTGATATTCACATATATGCTAAGCTCAGTCTTTATATCTACGAGTACTTATAGTTAAAAGCGTGATGGCATATAGGCTGAAAACTAAAATAAGAAAATTATCATAACTGATACTATCTATACAGTTATTATAATTAACAACAAAAGCAACTAGCACATTTTTTTTTCTTCAAAAACCACAAGTCACAAAGTAATATAGCAGACCATTCGTCCAACTTGTCAAGGTAGTGGTCTTCACCGATGAATAGAAATTCAAACAACCATCGAAAAATATGCGGTCCTTGTATCTTCTTTTAATAATTAATTTCAAGTTTACAAAATGAATGATAAACTTTCACTAAACCGTTAAATAGCTAATCAATTAAAACAAAGTAAATCAAATTCCCAAACAAAAAACTCTTTTGTTGCTTTTCCTCAGCAGAACCTTGATATACCACATTTAAAATAAAAACACAGTCGAGCTCGAGGTTAGAGTAGTATTTTACTCACGAGGTATATCTCCGATCCACTAACGGTCTGATCCATCGCAGCTCTAATCCGACCAACTACTGTGCGTCTTTTAACACAATAGAGGCGGTGCTTGCAGAGGACCCATACCCCAGCAGATCGCGTCGCTCTCTTTATCAAACATTGTATTCCCCGCCGCCAGAGCCCAGGATTCGAGGAAATTAATTTATGCTGTGACGTCTGGCCAGACCTGGTGTCTTGTCTTTCCAATCCGCGCAAGGCGCTTGACCTATTTACATTTATTGGGCCATCCTATTGAATGAAAATAAATTGAAATTTTATGACAAATAAAACAAAATCGTAATTGAAAATAAGGTTGGATGAATTGTAGAGAAGATTTATCGTAGGATAGGAGTCATGCGAAATGTAAAAAAATAAGAAGAAAAAAAAATTCAATTTTTTTTTACAATGATACGAAACTTCCTCTATGAAATAGAATACACATCCGGAAGTTGAGATTGAAAATGGCGACCTCCTTCAAGAAAACAAGTGTGACAGTCCCACGAGTGTTGAAGGAAAAAACAACACCAGATGGGTTATACTGGAAAAAATTGGAGGTTAGGAAAGCTACTTGATGATGTTGTGGTATCAGAAAATATGTTTAATGTGTTATGTCGTAAAGTGTGATAAAGGTAAACAATCTCAGTTACAACTCCAGCAAACATAAATAAGTCGTTTTTTCTACTTGAACGCAAACCTTGCGGCAAATCTCATCTGAATGACACCTATCTTCTTATGAATTGGTTTTTAGTTTCTGTTAGTAAGTTACTGTCATGGGAACCCTGTATATAAAGTATTATCTACGGTTCACGACATTTGAGGGTGATCAGAAAGTTGTAGGTGTAAAACTATAATAAGTCTTATTCATAAATTTTAGACCTAGACGTCCTACTCCTAGATCTAATTAAATTGCCTGATCTCAGTAGTGATCTGATCTTTTGATTAACAAAATTGTAATCATTTGTAAGAAGTTCTAGGCTATCTTACTTACTCTACTGTCATTATATGACGTTAATAACACAAATTACAATACTGTGCATCAAAAGAATTCTGCAATCAGCGAAGACCATAGTATAGTTACTTAAGTATACGTATAGTTAAGTAATTTGCATAGATCTATCTTGTCTAGAAATTGTACTGATGGTGATGGCCATATTATTCATCATCATGTAGCATGTCCTTTATAGAACGTCGCTCCCATCACAGTCTGTCTGAAAGAAACTAGTTCCTTTGCCAAAACTCCAGCCTCCGCCACAGTCATACCCAGGTATTCCTGGCTATCTTAGTGCCATCATCTTCTTGGTCTACCCTTTCCTATTTTACCTAGTACCGTACCTTCCATAACTCACTGTTCTCTCAAAACCATTGTGTCTCTTGATGTGACCAAAGTATTTGCATTTTCTAGCCAAAATTGAATTGATAAACCAGTTATCCTCTATGCTCAACTCTTGCCGAATGTTTAATTAAATTTGTCTTTTTATCTGTCTATTGTATTCTGAGGATCTATCTGTAACATTTTGACTCGAAGGATTCGATTCTTTGTCTGCAAGTTTTGGTAATAATCATCCATGACTTCGCAGCCATAAGCCGCCACAGGAAAAAACACAGGCTCTTTTAAGGATTTTACTTTAATCATTTTGTTTGTGCTCTGCCATAATTACTTCAGGCTGTTCAGTCTCTGCATTGCCATGGCTGGTCTTCTGATTTATTTCAAGCAGTCGCCATTTTTGTCAATTCTGGAGCCCGGATATTCAAAATGTGTGACCTGATCAATTTCCTCACCAAACACTGTAAATTTATGCTGACATTGTGTCTGTGGTTATTATCTTTGTTTTATTTATATCTATGGGATCAAGATGCTGAGCAGCGCAGAGCTGCAGTTGTCAGCGACCCATAGCTGACTGCTAGTGTCAGGGCCAGCGAACCAGAGCTGCAAAGACCCTTCTACACTTCCACGCGGTGATCCTGGATAACAGGCTGCAGCAGGGCAGACTGGCTAAGGAGAGGGGATCGAGGAGGGAATGCTAACCCATTACTAAAAAAATGATTGCTGAAGTCGGATGTGTTGGACCGAAGGGTGCGGATATCGCAGTCAAGCTGTAAACTACGACAACGCATTCCGTTCTCTGGACTACATTCTGCTACTTAGGCCCTTTCGGGGTTTGGTAGCGGGAGATTGAGAACGAACGAAAAAGAAGATTTATGTCTATAAACAGGTTTTGATCTTTACTGTGTCCATTTACAGCTGAATTTAGCTGCTCTAGCTCTTCTGCACTTTTGATAGTATCACTGTGACATACAATGTTCTCGTCTTCTCGAACATGTCTCATTACACATGTTGTATAGATAAGGTGAGAGGATACATCCCTGTCTTTCTTCCTTTTGTACTGCAAACCAATCTGCTGTTTGTCCAGATACTCGGACAGCGGCTTGTTGATCTTGGTATGTTTTAATGAGATAAATAATATGCACAGGAAACCCCATTTTCTTCATTATTTTCCACAGATTTTGATGTTTTACCGTATCGAAGGCCTTGGTGTAATCAATGAAACATGTGCACAGATCTACATTAAACTCTCTACACTTTTCGTAGATATTCCTCATATTGAATATGTGGTCTCTCTGTCTTTCCTAAAACTTGCCTGGACTACATGAATTTCAGATTCAAACCTGTTCCCTATATATATATTATTAATAATAATATTATTATATATAGAGTCTGCTTTTTGTTCTCTCTGTTTTGTGTTATTTGCACTTATCGTTCTGTATAGAACAAGAACAATTTTGCTGGCAATGTCGAATAGTATTAAATAAGTAAATGTACAAGAAATCATAGTTAAAAACAGCATAGCATTTAAAAAAATATAGATTAGGTCTAGTCTACTATAGAACAATGAAAACAGGATGTTTCGACTGAACAGACTTAGCAACACCATAACCACAATAGTTAGACTAGCTTCTAAGTGAGACTACAAATGACCGACCTTGCACGCCATATTCTTCTTTGTCTGTCACATAGACTGGCTTCGGCGATAACGGATCTCAATAATTTCGGGTTGTTTATATTATTTCCAGTATCTCAAATTTACCGTTCCTTGTCTCTTTTTGAAACGTCACCTGTTTTCACACTAGACTCTAACGCTCTCATTTGCATAAGATAGAAGAGTCTAGTCTAAAAAAGAATTGTTCCACTCTAACAATGTAGAGTTTATATATAAAGTGCCCTCTGTGGGTTGCCGTGACTCAGCATGTTATAATTTGTCAGATTAGCTATCCATGGACTACTGCCATACCTTTTGGGAATGGAAAATATAGAGTCTAGGTCATTATTTAAACTGCACTGACATTTCACAATACATGGTTCAGTCTCTGCCCATATAACTCATTAACTTAACTGGGAGCTAAATTTATTCATTTTATTCTATCACGGAACCCTAGAATTCCACGTCGGTTAAGAAATTCTGCTCGACTGCTTAACTACTCTAATGACCACTTGTAGTATGGTATTTGTCTAACTTGTAGTCATTGATTTGAAAATGGAAGTACTATTTGCTGTTTTTTAATATAGGTGTACACTGCCAGCCTACCCTACAGTTTATTAATGGAAATTAATTTAATGTAATCTAAAAATTGTAGTTGAATTTATTCGCTCAAATATGTGCTTTTTCATTTTAAAAAAGGACGGAAAATGATGTGAGATAAATATATATCTTGCTAAAGCAGTTTGCAAATAACTGGTATAACTCAAGACGATAAAATACTTTTTTGAGGAGGAGGGGTACGAAGCAGTTAACACAAAGCTCAAAACCCAAACTTGATTGTGTTCAGATTCATTAAAGAGTAATGAAGTAGTACTCTTCTAAGAAGTAAACCCATTTTCAAAATGCATGCTGAAGTCAGATGCACTGGGCCATTAGGGTGCAGAACACAGCGCAGTGCACTTCACCTTAGTACAGTGTATTATGCCTTGGGGAAACGAGGCAAGAGAACCATTCTTTACTTGCTACCATTCCATTTTGTATTGTGGTGTGCCAGAAGACAGGCATGTAACAAGGGGTGGAGATTGTGAAAAAACAACATTGGAATCACATACTTTGAGAAAACGAAAACTATCCAGACTATTAGAGGAGAACAGAACTAACCATATAACGGCTGTCACCCTTGTTAATTGGCAGGGACAGATCACTATTCTTCATCTCAAGACAGAACACACCAGACTGAACAAATGCATATACACGCATTAACGGCCTACTTCAAACGTGTAAAAAAAACTGCTGAGCATATATTATAAGACTGTCCCCTATATGGTCAGTTAAGGAAGATACACTGGCCGAACAATTTAATGCTAAAGTAAAAGCTGTATGAAGCTAAAGGGGAGCTTCGAACAACGGTCAAGTTTATCATGAGAACTTGACTGTCAGTGTAAACATCAAGGATGTGGTTATAAGAAGAATTTAAAAAAAGGAAGCAAGGTGAATGAGGGACAAAAAGTTGTAGGGACGTTAATTTCTTATGGTAGCACAGTTGATTAGTATTTTTTTTTAACTGTGAGTGTATTTTTCTATTATTTCAGACAGCAGTAACTGTAAAGGAGTATGGAGCAATAACAAGTATTAACTTCTGTCCAGTGAAACCACATAATTTTGCTGTAACTAGTTCTATGAGGGTAAGAATATTAGTTTCCTTTCTAAACTAAGATGTATTTTTGATTTCATTGGCTTTATTACTTTTCATGCTCTTCAAGAATGCCTATAATGAATTGCTATTATTTTAAACATCTTATTTCATATATCGATATCTGAGTCATCTATTCTTGCACAATCGAACACATTACATACTGAACTGTTTGCAATCGAATTGAATAAAGGTTGGGTTCAGATTTGTGCAAAAGTGACACAGTTTTTGTCATATAGTGACATCGCTTTTGTCATATAGTGAGTGACATAGTTTTTGTTATCAACAGCACACAGGTGAAATATATTTTTACTTGCAAATAAATAATTCAGCTAACAAAGCATACATACACAAAATAGTGCTATCTGTTAAAATTAATCTGCATGGAAAGATTTTCTTAAGATTTTACCCAATGAGATTAAACAATGTTCACAATTTACACAAAGTATGTGAAGCTGAACATTGTTTATAGAACCGTATGTAAAATCACCACATACAGTTTCTTTTTTTAAAATGACACTGCCAATACCTAATCTTTGTTAAATGAAGAGCTGGATTTCTGGAGGGAAGTATATTATACCTTTTTAAGATTTGAAATGGAAAACATGTACATAAATTGGATCAGCAACAGACAAAAAAAAATCACTCCAAAATCATTAAGTTAGCTTGATTAATTTCATACATTAATACTGATTTTCATTGAATTTAGTTTGCTGTTTTTGTTTCTCCTTTCCTTAGTAATGGCTTATTTAGGTAGAAATGTTGGAATACAGGCAATCTAATATGTACAGAAAGGGGATAGATTACTTTTAAGTGAATAATAACTTTTTTATCTTGCAATTGCATAGCGAAGCCTAGTAATATGATTAAACTAGTTGACAATAGAACTATAATAGTTATTGCTGCCCATCTGAATAGAAGACGACTACATCAGACCTCTGTTGTTATATATTGTCTCTTATGGTTGTAAATACCTTTCTGACACGATATTATATATTGTCTCTTATGGTTGTAAAGACCTTTCTGACACGACAGGCCCTACCACTCATATGACAGATAGAATCAGTAGTTGGACTATTGCATATTCTATACTCTGAAAAATGGCATTTTCTCTAAACCTCAGTATGTTCCGTTCAGTTATATGATCAGCTTCAATGGAGTTGGTGCGCTAGACAGACAGGTCCGGTGCAGGCGCAAGGAGGTGATGTCAGTGGTGAATCTGTTCAGAGGCACTTTCTGTAAGTGTTTGTAGTGCTTTCTGTCTTCCTGATGACCTGTGGGTAGCTCAAAGTGGCTGGTTGGGAGACATTTATCGGACATATGAACAGCATGTCTAATCCACATGATTTAGATGCGCCACAGAAATGTGGATGCTTCGGAGTTTTATCCTGTTGATGGCTTCAGTTTGGTACTTTATCCTGCTCGCAGACTTGATCAGTCAGCAGAGATGTGAACATGATTGTTTCTTGACATGTCAGCTATAAACTCCATGTTTCACAGGCATACAGAAGAGTAGTTAACACCACATACTTTGATCTTGGTGGCAACATTGATTCCTGGCAGCTCCCAAACATTTTCTCTTAACCTTTCAAATGCAGCACTTGGCAATCCTGTTGTTGACCACATAGTCAATATTTGTTCTACGAGCTCATTTACTACCTAGGTACGTAAAGATATCAACTTCTTGGAGATATTGTACATGTACTGGTTCATGGTATGGCTTCATGGGAGCAGATAGAAACATTACCTCCATTTTTCTCTTCTGTTATTGTACGTCCAAAATAAGCTCCTTCTTCTCATTTGCATGCCTTTTATCTTCGACACATGAATATTGGATATTTTTGGCTGTCGTGTGCATGGGTGATAAGGCCAGTTTTATTGGTATCTGTACCAGCAATGTTTTTCATCAAGTAGGGACTGAATTCGGAGGGGACGTAGCCTAGCGGTAAAACTTGCTCAGTTTTCACAATCCCAATGCACCAGGTTTGTTTCCCACCATGTCCAGTGTGGCAGACACATGAGCTTTTTTTCTCGGGCGATTGCTCCACCACGTAGGGAAAGTAATGGCAACGTACCGTACTGCACACTTGCCAAGAAACTTGTAACAGCCAAATAGATGGCGGTTGTAAGAAGATGCGTTCTGTAAGGGACATGCTACTACTTTTTAGGGCCTGAATATCTTCATTGTTTTCATCAAACCAGTCTGGGTTAATGCATGCTGAATGTTGCAGATTCTATTCTATGAATCAGTAGAGTATAGAGTATCTTTTGGAGTGGGCCATTTTTTCTCCTCTTTAATCAGACAGAACTGTTTACCCTTGATGTGGCAGTCAAGATTCGCTGAGAAGTTCTCTGTTAGTACTCTACTATCGATTTTTTAAATATCGAGGTGCTTCACTGGTATCACCCTGGTTACGCTGCTTGAGATTTATGTGCAGGTTGAATTTTAACATGGATCAACCTGTTGTCTATCCAGCATTTCACACCACACATAGCCTTTGTCGTGTAAAGTTTAGAGATATCATTGCTAAACCGTACAATATTGAATCATTAGTTTACAGCGATGTGTAAATACAAAATTGATTTATAGACATCCAGAACAATTTCATCATCTAACAATCTAACACATTGTGACTAATTTAATCCTCAGTACAAAACAATTCAGGTATTTCCACATCTACAATAATACCATGGTTTAATGTTCATATGTGGAGCAGTTGAAAAAAAACACTTTTGCACATTGTCCATTGCATTACTATTTGTACTCACTGTTTGGCTTGCCGAGCTTGGCTTTTATACTATCTAAGCATCAATTGAACCTTGGTCACTTAGTTTAATCATTGTTAACTTTGCACTTAAAGTGTGGGGGTTGCATCGTCTCTTTATCTCACAAGTAGACTTGGATTCCATTATAAGTTGAATAACATATCCAATTTGGTTATAATAAACATTATGTTTTTTAAAACACTGAGAGATGCAGAACGATTGGCTTACAGTGATTGTGGTTGGTCAAAATTCACCATAAAAGTGAAGCAAAACTGTAGGTAGGTAGGTAGACTGCTTAGGTGACAAAGACCAGTGACTTAGCCCCAGAATCTGCGCAGTGAGGGTGAAAAATGACACAGTAGTTAACCACTTTTTGCCAGCAATTTGGTACATCTGTTGTAAACACCGATAGTAATCACATGTCCACTTTTGTTAAACCTATTATAACCATGAACTTCCAAGTAACATTGTCATTATAGTCGTTGTCTCACATGTGGCGTTCTCAAGTCTACGTTACTGCAAATGGGCCACTTGCTTACGGTTAGGAAACAGTCAGCAAGGGAACAAATCATCCAATCTCATAAATCTATTTTGTACAATGAAGTCTCTAACATTTCGTCCCTGGCAGCACTTTCATTGCCCTTATTCTTAAATATAATCATTCATAATGATAATTTTTGAGCAATTTTTTAATTATGGTAGCACTCTCATAGCAGTAATTTGGTAGGCATTTTAAGCATTAATTGTATACACTTATCACAGTCAGCTCTTTTCTAACATTCCAATTCATTATTAGCACACAGTCTAGGGGAGGAGCCTGTCCTCCTACCAGGCATGTCAACTAGGTAGATAATAGCTGAATGGCCTCTATATTTGAGGGTTAACTCCAATAAACATCCAAGGGTCAGAAACTGTGGTCTGTATGTAGACCAACAAGAGACAGCCCTTCCACCATGCAAAAAATACAACAGACTAATCACCTGCTTGTCAATGCACTTATTTACAGGTTTATACAAAAAATAACAGGACAGACCTTCAAGACGATGAACTAACGTGAATTTTGGACTGCATATTGGGAATGTGGAACATTAGAAGTATGAACAAAAAGAAGACGATTAGAAAGAAATCAAGATTGAAAATCCCAACTCTCACAGAAACTAAGAAAAATGGACAGGAGGTTATCAATCTTCATGTTAACGTGCTTGTAAAGATAGTGAACAAACTTGTTTTTGAAATGATCATTCTTGATGGTACATGATATTTAGGAAAAATGGTAGCGATGTTCTAAATGGCAATGCCCACTGAAATTTGTAAATGATAGAAATGATGCTTTGCTTACCATCCTGGTTAAGATAGTGGATAGAGCTAAACTGTGCGAAGAACAACCGCATTTCAGGTACAATAGTCTCGGGGGGGGGGGGGGGGGGGGGGGTCGATGGTATGGAAAGCAACATTACAATGAAAGGGCTGAATGTAAATTGGTGAAGATTACAATTGAGAAAGCAGTTGGACGTGATAGATATAAAACCATACATGGTTAAGTGCATGAGAATGGTAGGTAATCTGTTATTCATGAAGGATCTCTGGGCAGTCTATAAAAGCCTATCCTTCCTTGGTGTTCATAGAAAATCCTACTCTAGTATCCTGAAGCAGACAAAGCCATCTGACTGAGCCACAGATGGGTTAGGTAGAATTCAATTTTGGAGCAAACTAAAGTTCTCTAGACGATAATAGACGTTATCGTCATACTCTGAGTAAACAAGTTCTTGAGTATGATGGTCAGATGCACCTCTGGATCGAAGAGACAAGGTAAACCTGTCCTAAAAATGACAGAGCACGGACCATAAGCCAGCTCCAAACCTCTGAAATAAGAAGGTGCACCAAGTAAGAAGGGCAGACAATATAACACCATATCCAAATCAAGTCCTTGCAGCCAGTGGCGCAATCTCAACTTCGGTTGTTTGGTCATCTCGGCAGAATGTAAGAAGATTGGCTACCAGGGAAAGCCAAGAATCAAGTATCAACTTAGAACTATCTAAAGTCTGCTGGGATGACAACATAAGGCAGTCTATAAGAGACCATGGACTAGACTGGAACCAGGTCAAGAGGAAGACAGTTTATAGAATAATCTTGTTTACTTTCCGTCAAACGTCTACACCTCATGGTAAAAGAGAAGCTATTAAGTAAGCATGAGCAGAAGGAAGTGCTTAAATTTCATTTTTTAACAGCATCATCCTTCATGTTTTGTTCAATCCACCTCTGCCTTTTACCCCCTTTATGGTTGCAAGTGGCTAAGAATCTCTATAATCTTCTAGTGATGGTTCTTTGTGCATTTTGTTTTAGAGGATATTATTAACAACCCTTCTTTGTTGCCATGTAGGACACTTACTAGTATGGAGCAGCGGCGCTCCTATTTCTTCCCTGGGACTCGTATGAACGTTTGGTTGTATGGTACTTAAAGTAATACCGCACTGGCAAATGTATAGACTTCTCCTGAGAATAAGCTTTGTCAATCTTGTCAGAAAACCAACTTAGGAATCTTTTGTTCATTACACGCCACCAAGGAATATGTTACTCTAGCTTCAGCCAGTCTCTATAATATGACAAACATGTAAGGATGAGGTTCGTGGAAATGAAAAGTGATACGGGTCAGGTGAAACATACTGATCAAGACCTCCACTATTTTACCTCGTTGGTGGCCCTGGAAACATGCTGAATCATAGCAGCCTTACCAGCGAGTTGAGGATCGATACTGGAATCTCCTATAGTGGTGATCTTACTGAGAAGTGTCACATTGTACTACAGTCAGGAAGACCCCAGTTCACAGTCTCATTTACTCCTCACGATGTAAGAAGAGCCACTGTAACCCGCTACCAAAAGAACACTGTCTCTAGTCGACTCATTGCAAGTAGCTTAGATCATCAACCACAACATAAATGTCTCTTAAACTGGAATTCTTCGCCAGGGAGTGGTCGCCGTTGTGTGGGTACCAACTCAGGGTCCAGTCGTTTCTACTGCTGGTGCGTGTCGTCCAGTGGGACAATAGTCGGTCTGCTGTGGGGTCGTATGTGTTGTGCTTTTCTAGTAAATCACTGCAGCGAGTTGACGGCCGTCCCCACGGTCTTTTTTTGTCGCGCGGGTACCACAAGGTGGTTATGGTTCTCAGCCGCCGTATTTTCCAGAGTCGGTTGAGAGATTTTCTGCAGTAGGATAATAATTGTTTGCTGTGACGAACAAATCTCACAGTTCCTGCTGACTTTAACATTGCCTAAGTAATCAGGACCCGTCCATGACCATGGCAGAGTTTCAGACATGAGACAGGGCAGATAGAGTGGAAACAATGGGCCTCAGCCAAGTGTTGCACGGGACTACTCAATGCGGGATGTGTGTAGACCTTGTCAGGTAGGAACGTCCTGAGAGAGGCGGACAGCATGACATAAGAAAGAGAGACAGCGCCGGTTCCCCGTTGAGGGATGGTTTGAAGTTGTGTCCGTCGGAAGACCTCGGTGGTAGTGACTAGGTCTTGCCAGCGAACTACAAACATACGACGTTGATTGCGCATGTGTGAGACCTTGATCCACTTCCGATCTCCCCGTAAGACCGACTATAACCGCTTTGTTTAGGAAAAGGAAGACAACACACAACGATTCTTTCAAATGAATATACATTTATTACTACAAAACATAAATTGTATTTCTCTACACACTAGTTTGAAAAAGATCTACATATGCACTGTTTAAATGGTATGCAGTTTATTAGCTGTGATTTACTTACAGTAGCAACGTTCAAACACGTTATGAACTGTTTCAACATTTGAATACTGAGCCAGATTTAGACTGAGCATTGATAGGCATTATCATACTCATGCTGCATATTATCTTTCGTGATTAATCTTAGAGATGCATGTCATGTAAATGAATGGGCAGTAACTTGTTACCCGACATTTAGTTTTTGAAGGCAAAGCCTCGTTGAAAGGAAATGCTTACTCAATCTTACAAAAGTTGATACCTCTTACACCGATCATCTAACACCTCATCTCTACCGGCATTGTCTCCAATGGAGACTACATATCTACGTTATCAACAGTTTCGTTGTTGTCACTTTAAATAATTTCTGTTTCCTGCCTCCAGGATCTGTTTTGTCTATAGGTATTTAGCCAAATTATGTGTACAATCTGCCGTGGGCTCGTTTTCCAAATTATCAAATTCTTTCCCCGAAATGTCGACACTCTGAACAATTTTTTACTCAGCCAGAAGATCGGAATGGCGTGCCACACACCAAGAGGGTGATATTCCTCATTAGTGTGGGGGGGGGGGGGGGGTGTGTATTATTTTCTTTTATGTACTCTTGTCTTTATTTGGTTTCACATTTGCTAAAGGGTTTTCATATTTGTTAAAGGGTTCTCTCACAGCAAAGTGGATGGGGGGTCATGTCACGCTCTAGTTTACCTATATGTAAATGGATACACGGCTAACAGTTTTGTAAGGAGGATCGGCTGGTTAGTTACTGTAGCTTGTCTCCGTGTTGTAGCGAGATGCTTTCGTTCGTCTGGAGTATCACGGTTTTATTCCAGAGTGCATGTTACTTTATTTGTTCTGTATGTTTTCCGAGACTAAAGATACTTGATTGTAGTAGCTACTTTGTTTAGGAAACGGGAGTCGAAACGCGAGGAATATAAGTTGCTAGCATGCCGTTACAAGCAAGCTGAGACCTCTCTGCAAGAGACCTGTACAATCATATATTTGCAATACCTCATTCGCATGGCAAGTGTTTACAGAACGACTAGTTTTATCTTGACATTTATCATCATAGAAAGAATATGTTACACACAACCGTTCAGCAGAACTCAATCACGTGCTTCTAAAAGGAGCAACTCACAGAAGACGTGGATAAATACATCTATCTCTGACGGTTAGCCAACATAAGACGTGGATAAATACATCTATCTCGGACGGTTAGCCAACAGACGACGTGGATAAATTCATCTATCTCGGGCGGTTAGCCAACATAAGACCCGAGATATGCAGACCTCGACGAGGAGTCCGTGCAGAGTTTTCCGACTCTATAGTCCTACCGGCACTCTGCTACGAAAGCGAGACTCGGTCCTTAACGAGAGCAATAGAGAACCATCTGAGAACAACACGTGCAGTACTCGAGCTACGCATCGTGGACTTAACACTTGGACAACAACGTCAGATGGGCCTACACAAAAACGAGAAATGTCGCACGTAACAAATAACGTGCAACACGTAAAGAATTCGAATCGTCGCTGGGCAGGGCATGTAATTAGAAGGAATGACGAACGATGCAGTCATGTAATCCCAGAATGTGAAGAAAACTACTGCGGTCCAGCCACTTAACGCCTTTTTCAGGGCAAACAGAAGAGTAAATTTACTCATTGTGTTCATTCAACAAGAACCTTGAGATATCTACGCGGGAAGAACAGACCACCCGGGCAACATTACATCCGGTGGCAAAACTCACTAGAGACGCAACAGCATCTGTTACCCCGATTCGAACCCACTTGACAATCTGTGCTCCGGATAGAAACAATTGTATCCGGCTTTTTGACCATCACATGTTAGCCGCTCTTTCTTGGTGAGCTGGTCGATCTAAGATATACCGAATTGAAACTCTGTCAAGAAGTAAGTCAAGCCATGACCAAGGTTGATGCGCGGGGGCGAAGGCGATGTCTCAGTCAGGTGAAATAATCCTGGCATTAAAATAGACATGTTATACCTGCTGCCAGTTAGCCGAAGCCATGTGTAGCAAGTTGGGTTTTTTGTTGTTGCCATTTTGCTTATTGTGGTTAACTGATCGCGGGGTGACGTTTCTAAATTGTTGCCCTCTCAGCGACTAGTTGCCTGCTGTTTTCGGTTGTCAACTTCCAGGGATTCTTTTACGTGCATAACGTGTAGGCGAGATCCTAGAGTTGTTCATCTATGACTAAACGCTGAGACCAAGGAACGTTTTAACTTGCAGAATTCGAAACACAACCGTTTCGCTCCTTGGGAGACAGCTACTCAGCTATAGCGATGACATATTCTGAAGGTATTGGCACAAGGACATCTTAGTCAAAACTTCTGACCAAGGAAATTTGGGGCAGATTGTGACAAGGGATGCGAGACAACATTGCTAGGGGAAAGGAGATATGCCAGTACTAAATATGACATTAAAGTTGATCAACGGTAGAATTTATAATCGATGATTAAAGCCAGAAGTTATGGACATTCATGATCATCCAGTCCACATGACACATACTGCTAGTGATATGCCGAGTTGCTAACCATCCTACTAAACTGTATGATCATTTATGAGGCCCTAAACACTAGCGGTAAAATCTTTGTAAATAGAGTCGGTTATTCCAAAGACACCTCGTGTATCTAGAACGAAAGTCTCAAACATTCCCACCATAAGCAAACGACCGTTAATGCCTTTTTCTGTGACCAGCAAAATGAGTGACTAGAAACAAAAGTGTTAGAAGAAAGGCATTGCCCAAAAAGTAGACTCAATCTAATTGCTTCCTAAAGAGACTCTCGTGAGAAAAGAAATTAGGCATCACGTATTGCATCTGGTATGAAAGGACAATGGAAACATCAGTAACTAAGTTGTAAAATAGTCTTGTATCTCACAGCAAAGGGCTACTGCCTCAAAACGCCCCAGTATACCCAGTTGTGAATATGTATCTAACTTATCGGTAGGAGGAGGAAGTAGTGTGGCGAGTAAGGTAACTGGTAACCTCAGATAAAGCTGAGGTCCAATACAATGAAGTTTCTTTACTTGATCCCTGTCGACATTGTATGCTCCAAGACGAACTTTTTTTTGTGTAAAGTACCGTAACAGACAAACCACGTTTCAGCCAAATGTTTGCAATAAATAAGCATCAATGTTTCCTAGTCGGAAAACTCTTGTGATGTGCCAGTGCCATTAAAGTTGTATGCGTCCACTAAACCGACTTGATTCAGCCAGTATGCTGGTTAGAGTCTTCTTCGTCGTTCGTTCTCAAACTCCCGCTACCACGTCCTGAAAATGGCTTTGAATATAGCAGGATGTAGTTGAGAGAACGTAATGCGTTATGTCGTAGTTTACAGCTTGACTGATATTTGCACTTTTCGGTCCGACATCAGCATATCATTCTTGGGTACCGGGTTACTCTTCCCTGCCTCTAAGCCAGTCTGTTCTGTTCCAACATGTTATCCAGGACCACCGCGCTGAGGTGTAGAAAGGTTTTGTCAGCTCTGAGTCGGTGGCCCTGACGCTAACAGTCAGCTATGTGTGATTAGTGTAATACCCCCGATGTAGTGTGAGTGCAGATTATGAAACTCGCAGGACAAGAAAAAGATGAGGATGTCAAATGTCTCCGCATCGAAGGATGGATGTAATTGATCTCGAACATCCTCTGTCTCTTACCTCTGACATACTGTTGTCAGCCCATCTCTTGATGTTATCTTCCCACGTATAGCGCCGCCAGACTGCCGCCTGCCTGTCCCTCCAGAATTGCTTTCAGCAGTTTGTCGTGTCTCTTTATATGTCCAAAATATTTTATTTGTCAAATGTTGATCTCTTTCAGAATTTATTTTCTCAATCTCCTCATGACCTCCCCGTTTGTTCACTTTTCCTCAATGAGATGTGGTCCATCTTTATCCATCACCTGATCGCTCATCGTCCATGTTTCTGCACTATAGAGTAAAGACGAACTTCTATAACTGACGAATCTCATTTTCAGCCTAATTGTTAATTGTCCAAATGTCAATATATTTGTCATGCTGTTAAATGTGTTTTTGACCATTCCTCTTCTCTTCTTCACCTCCATCTCACATCTACATTTATCTGCCTAAGGTACAAAACACTATTTACCTGTTCCAACATCTTTTTGTTTACTGTTATGATTACTGTGTGTTTCACGTTTGAAAATACTTACAACCAAAATATCTCACAAGAAAATAATTATAATGGTAGCAGTTTAGAGGGAGAAGGAATGACGCCAAGCTTGTTAGATTTGTCTGCAGGATTTCCAACATAGTTCACGGGAAGTGAAGAGGTAAGACGAGCTAGAAGAATCCTCGAGATGTCTCTCAACCACGAGACTTAGCTTAGGAAAAGTATATGATTTCACGTCTTTGGCACCAGCAGGAGCCTGCCATCGTTGTACATTTTTCTACATTTCCGGTAGTCAACGAATCCGGTGGTCTCAAACATGCGGTCAGATCCTACAGCAATATATTTTATTATATATTTTTATATATTGGTAGAGCCACCATTGCAGCTGGCCCCCATTCAGGCAGCCTGTATGCGAGGTCCCCTTTTTTTACGGTGTGCTTGGAATGCTATATGGGTTATTTCGTTTTTTTCAGCCTAGTTACCACCTCGATTAGTCTAGTGGTGGAGCACTCGATTTTCATGACACATATGTGAGATTCCACTCTCGTTACCTCATAAACGAGCTGTGGCGTCGTACAATTAAATATTTTAACACTTCATCTATGACAGCAGTTTCTGAGATGTTACTACCTTTACCATTCCAGTGACAGTACTTGAAGGGTCTTGGAATACTTGGAATCCCGGTATTCAAACGGGCACTACCAGGAGTGGAGCCTGCGCCTTAATTTGACTCAACACGCAAACACTGTAGAACGACTGACAAATCGAGAGCACTTTCGTTGGGTCTAATAGTGAACGTGGGGTGGTATTAGACCCACGGAAGACAGGTCAGCTCTCTAACCTTCTAATGAAGGATCGCTACGGAAACCGTGTCTTAACACCGCAGAAACCGCAGGTTCCAGATACCTGGTCACTGACAAACAAAAGCCCTCGATTAATTCGTCCTGGCCAAATAATGAACGGGTGCTGAAAATAGACCATCGGAAGACAGGTCAGTTTTACCCTACAAATGACATGGCGTTGCTACGGAAATCCTGCTCAACTCGAGAGGAGCCGCAGACATTTGGTTCACGTACCAGGCTGATAAGCCAATGGCGAGAGGCTACCATGTGAGGGATTACGCCTGTAAGCCGGAATCCCGCCCAAATTCTCAGCACCACTGCAATGGGAGGCTTCGATATGGTCGGGACCTGGGGATCGCGCCTCAACCCTACCCGGTCGAGCCCCAGAAAGAGGTCTCTTCCATCCGCTGATCAAAGCGGGCGGATAGCTGCTCGATATTCACCCTATACGGCGATGGGGTGCGAAACCACCAACATAAGACTTAGTTCCTGGTCGTGTTGTCGAAAACAGCAGAGCAGCCACCTCTCTGTGAACTGTCGAGACTCACTCCTTGACCACGAGATATGTCCGCAAACCAGGCGAACAACATCTCCGTGACATTACCAGGCTTGTCCCCTGGTTAAATGCACTTCTGCTTCGATATCTACCTCTGTACGCTATCAGCCGTACCAATGGACGCAGAAGAGATGCAGACTAGCGGACATTGCACACCTGCCCCACTGTGTCAACATCCCAGGTGGCGGGGAATGCTAGGCGTACCATACCTGCATAGAAGCCAAGAAAATAAAGGGAGCAAAGAGATACCCCACTCACATGCAAATGCTACGTTTCTGGCAGGACGTGACGATCCTGGGGTACAGACACACTGGACTGCCTCTCTTCCGGGTAAACCAGTCCATATCATATATCATCTCATATATCAACACCGCACCCTATAGACACGAATAGTGAAGACTCGTTAGTCTGGTAAGACAACTTCCATAAGAGAGACAACTCTGATCATAAACAACTGCTGCCTTGCAGATAGGCTGTGGACAGCCAAAGGCTAAGGAGGGCATCCCTACAGAAACACCTGTTGAAATCGGATGCACGGGGCCACAAGCCTAACAAAACAGTGCAACGTAAATCGCAGTATAATGGCAGTACAACCGATCAGAAAAACGTATGGCGCTCATCCTGCGGAGTCCCGCCAGGCAGCGATAGTGCCGGGCCTCACGCCTCGAAGGGGCCCACCCTTGACTACTGGTGGTCACCCACCCATGTGTCGTGGAGTCAAGGCACATGGCTATGGGGCAACTCCTATTGACCAAAAACTCAAGACCCTCAAAATACTACAGTGGAATGCGGAGGGTGTCGTTAACAAAACGCTTTCCCTAACACATCACCTGCATGAAGGTAAGATTGACGTGGCATGTATCCAGGAAACGCACCTCAACAAAAACCATAAATTCTCAATCAGAGGATACCAGACCTTCCGTCTCGATAGAGAAGGTCACAAAGGAGGCGTCCTGATACTGACCCGAAACTGCATACCGAGTAGCGCGGTATCTGTCAATCCCACCGGACAAGCAGAAATTTTAGGAGTTGACATAATGGCTCAAGAGACGAAGCTCCGCATTTTCAATCTGTACGGACCACCAAATAAATCCCTATCGCTCTCGAGTATGGACGTCAAAGACTCCAACTGCATAGTATTTGGAGACTTCAACAGCCACTCGGAGAGATGGGGATACTCGGACACAGAAAGCAGAGGTGACGAAGTGGAAGATTGGGAGATAGACACAAATCTCTCCCTAATCAATAGGCCGGAGGATAGCCCTAGTTTCTATTCTAGAACATGGCATACCACCTCGACTCCAGATTTGGCCTTCTCCACACAGGACATACACCATAAAATAGACCGCCAGGTGCTAAACCAACTGGCAGGTAGCGACCACAGGCCGATCAGGCTAGACATTGATATGGAAGTAAGTAGGCCCACGGGTAACAAAACCGCTCCCACGTTGGAATTACAAACGAGCCGACTGGGACAGATTTGCAATCTTGACAGATGGGCTGTGTGAAACCATCAACACACGAAACAACAAAATGAAGCCGATGGTGGAAAGCCTAAGCAAGGCAATAATGCAAGCCGCCACTGAAACCATCCCAAGAGGGACTAGGAAAAACTATAAGCCCTATTGGAATGATGAGTTGCAGAAAGCGGAAGATGCAGTAACAAATGCTAGGAACATGGCAGAGCCAGAACAATTTATGGATAACAAACGAAATGCTGATGGGGCTGGGCCAAACAGCGAAGAGGAAACTGCTATCGGTCCTGAACCAAAGCTGGAAAAGGGGAATTGTACCCCAGGCATGGAAAGACGCAGTACTTGTACCAGTACCAAAGAATGGAAAGGACAAAACAGAGCTGTGTTGGCAAACTGATGGAACGTATGATAAACACCAGACTGATGTGGCATCTGGAAGAAAAACGAATACTAATTCCACAGCAAGCCGGCTTTAGACAGCACAGATCCACTGAGGACCAGGTCATCCTTATAGCCCAGGAAATAGAAGATGCCTACCAGGCACAGAAACACACAGTAGCGGTTTGGGTGGACCTGGAGAAGGCATTTGACAAAGTCTGGAAAGACGGACTTAGAGCCAAGCTAAGGAGAAGTTAAGTTTGTGGGAGAATGTACAAGTGGATCAACCACTACCTCAAACAAAGAACGGCCAAGTACAAGGGCAGATGAACAAAAAGGTGACACTCGAGCAGGGAGTACCCCAAGGTGGAGTACTGTCACCCACACTCTTCCTGGTGTATATAAACGACATTACAGAGAATATACCAAGAAGAGTCCATAGCTCAATGTTTGCAGACGATCTGGCTATGTGGACCTCTGAAAAGAATCTCACCATAGCAAGAAATCGGATGCAGCAGGCCCTAACATCGCTGGAAGAGTGGGCGAACTCATGGCTGGTCAAAATAAACGAGGAGAAAACCACATGCACAATATTCTCGCTTTCGATCAAAACACCAAATTAAGCCTGAATGGCAAATTCCTGCAGCCAAATGACAACCCAAACTATCTGGGAGTCACATATGATCGGCGCATGACATGGAAAAGTCAGATCGAGAGAAACCGAATGAGAGCAAGACAAAGAATGACAATCATGAGGAAACTTGCTGGCACAAGCTGGGGAGCAGACGAAAGCATACTAAAGAAACTGTACACTGGAAGAGTGAGACCAGTTCTCGAGTATGGCAATGCGGCAGGGACAACAGCAGCAAAGGCGAACTTCGATAAAGTTAGCAAACTTCAAAACCAAGCCATGAGAGTTATAACAGGAGGCATGAAGTCAACGCCAATTGTAGAACTTGAAAAGATTAGAAAACTGCAATCCATGACCGATAGAAGAGACTGCAGAGCCCAGCTACAGTCAGAGAAACTCCGAAGACTGACTGGCCATCCAATGCACTAGAGACTAAACAATTTGGGAAATGGGAAACTAAAGCGGAGAAACTTTGCAGAAATAGCCAAAGCAAAGATGCACGAAGATCCCATAAACGCACTAACAACACCAAAGCCCATCACTACTGTACGAAAACCTACCTGGAGGCAGGATATATTTCCAGAGGTGGTAGAAATTATACCAGGTATTGGAAACATAAACAGCCAGACTGAAAAAGAAAGAAGAGACATAACCCTGAGGTACATAGCGAAAAACTACCCAAGCATGGACTGGACTCATGCATACACCGACGGTTCTGCAACAAACACAACACATAATGGAGGGGGAGGTGTATTCCTAAGCCTAACAAACGGTAGAAAAATAACACTGTCAGTGGCAACTGGAAAATTCTGAAGCAATTTCAGAACGGAGGCAGAGGCACTGAGGGCGGCAGTAGAAGAAATGGTGACACATAAAGAAAATGAAAGCCATACAGTCCTGCTTACAGATGCTCTGGCCGTAGTCACAGCGCTAAAAAGCCAGAAAAATACAGAACTTAATGACTTAAGAGCAGTACTCTGTCGACTATGACAGCAGTCCTCACCAAAAAGAGTAGTGGTACAATGGGTTCCATCCCACTGTAACATTCAAGGCAACGAGGAGGCAGACATACTGGCAAAAGAAGGTGCAAGGTTACCACAACCAGATTCTAGCATGACCTACGAAGAGTCCAAAAGGTTTATTACAGGGCCAAATGGGAAACAGAGCATACTGGCTACACAAAAAATTATACCTATTACCAGTTGAACAGAAGAGAGCAGGTCGTGGTCTTCAGACTCCGCACAGGCCACAACAGACTGAGTTACCATCTATTCAATAAACTGAAGATAGATGGCACTGACGAATGCACCTGTGGTATAGGGAAAATGACCACTGAACATCTGCTGCAAAATTGCACGACATACAAGGACCAGAGAAATCACATGTGGCCATCACTAGTGCCAACACTATACAAGCTCTATGGCAGTGTCGACAGCCTCAGGATGACTGCTGCTTTCTTCGAAAAAATTCAAGTTGACGTATAACAACGTACGAAGAAGAAGAAGATGACAGAACAAAATACTTCATTCTGAAAACTTGTAACAAGTTAGACATGCTGAGCACCTTACGCTTCTGTAAAAAATCCCAGATGAGATGGACGGGGCATTTTTTCAGCATGCCCGATGGCCGCCTACCCAAGCAGCTGCTATACGGTGAGCTCAGACCAGACATACGCTCATCAGGGGGACGTCACAGACACCCCTTGAGAAGCTTCAACATTGATGTGTTTTATAGTTGCTTGTATTTAGTGTTTTTGCTTTTCTCCCTTACCCGGCAAACACTTTTCTAGATACACATGTGGTGGTTCTTTTATCAAGGTTGTACAGGGTTTATTCTTCCTTGTTCATCTCAATACCCCCACGGCAATAACTAAAACAAAGTCAATAGTCAACTCAGGGTTCCCGGACATTGTCATACAGTTTCTCATGCAGGAATACAGGTTGCGACCACGTGCCCATCCATTCAGTAGCCATAGTTTTAGTCTTAGTCAACCTGTACTTCTACAGAGGCGGATACCCATGTGCAGGTCCCAGTTCTTGCGTGAGCTGGATTTAGCCGGGAATATTATTTCCTGCTTAGCGTACTAGGCTCGAGCAGCTTATTACTCCGATGCGGTGGGACAAGTGCCGCCACCAGAGGATGGTTAACTCAACCGATGTGTGATCCATCTGCATAGACTCCAAAAACTAAAGCAAAGTAGACCCGTAGCCTGTTATGCGCCATCTATGCTGCTCTTAACAAACCACCCAACCATGGCTGATGTTATGCCATGTCACACAATTAGTCGCCTCTTACGACATGCTCCCTGTGGGGCAGGGGTGATATTCTTATCTTTGTCATACACAAAGACCACTTGGCTATAGTTAGGTGCAGATTCGCGATTAACCTTAGATCAGCGATATACTTAACACGTGCACATATCCCTAGTGCCATGCTTCTGCTTCGTACGCTCGTAGTGCCATCCCATAATGTTTCGTTAAAAATGGTTGTTCGGTATGATGTGCCGCTTCCGGAAGATTGTCACTTGATTTATTTGTTTCTCAACACATAGACGTTTTCCATCCATCATCTTCTACAAACTAATCTAAACAAATGAATCATTTCAATAACCACATGTGTCCTAACAGTGACATGCTCATCTGTCAAAGCCTTCATATCTCCACAACTTCCTGTTGCTGACCATTTTTGTCTGATGTGATGTGTAGCTGTCAATGATCATCTCTCATCTTTATTTGCTTGTTTCATCAACAATTTTGTCTATTTCTAAAATGTGCTCTGACTTTTTATATTCATGTAACATGTGAAAATATGTGCACTCATACTTTCTTCTTCTTCTTCTTCTTCGTACGCTGTCAAACGTCAACCTGTATTTTGTCGAAAAAAGCCGCGGTCATCCTGAGGCTGTCGTCACTGTCATAGAGCTTGTCTAGTGTTGCCACTGGTGATGGCCACATGTGCTTTCTCTGGTCCTCGTATGTCGGATAGTTTTGCAGCAGATGTTCAGCGATCATTTTCCCGGTACCACAAGTACATTCGCGTCAGTGCTACCTATCTTCAGTTTATTGAAAAGGTGGTACCTCAGTCTGTTGTGGCCTGTGCGTAGTCTGAAGACCACGACCTGCTCTCTTCTGTTCAACTGGTAATAAGCATAGTTTTTTTTTGTAGCCAGTGCGTTCTGTTTCCCATTTGGCCATGTATCTGGTTCTAATAAGCCTTTTGGACTCTTCGTAGGGCACTCATACGTTCTGCTAAGCATACATACCTTTAGGAACACTGGTGTCGTATTGCCAGTCTCATTAGTCGCTGTTAGATGTTCATTGAGTCCTTCCATAACGTGTCATATTTCTTCCGTGTTCATTCTGATCAGGGCGGTTTGTAGTACACATCGATTTCCGCTTAGCGTTTCTTTTTTACCTGCATTACCTTCTCACTACGATCACCAATCCCTTAACGAGGCTGCATGGTTGCTGTCTGTTTCCACGACCGTCACTTAAACTCAGAATATTGTCTTCGTCAGTTATGGAATACTGACCTGATACAAGCAGGCTTTTAGGAGTCGCTGACCATTGTCAGCTCATTCCGCTGATGTCGAGGACAACAGTCTGGCTAACAATGTGAGGTTCGACGTGATTCCCCCGTAGTCTCTCTCTCTCCTCTCTCTCTTTTTTTTTTTTTTTTTTCGAGGCCAAGTGTTTATGATACCTGTCTATTGGACTAGGGGGTATGGGTTCAATACTGATATGGTATAGGTTTTTTTTTCTGGAAGGGGGATTGAAACCTTGTCTGTACACTGTTTATCGACACTTTGTATCTCCGTCTTATAGATTTTCAGGGACGGCTCCCAGTAATGTTGAACGACGTCGCGTAATAATGAGATTTAGTTTGTATACCATCGTAGAGTCGAATCTCCGGGGAATAGCCTGGTGTTTGTGCGGTTTTGATGAATTTTACGCGCGGGAAAACTTTAACTGTGAAAGCCGTTTGGTTTAGAGAATGTCATAATAATGATTTGCTCTGAGGGCGGGATGGTGTTTTAAGCTTCCCAGCTTCAGTAAGTACGGCCTGGCTCATATCGATAGTAGTTAGGTGGGAAGTCATCTGTTGAAATGCTGTAGCCAGAAAGGAATGGCAGAGAGGGCGGGCGGATAAAGGACTAGAACGTGGTGGGCTAGATGCAGATGCTGATCACTTTAGTTTTGATTTAGCCAGTCCCAGGACATTGTCCCGCACCTGTCCCAAAAACCTGTATATTTTATTTCGTTTATTTATGGGTGTTTCTGCCATCGCATTATTTATGTTTTTAATTCTATCAAATTCCGCCATTTTCGAGTGTGGCCGGGAGTGAGAGTGAGTTTTCGACCTAGTTCACAGAAATTTTTTTTTTTTTTATGTGTTCACTTCTCGTGTGTTCCTTACCATTTGGGCCAATATTTGTTTTTCTTGCATTCATTTTTTTCGGTTACTTATGAGCATTAGTAGAAGTTTCATTTGGGCAATCCAACGCTGACCTATGGGCTCTTACTTGCGCGCGCCGGCACAGCCTACCCTACACCCCCTTATAATCTGCACAATTAAAACACCCTGTCTTTGCCTTGAATGAGAATGCGAATACACAAGTATAAATAATTTAAACAAATAACAAGATACGAAAAATGATATACAACAAAGTCTGCCAGCGTAAAAAACCAAAACTTTGCAGTTTTTATATCCAAACTTTATATCCAAAAGTGCATACTATCATTTGTGTTTAGGTACGTGGTATGTTATACATTACAACGTGGCTTCAATTAACGTTTTGCTGCCTCATTTTATCCAATACCATTAATAACTTATTGAGCTTTCTTTTTTGCAAAATCCTACAGTTTTCACAAAACTCATCGGCATTCTAAAAGTTTGACAAACACTTTTCGGAACATCAATGGCGTGACATTGTAGATTGCTGTTTCATCAACATGAGGAAATCGTTTGAGGGGTGGGGCGATGACGTCAAATATCGTAGTATCACATGCAAGTAAACACCAACAGTTATTATGTGTGCTGGTAAACTGTAAAGTAAACTAAATGTAGCAGACAACGGGACAGCCAGGAGCACAATAAAAGGTTATCATCTTCCCATAGTGGACACTACCATCGGTATTGAAGTTTTAGAGGTCGCATTGTACTAGGTCTCAACTTGCTACGTTAAGAACCAATGCAGAACTGAAACGTACAGAAACAGATGCACGCTGATTAGTCCCTTATTAAATTGTGTTGTTGTTATTGTTGCGGTGATGATGAAGGTGGTCAGGAACATGCAGCCGAGCCGTATCTGTTCATCTTCTTGACGACTTTGTAACTCGTTTTTGCCCTGTTCATTTACTCTCTCCCCGGCTATCAGTACACATGACAGTTAAAACACTTCAATCCACTTCAATTGTCTTGTTATTCTTTATTTCGGTCCCTTATTCTTTGTTATTGACAATCATTTTGTTTAATCTATTAATGTTTATTTATTTTATTATGTTACGTTTCTTGTTAAACCTCATGTGTGTACAAATGACATTATCGCACCGTTAAATGTCTGTCTTAATTATTGTTCTCTGCCAATATTTGTATGTAGATGTAATTATAAAATGACTGTATATGACAGGTACAAATATACGGTGGTGGGGACAGTCAGCTTCTTGGAACAGTGAGCAGGTTCAAAGACGTCGCTTACAGTGGCAGCTACAGAAGGGACGGGAAGTTGCTTGTGGCAGGCACTGAGGACAAGTACATCAAACTTTTTAACCCTGGCACACGCTCCCTGCTCAGAACCTTCAAAGGACACACAGGGTAATTTTCGCCTTGTACAGATACTTTTTAATTCAGTGAGGCATGTTTGGTCCTATATATATATTTACACAGACTGAAAAACAAATGAACGTTTTACAGAAGAAACGTGTAACTAAAAGCTAATATGTAGAGGTGTCCAGAGAGCTAGATCAATTAAAATGGGTGCAAACTAGCTTATTATTTTCAACAGAACAAAAACATGTTTTATTTTAAATAAAAATCAGAACTCTTCTGCTGAATTAAAGGTAATGGGTCTACAATAGCTTAGTGGTTAATGCACTTCTTCCCTTTCCTCCTCCCCAACGGGCGATATAAACTCAGTCCAAAATTGATGCTGCATATTTTAATTATCGCAGACAGGTCCAGCATCAACATGACCTCAAAAATTGGGTGCCAACGCAAGTTTGGGAAGTAATTATGCGTAATGCATATCACATCACCCATATTGTGCCGTTGGTCAAGAAAATATGGGCCTATCACCATATTCCACATAATGGGGCACTTTATTAAAATTTATGTTGCTATTTGTTTCGTCTTTGATATAATGCCCTAAACGTTTTCAACAGTTTTATAATTTAAAGATTTTACCCACGGTTTGTCGTTGTTTCTTCTTTTTCGTTCGTTCTCAATCTCCCACTACCAAACCCTGAAAGGGCTTAAGTAGCAGAATGTAGTCCAGAGAACGGAATGCGTTGTGTCATAGCTTACAGCTTGGCTGCGATATTTGCACCTTTCGGTCCAACACATCCGACTTCGGCAATGATTTTTTTTAGTACCGGGTTAGCATTCCCTCTTCGATCCCTTCTCCTTAGCCAGTCTGCCTTGCTGCAGCCGGTTAACCAGGATCACCGCGTGGAGATGTAGAAGGGTCTTGGCAGCTATGGCTCGTTGGCCCTGACGCTAGCAGTCAGCTATGGGCCGTTGACCACTGCAGCTCATGCGCTGCTCAGCATCGTTGTTTAATGTTCACAATGAATATCTTTCCTCTTTTGTGGGGGGAGGAAGACTAAGGCCAAAAATACTGATCAGACATGTTAGTTAGGGTCAGGTAAAATATACTGGCCAAGACCCTCGCCTCGTCTTTCTCGCAGCCCTCCCTGGAAACGGGCTGTCTTCGTGGCTGCCTGGCTAATGAGGTAAGGTATCGAAGTGATCCCCGTAGTAGTGAGCGACACGCAGATGAAGCCAAGCATAGCACAACCGCCTGGTGGACCCTGGTCCACTTTCATCGGGATGTGAGGAAAGCTACTACAACCTGTCACTTAATGTACTTTTCAAGTCGCACAAAAGAGGAAACTTTCTCATTGTGGGCATACGGAACAATAACAACTCATTTGTGCGCCCAGAAAAAGGCATTAAATGGCGGGTTGTAATAGCCTTCCGCACCTTCCGAGCTTGCTAATGAAGGTGAACCATGACCCTCCAGGCTGTTGTGCTATGCTTGGCTTCATTGGCATGGGGCTTGTTATATTAGGGATCACGTTGAACACATCTCGTAAGCCAGACTGCATTGAAAACAGCCTGTGTCCAGTAAACGCTACACGAAAGAGAGATCGTGGTCTTCGTCAGTATAATGTGTTTGACCGTACTAGCGTTTCAGTCCCTTGATACAGTTTGTAAACGTCAATAACTAATTCTTCCTTAACATAGAAATTTCACATCACTTCATTTTTAAAGAGCTTTTTCATCAAATTACTTGTTGATTGTGAAGGGTGATCTTGTCCTGCCTTACAATTTCTAAAACATTTGTAATTCCTTTTCTTGGCTTTCTATCATGATAGGAAACTGGACAGTATCTTCATGCTCTCATCACCTATGTTTGTCCATATTTGTATTTATTTGCTTTTGCAGTGTATTTTGACTTTACTCTTCTCAAAACACACCCCAAAAGTAGCTAGTTTATGTGAAACTGCCTCTTTGTTTGTTTTTCCAACCACCATTTTATAACCTTTCATTGTTGACTTTGCTTTTTGTACAAAATGTTTTACGTTTTGGGAGTTAACTGGGGAACTTCTTTTATATTCTATGCTAATTAATTTATATGTTTGTTTAGGCCAGTGCACGCAACCAGATTCCTAGAGGACCAGTTCCGCATTGTGTCTGGCTCCAATGATAAAACAGTCAGGGTCTGGGACATCCCTACAGAAAAAGAAATTCATGTCTATCAGGAGCACCAGGTTGGTTTGGTTTTTGTTCACCTAGTAGGTTGTTGTTGTGACGTTTCTATTTCTTTGGTGGCAGGTTACAGGGACTCTTCTTACTTTCAAGCATTGAGAAGGTGAACCTGTAGTGCAATGTGAGGCTCCTGAATAAGCTCACCTTATAATAATAGAGACAATCTGTTTCCAGGAGCTGCGACATGGATGTAAGATAGAGTCTTGACCAGTATGTTTCACCTGATCCTGATGAATTAAAGCACCATTTCCGGCTTTGCACTTATTCAACTTAAGAGTCACCTGAATAGGATCCAACCTCAACAAGACTACAGAGTGCTGTCTGTCAACACATCCCTACAAAACACCATCTTTTTGTGCTGCTCTTGACAATGTTTGAGATCAAACAGTTGTAACTAAACTATAGCTCACAAACAATTGCAGATACTACTATTGTGCCAATGGGAAGGAGTCTTCAGCCTGATGGATTAAAATCCTCATGCTAGTCTTGGCCCCCTCCACCTGACACATAAAAGGTGGTTCCATAGCAGTCTGTGAAGAGGAAAGGTTGGAGGCCTCATTATACTGGGACTTCTGTTTTGTGAGGGGGTGGGCTGGCTTGTTTATCCTAACTCTGAGCAGAAGGAAGTAAGCATCTTTTCATGCGAATAAATTGGAGGATGTCTCAATCCATACCGTCAACCTTTTCCCTTGGAGGGTTAGTTCAATGAAATCAAAAACCTGTCAGCTCCCTGTGGAGCATGGATCCTCAATAAATACTTGTCAAATTTTCCTGTCATGAGCCATTTAAGCCAATTCTGTTAACATCTTGTTTGCTGCCTTTATACTTGCGTCCAGTCCCCTCTTCCATAAGTTTCTCGATCTGGTAATGTTATCCACTGGTTTCCGTAATGTGTGGCCTTCTCCGTATTTCATGCCCCACCGGTATTTGTCCCGTTTTTCCGATCAGTTCCATGTTGGTGATCTTGTCGTACCATTTTCTTCCTTGTATTTTGCACAGGCAACCATTTACAAAAGTCTACCTTTTCCATAAGTACCTGTGTTGTCCTCCATTATTATTAGAGCCATATAATAGAATGGATTTTACATTGGAGTTGAAGAATTTTGTTTTTGTGGTGGTTTTAATTTCTTTTGACTTCCATAAAGTCCTCGATGAAATGGAAGCTCTTCTTGCCTATATATTCTTAACTGAACATCGTTTTCTGTTCCTCTTAATGTGTTGATATTACTACCAAGGTATGTGAGTTAGTTGGGTCACCCACTCTAAATAAGAGTCATCTTTATCTAGCTTAAGCGCTCATACACAATAAACTATAGTGCGTGCTGATATACCACATGCTGCTCGAGTTGGTCCTGGTAACTGGGTCTATGAACCATTGGCTAAAGATAATAGATCTAGAAGGGCAGATCATTCAAAAACCTTTAGCAATATCATCATTTGTATCATTAGTGATTAGCAAAGAAATTGAAGATATCTACATAAAAAAAGCCGGACGTGCTGCTTCTTAATCACTATGTTGTATCACTATCATGTGTTCTACAGTGGTCCAAATCATAATGATCCGTTTGATACTGTCACATGCTTAAAGTCTGGAGAACCCATAACTAACAATTATATGAGAGGACAATATTCTTCATTGTTCACATTGTTTTCTCTTGTAAACTTAGTAGTCTGTCTCAGACTTCTCTTTTCATCATACAGTTTATCTGAAGTAAGAGATCATCTGCTACTCTCGCTGATGCGACAAACAATGAGAACATATTCTACTGTTTTTATGTCCTCACTATACGGTCATGTCTTCGTGTCCTATTTTTTTGGTTTTTTGGTTCGTTTTAAATGGCACAGTGAATCCTTATTATGGCTAGGATAATGAAGATCTCCGCTGACTTATTCACCCATATCCTTACAACTGGTAGAGTACATCTTGATTCTACAGAAGGCATGTAGGAAATCAAGATACCCCAATGTTACATTTCCAAAATAAAAGTACTAAGTTGAAGGGTAAAAACTCTAGGGCTAGTGAATCTATAACCATAAAATATATTTCTGTTTTGTTTTACAAAATCAACATCAATGCAATACAGAGGTGCTCAGAAAATGGCCATGGGAATGACTACTAATGGACTTGTTGTTCATTGGTTGTATTATTGTTAGAATACCAGTTGTTCCTTTTGTTTGTTGGTTGTATTGTCAAAATAGTAATGGTTCCTTTTGTTTGTTGGTTGTATTATCAGAATACTAATGGTACCTATTGTGTGTTGTTTGTATTGTCAGAAAACTAATGGTGCCTATTGTGTGTTGGTTGTATTGTCAGAATACTAGTGGGTTTGTTTATTGGTTGAATTATTGTCAGGATACTAATGATTCTTTTTGTTCATTAGTTGTATTGCTGTCATGTTTCATCCTCTCGTGTGCTCCTCCATCCTTGACACACACCGAGCTTCAAACCACTTGAATATATGGATTGCAAAATCATCCATTGCAGTATCATCATACAACAGTTGGTTGATTTCACTGTCTCTCTTATCCATATCCAATGTTCTCATTATGAGTGCTATTTGAACTATTTATGTTGACCCTTGCATGACCAAGACAGTAGTAGATCCCTTGAAAGTGTGATGCCACAGTGGATAGTACAATGGCTGCTCAGCTGAGCTATCTAAGTTCAATCACCAGGTGATTCAGGATATATTTTTCCCTCACAAACAGTTGTGACGGTTGACCAAGCCTAACAAAATTGTGTGCCATGGCAATTCTGGGAAGGAAAGTCGGACGCGGTCATCACCCCTAGTGTGACGTAGATCAAAGAAAAAATATATGAGACTTACACTAATGTGTTATATTGTGGGTAAATTGGATCATTTTGACATATTTGTATCTGCCATCAACTCTTTCAAACCTCAGCATGACCAGGGCAGTAGATCCCTTGAAGAGATCTCTGTATGTGCCATCAACTCTTTAAAAACTCAGCTTGGCCAGAACAGTAGATCCACATAGCAGATCCCTTGAAGAGATCTCTGTATGTTCCATCAACTCTTTCAACCCTCAGCATTACCAGGACAGTAAGTCCTTACAAGCCCCTTGATGATTTGAGGCCTCTGTTGTATCTGCTATTAACTCTTCCATTGGTGTCAAGCTTGCATGATTCGAACAGCCATCATTCCGCAGTTTCGTTCGTTTCTTGCTTGAGAAGCTAGCATCTTATCACTCAGCTATTAACGACTCTTCTTTTTCTCTATAAAATATCTGAACAAACAAGTGAATATCCCCAGGTATTGTAAGGTCTCACTCATCGAGCTGACAAAATTGATAAAGTAACCAACTTGTTATGTGCTCAATTGTAAGTTTAGGAAGCTAAAAGTCAGCTCGATGATAACTAGAAACATGCACCAAGTATCTTGTCAACAAACGTGCAAAGAAACGCAAGGTTGAATGTAACACGTTCTGTAATGTAAACTTTTGATGTTCAAATTGCCTGCTTTTTCTAACCATACAGTTTCAAATAACATGTTTCGAGTAGGCTACTGTGTGACATAGAATTTGTCCACTGCCACGCTGAGAAGAGCATGACGGAAGAGACGACCAACTGCAATCTTGCCTAGCTAGTGTAGATTATGCCCACTGCCACGCTAAGAGGGGCATGTCGTATAAGAGGCTGCTAAATTTTTCCTGGCTAGTGTAGAATATCCTCTAACCTATAACATTACATGCATATATATATGATACACGAATAGAAGCGCTAATAACTAGATTCCCCCCCCCCCCTCCCCAGGATTGGATTGTAAGTACAAAGAACTGTCCCTGCTTATCGTTCTGATGTAAGAAAACCAACCCGTCTGTATATCTCCAAACGCCAACGCACAATACACTGATTGAACTGTTCTGGACTCGCGTGCATAAACCGCCGAATGTTTGTTTTCCCGTTCCTCTCACTTGATTCTCAGCCCTCAAAACACGTTTTCCTTGTACCTAAAAAAGAAATCTTGCATCCGGAGATGATATTGAAGGAAGAAGTGTTATAGGGGGGGTTGATAAAACTAGCATCCGGTTTCCTAACTCTGCGTCAATGTGATACGCCCTCATCACAGCCTGAAGTACATCTGGCACAACTTGCAACTTTGATACTGTTTATAAATCTTCATCATGGAACAGAGACGCTAGTCCGGTCAAGGTCAGGCACAATATACTGACAATGACCACTATGTCTGCCACTTAGCGTTCTCTGAAAATGGCTGTTTTCGTGACAAACGAGATGTGGATCGACGTGATTCCCATAGTAGTAAGCGTTACACAGATGAAGTAAAGAATATCCCAACCGCCCTGAGGGCCGCATCCGCCTTCATTAGCACTGTCGGGGTGGGAGTAAATCTTCTACAACCCGTCACTTAACGTCCTTTTAGGGCACACAAGAGAATAAACATACTCATTGTGGACATTAAACAACATATGTTCATCGACCAAGTGGTCTTAGGAGGAAAAGCATACGATAGCTAACCTTAAACCTATGTAAAAGGCGACAGTGGAGGGATGTGTATAGGGGTTAAGAACCTTATTAAGTACACCTAGTGTGAATGGGGATTCCGCGGCGAAGGGGTTAAGCCTTCGGCCTCGTGATCAGGTGGTGTGGGTTTGACTCAGGACTCCGCCGTCTTTTTCACGGGTGATTGATGCGGAGTCCCCTGCATCTCGTAGTCGCCCCCTAGTCGTCTTGTCCTTGATTTGCCACTAGGGTCTGGTGGCTCGAGACGAGAGAGTGAGGATAAAAAGTAGCGCAGTTAATCCTTTGCTAAAAATAGCGCTGGCAAAATTAATTATGCCATCATCGTCTATGATGGACGGCGGCCTCTGCTTTGATTGTTAATGAAACTGTCATTATACATGTTCTGGTACATGCCTCCTGTAGTGGTAGTCAGATGCTCCACCTGTAGCGTAAAGGCGAATCACATATTCTCAATAAGTAAAATGACTATACTCATGTTAGTCCTGCGACTCAGTGCGACAGGGGTTTGTTTAAGATTTTCCTTTCCTACCATTGATTGTACCCAGTTTTTCTGCTTCCTGTTTGCTTCTCGTTTTGATAGGCCTGTGACTCGGTGCTCCCGATTTCAACAGTCGTTTATGTTAGGTTTTCCTTCCTTACATTTGACTGTCCACAGCCTACCTGCATGTAGGACACAGGTTTCCTTCTAGCTTTGTTTGGACTTTAAGCTGCTACCAGTGCAGCGCATGAGACATTGCTAGCTATGCTACCACTTGTGGGCACAAAGCTACCCAGCAACGACAAGGTGATGGCACGGTTCATAGTACAAAGTCCAACTTTGTGGTTGTATGCAAAAACTAAAATAGCAGCGTCGGATTTCATTGCTCTTGTCCACCTGAGGGAAATATAGGGCTGAGGAATAAAGGCCGCCATCGTACAGTGTACAAGCTATGATTTTATGTTACCCCGAAAAGAAAAAAGGACCTGGCACATGACGTAGTGCTAGAACATTAGCTTTTTACGGCAAATGTGTGGGGTTCAATTACTGGCACGCCCCAGTCGACTCGCCTGTAAATGAATGTCTGGTTTCCGGTTATGGGAGGACATAAAGCGGGGTACTCAAATCGCTCGTCCAGCCGCTCATATCTGTGTGGTATCATGCACGAGGTGGATATGTCAGTGCTAGACGGCAGCCAGTAACGTACAGTGGATCTTTGGTGTAGAAAGTATCAGGTTGAGAAATAAGAACGTAAGCCAAGCTGGTACATTGACTAATGTCTTGTCATCATCTGGTTGGTCAGTCCTAGACTGGTTTACGGTTGTCTGAGCATGTCTTTCCATTGAACCCTATCGTCTGGTAGATTATTCCGAAGACCGGTTGAACATCTGTCTGAGCATGTCTCTTCATTTGGCACTATCCTCTGCGGGTCTATTCATTTCAGCATAGGTTTGTACTTTGTCTCTTCATGTCCGAGATGTGACATGGGATACATAAGGATTTTTACTGGCTGCTACATCAATTCCACTGTTACCTTCCAACCCTTACAAACACCGGTAGTAGTACCCATACGAAGGGGACAACATCTCACTGAGTCTTTTCTGTTGATGCCTGGAATACGTCATCAGCTGGTGCGAATGGGATACCTTTGGCATCAGCATAAATGGCTGGCTGTTAAATGACATTCGCTTTGCAGAAGATCTAGTAGTCATCACTGAGGCAGCCATAGACGCACATTAAATGCTATCAGCGTTCCATCGAGAGAGAAAGAAAGCGGGACTCGTGAACACGTCTAAGACGAAAGTCATGCGCAATCGTTTTGCTTCCCGCGACCCAGCCTTCCTAGATGGAGAGAGACTGGACGACGTGTACTAGTTCATCTACCTGCTAAACATGCAGAACGACCTAAGCCCAGAGTTGACAAGACGGGTTGGGCGCCTTTCTCTTTGATAAAGCATGTACTGGACAAAATCCAGTACCAGGGCTTGCACACCTCTCTATTCAACTCCACAGTACTACCTGCAATATGCTATGCAGCGCTAATATGGACACTCACGCAGTAGTCTAACGAGTGACTCAAGCTTCCTTCGAGAGATGTATGGTTCACCTCATGCTTCTTAGCCAGCGCACAAAGGTCTTCATAACTCGGACATGCGTCAATTGTTTCTTGTGGAAGATTCAGTTGTTTATGCAGACATGATTAAATATCATTGCGGGGGCCATTTACTGTGAAGAACGGGCGATAGATGGAGCACAGCTATAGCAATATGGTACCAGAGACAAGAAACAACCAACAACACGTTGGTCCGAATACCTTGCACCCCGCAACAACATTCACGATGCCACAGATGGGCGACTCATTATCCACTGGTCCACCGTGACCCAAGACAGAGACCGTTGGAAGAGAAGATGGGACCCGCTGAAAATGGGTCGTCCAGTAATGTCCGAGATGTAAAGGCTCTGCAGTTAGTCATATATGATAAGTGACTTTTTTTGTTTCATTTGCGTCGTGTATTTCGGCTATTTCCATATCATCGTCTATCGTTACTTTGACCATATTTCGAGCACTTATGATTTTCTGTGTGTCATAAAGCCAAACTGTCGTGACATCTTTACACGTCACGTGTCTTTATCGGCCTTTATTGTCCTCAATCTTTTCCGTTGTAACCAAATTGTTCAGATATACCTCTTTTTTTTGGTTTCCAATGAATTGTGCGGGTATTTTGTTTACTTTAGTTAGCTGTAATCTCGAAATACTAGAAGCAGTATGCGATATATGACGCAGGATTAGCAGCAGAAACTCGGTTTTTCTGGGAATCAGAGGAAGAATACCAGTTTTAAAAACGATATCCACAGCCCCCAAAAATGTTGCTCTTATCAAGCGCTGTTACACAGGCGTTGGAAATAACATCCAGCTGATGGGAGCAGTTGCCTTTTCCTTATTGTATGTTTAGTTTTTTTATGTTTTTTTCTTTTTGCTCTGTTTCGAGAAACATTTTGAATCGGAGGGGATATAGTTGCACGTGTTTGCATTATGATAAAGAAAAACCCGCAAGGTAATTTGTGATTAATTAAACTTTTCCATTACCTGAAATGAAATCTTCCACAGTCTCTGGTTTCATCTAGTGTTGAGTAAAAGTGGCGCTAAAAGCAACAGAACTCTGTTAATTTATTTCTGGTGTGGAATCATTGTGCTGAATGTATCCATCTCAGCGAGATCGAGTTTTTTATTAATGGAATGAAAACGGTGAATTCTAAATTGGGGATGACGTTAAGTCAATTCAGCAGGATATGATTTTTGCCGCACTCGTTTGACCTCGTTGGATACATGCAGCGGCCTGCACTGCTTGTTAATTATGGAGCGGAACCTGGAACGTCTTCAAAGAATATGATAGCCGGGTTTGGAAATATTAGACTCTTAGTGTCATAACATATCAGTCTTGGCGTTGATGCTGTTTTTGTTTGTGATATGTTTCGTATGGTTGGTAGATTCTTGTCTGCGCACAGAATGTCATGATAGCCCAGCAGTTTTGATCAATATTTTGCACATTTGATGTGAATGCTGTGTTCAGCGGAAAATTATTGAGGTCAGTTTGTATAGTGGCGAGCGAAGCATGATACGGAAATGGGTTATTTGAGAGTGAACTAGGGAGATATTTTTGCTTGCATGTATTCTTTAAATCTTCCTACATTTTTTCGTGAGAAATACAGTGTCTTTGTTATGTCTTTACGGTTGCTTTTGAATAAACAACAATTTTAACCTGGGAAATATTATCACACTTGCTCGTCCTCCATCGTTGTCCAATATCGTCCATGTTCGTTTGAACGCACTTGGTCTGTCGATGGATTGTTTGCAAGAAAAGTGTATAATATGATACTGCTACAACTCCTACTGTTACTATAATTCATATATAGTCCCTATTATTTTTCACGCTTTCTGTATTAATTATGCCCCTTTTGCCATCCATTTATAATTTACCAGTTGTCGAAATATGTATTTTAATGTTGGATTCCGGATCCCAGTTTGCTAAAAAAACTCGATGAGTTTTTTAGGCTGAGAACGACAGGTTGCTTAACCACCGCCGCGTCGTGTGCTAGCTATGTTTTTTTGTTTACCCCCAACAGAAAAACAACATATATTATACCGGTGATTTGATCTGCTGTTGCCCTCCTTGTAAGCAGGCAGGCATTTAAATAATTCGACCACCCGCTTGCTTCTCGTTTAATAAAGCAAGCGTCAAAAGCACATATATACCTTAAGTGTATTTGTTTTGATAATGTGTATTTCCCTGTTCAAAAACAGCAGAATACAAGAAAATACGCATTAAATTCTTTACTTTTATTTTGTTGTTTTTAAACAAAGATATAATTATTTCAATTCAAGGGACCACGATGAAAGTTGGCTGAAATGACCATGCATCATTCTCTATCTCTCGTCCCTTTGGTATGCACAGACAGACTGATCCTCGTCTATCGTTGGACGTCATCATCCCACTTGTAGCGCGGCATACCTTGCGTTTGTCTGCCTCAACCTTACCCTCCCGTATTGTTTTTACAAGAGTGCCATGTCTTTTCAGTTCAGTTCAAGTGCCATCTACGCACCTAAGGTTGGATACAATGCATCTCCAGTGTACTCTATTTCCTGCCATAATGGTGCAATCTGACAGGCATTATCCAGTCCATCTCTTGATGTTATCCACCCACTTATAGCGTTGTCTGCCTCTTGAACGACTGCTTTCCACACTATCATCTAGTATGGTCTTCAGCAAGGAAGTATGTCTTGTTATATTGCAAAACTAACGTAACCGTCTAACCATGACTTCAGTCAGTAATTCTCTTTTCTCCCCCAACTTTTTCAATACCTCCATATTTGTTTTCTTTTCTTTCCATGAAATGCCACTCTTTCCCCTGTACATTCATTTCTTCATGGCCTCTACTATTCGATCTTCTAACTGATTGTTCATTGTACGTGTTTCCACACCATACAGTTGTTTGTGGTATATATAAGACCTGATCATTCCTATTTTAAAGTTGTATCCTAGCTCTCTAGATGTGAATATCGTATTCATTCTACCGAGTGTGTCCTTGGCCATACTTATCATCGTGTTGATTCCTGTTTCACATTTGCCATCATCAGTTATGACATGCCCAAGATATGGGAATCTTATCAGGTGTTTCAGTAGCTCACTATTTATTCCGATGTAAAATTATTGCAAGTTCCAGCAAATGGCATTGTAAATTAATTTACAACCTACCAACCTACATAAATAAATAACATTTATTTGATCAACTGGGGCTTTACGCCTAGAGTGTTAAAACTACTTTGATAAACAACCTAGTTGCTACATTGTACACTTTAACAAGCTATACATTGGTACCTTAGCCGAATTAGTAATTGGACTGGCTGAAAATAATAGGGCTACTAACTTCCCCAACATGTCATTAACAGTCGACTAAATAGAGTTGTGTGCACATAGCTAGCAAGCTCAGCATATAAAACCTTTGGTATTAAAACCGTTGCCTTTTCTTTTTATTTTATTTTTTTGCGGTCGCCCTATTTTCTAATCCCTAAGGCGATTTGACCTGCACTGTGGTTTTTTATTTTGCACCAGTCGGTCCAGTGCATCCAACTTCCGCATGCATTTTATGTAAGGGTCTGCCTTCTCCTGCATTTTCTAAGGGTTTCCTACTCGAGGTAACGGCCGATGTTTTGATGGGGATTGAACCCAGCTCCTTCGGATTGTGAGCCGTGTCACTTAACCACTAGCCCACGCCGCTCCCCCCCCCCCCTTAAAAAACCGTTGCTTTGATACAGGCTTCATGTGAAGGGACCAGCTGTACTGGGGATCCTTTGATTGATATATGCGCGAATCATGTGGTTGCCTACATGTTAGGGCAGAGATACAAGGTCAATGGAACTACTTTCACAATAGTATTATGCTTCAGTTAGACTGACAGTGGGCCTTCTGAAGTTGAATGTGTCGGACCGAGAGGTGCAAATACTGCAGTCGAGCTGTAAACTACGACACATCGCATTGCGTTCTCCGGACATCATCCTACTACTTGCAAAGCTGTTTTCCTGGCTTGGTAGCAGGAGATTCAGAATGAACAAAGAAGTAGAAGGTATACAGTGGGTGTTCTGACAGGGGCAAGAAGTAAGGTACAACGGGAGCCCAAAATACAATGCACCGCACCATATTATTCCCACAACCGTTTATTCAAAATGCAATACATTTTTACACATTGTACAAGGATATGCATGTAAACATATTTATTACTCAACATAATCTCCATCAACTTGTAAGGCTTTACGCCAGTTCGACACAAGTGCATGTATACCTTGCCCTACGGCTCTGCTTCACCCCAAACAAGTGCATGTATGCCTTGCCCATACCAGTTTTTGTTCTGATCGCGTAACCATTGCTTACCTGCTTTAATCACACCCTCATCATCTTCAAAACTTGTCCCACGGAGTGGATTTTTAAGTGGACAAAAAAGATAAAAATCAGAGGGACTATAGGGAGGATTGAAGAGTATAGTCCAACCAAATTTGGTTATTGCCTTCCTTTGTTGTCAGACTTGTGTGAGGATGTGAATTGTCATGAAGGAGAAGTAGTTCTGTTGGATTCTTATGAGGACGAACTCTGCGGAACCGTTGATTGAGTTTGGTCAGTGTCTCAATGTAAGATTGCGAATTGATTGTTTCTCCTCTTAGCGTCACATCCACAAGAATCACACCTTCATTGCCCCAAAAGACGATTATCATTACCTTTCCTGCTGAACGAGTTTGTTTGAATTTCTTTCTTTGTGGTGATTGAAAATGATACCACTCCATTGACTGCCTTTTTGTCTCCGGCTCAAAGTTATGCACCCATGTTCGTCACCTGCAACGATCCTGGACAAAAAGGTATCCTCCATTAGCATCGAAATTCTTCAGCAATTAAAAAAAAATTTCTTTTCTTTGCATTTTGTGTTGATTTGTGAGACATAGAAGAACACATTTTAAGTAATCTTTTGAAAACACCAGTGCTTTGATCATTTAAATCGCACTTCTCTTGATGACTGAAAGCTGCAAGGCCAATTGTTCAATGGTGATTTGTCTATCACTATGAATAATTATATCAGTACGGTTCAACATGTCTGACCTGGTTGCTTTGGTAGGACTTCCAGAGAGCTGCAGAACATGCAGCTCCGTCTCTCTACTTGCTGAATTTGTAATTCTCTGAGCCCATCGAATGGACTGTGCTCTTATCGACTGCACAACATCCATACATAGTACACAAGCGTTTGTGAATATTCGCAACAGTTTATTTCTCTGCCATGTGGAATTCTATAACAATTCACTGTTTGTAATTCATGTTATTCAGAGGCACTATTTTAACGGTTTGTTGCTGCTGGTTCATTTGTGCAAATGTGGTGTAATTTCGTACACACAATCAACATATTCGAAATTTCATATTTGTACATTTATTATTAGCTAAAGTAAATGATGTGGCACATTACTTTCTGACCTCCCCTCGTACTTTCCTCTCAAGACATGAACGAACGCAAGAATTGGTGGGTTTTGAAATCCGCAAGTTTGAAGCAGCAACAGGTCTCAAGAGAGGTGCAATCTGTGTCTAGTCCTATCGGAGATGGACTATACACTGGTAGGTCCCATGCACATGTTATGCATGTAATAGAACCATTGGCAGTTGGGCATAGAAAAGAGCAGCCTATTAGCTGGTGTCCTGGTGGAAATTCTAAAGGTCTACCCGTTGTGACCTGCATGAAGGCCAAAAAGAGGCAGGCCCTCCATGATCCGCAAGGCACAATAGGCCAATCATCTGTTTACACTTGATTGCAAGTATGTACCCAAAACAAAATAACAACAAAAGCCGCTTAAAGCCTGATAAGAAGACAATATTATGGTAATTCGCCTTTGCGGTCCAAGAGAAGCATAGATCCATTAATACAACTGGCTTCTTAACAGGAAGTCTGTATCATAGTGTTTGCAGTAGCAGTTTCAGTAACAATGGTTTGAAATAATGATATTGCTAATCTTGTGTATAATCCACTTTAGCCACCTTTCATGACAAGCTTATTGCTGATGCTAATGCCACTTGTACTTAAGTACCCTTTATGAATTTCTTTCATGATGAATTACAGTGGCCCTTCCGATGCGTACTTGAGAAGGTGGGCTGGTGTCCTTCTGGCTGTAGGGCTATGTTAGGCTCCTCAATACGTTCACTACTATGGGGATTACACTTTTTATCCCCAGCTTGTTAACAACTTGTTTCCAGGGACAACTGCTTGTAAGTGAGGTTGGGGAGGTTTTGATCAGCATGTTTCACCTGACCCCGACTAACGTTAGTTTCCTCTCCCCTCCCCTGATAAGCTTAAAATTGTATAGTGGTTCTATTCTTTACGACATAGTGTGTACCGCTTGGGTGAGTGGACAGCATATTTGCTCATCTGTGTCTGTATGACATCAGTTTGAGCACAGAAACAGAACATGAAATATAGGTCAGCCTTTTTGGTGCCAATGTATATCATAAACAAGACAAGCTTTACACATTGAACATTCATGAACATTTAGCGGCAATCAGACCAGCCTTCTGCGTTAGCATTCGCCCCAGAAGATTGATGTGAGATTCACTTCTTGAAGCATTCTGCGATCAGTATGGCGGTCTACACAATTTAATTACTAGAATATGAAACTGGGTAGACAATAAATATGGAAATATAACAAATAAAATTACAACCTGAGAAGGGGATATTGTATTGATATACATTATTCAACATAGTGGAAGACAGAATAAGCAAGGAAAGTAAATTTACCTGAATGGTATCCGGCAAGGAAATATTAGTCTCAATTTAATCTTCAAAGCATGTCGCAAAATGCAACTAAAGTGGGTTGTGCATGGGGTCAGCAATTGCATAACGTAAAATGAATTGTTGCTGAAACGATGACACAATAATAGCCGACCAATAGCACTATTAGACATTACCATAAAATAGCCGACCAATAGCACTTTTAGACATTACTCTATAATAGCCGACCAATAGCACTATTAGACATTACCCTATAATAGCCGACCAATAGCACTTTTAGACATTACTCTATAATAGCCGACCAATAGTACTATTAGACATTACCCTATAATAGCCGCCCATGGTAAGTGATAGTGGCAACAGAGTCAAGATATGTGTAGTCACATTACAACTAAGCTAATTATGATGATGTAACTAATTCTTAAATTAGATTTCAGTAAGAAAGTGTTGTGATGTCGTCAATCTTACTCTCCCGTCCTAAGCTACCTTGGTCCAAGACATTCATAACCATTGTAGATAACACAGCACGCAGATCTTTTACTCCGGAAATGCAGTCTTGTACAGACATAGTGGCCAGGAATATGAATCACCATTACAATGTGTTCACCTAGATGTCTATTCTAGGTGGATCAAAATGTATCCGAATTGGCATTATAATTCCGTAACCGCCCGGCACAGTTGGAAGTTGCTAGGCACAAGTTGACCACCAAACCCATTGTGCTTTTAGTCTTAGTCACACCTACCCCGCTCGTCTGGTTTGTTTTGAAGTAGTTATCTCTAAGATTGTAAACTACATGCGTCATATTGTAATGGTGGAGAAAAAGCGACAAACTTGTTTGCATCAGATTTTGTCCACAAAAAAAACACTTTTAACGACACATACTTAAAGTTACAGGCAATCTGCGGGGATTTTTACAAGCATGGCATGTACGCTCTTTTTTATCGTTGGAGAAAGTGTATAGCCAAGGGTGGTGACTGTTGAAAAATAGTTTTTTTTAAGGCAAGACATTGCTCTGTCAAATGGTGTTATTGTGCTATTTTAAAAAAAAATGTTTTGGTGTTCAGGGAATAAAATAGGAGCCTTTACTTTCGGAGCGCCCCTCATATATATATACACACACACCCTTCTTTCTATACTAGCTGTTATTGCAAATGTCTATAGCCATCCATCAATTTAAGTGAGTTGCCTCCGTGTCTATCTAGTTCCGAGTATTTGCACCTGATTTAGACATTAAGTATTTGTATTTCTCCTTAATTCTTCGTTCTCTATTCTCCCTTCCACTCCCCCCCCCCCCTTTTTTTTTTATAGACAACCAACATAGTTAGTTATACGTTATCCGGTTCTTCGTAAAGTTCACACTGTCTTCTCATGCAATTTATAATTCCATCTGTAACGAAACGAATTAATGGAACGAGACATGTAGTATTTAAAAAAAACTTGAAATGCAGACATTTAATGTAAACGAATCAAACTTATATAAGCTGGAGAACGTTAAGAAAACAAAGCCAAGACGCTTCTGATTTCGTCTCCCCGGAGTTTAATTTTTTAATGCACTTTTGTTTTTCCACGCAGCCGAATAAGAAACGTGGCATGAAATGTTTTCACAGAGGTGGCTCTTGAAGTATCCTACGCGTCCCTTAGTATGTAGGTGTTTGTGTGTGTATGTGTCTGTATATTTATATACAAGAGTGGTACCCATAAAGAAGAGACTATTGTAGCTTTTCTAGCATGTCGTAAAAGCCAATATAAGAGGCTGTACATGGGGCTAGCAGCGGCTTCGTGTAAAACAAACTGTTATAGACACCACCACTGCAATAACGCCAATGTTACTTGATGTAACATGGTTCCTTTTATATTTTTGTATTGCGTTCGCCATATTTCTCATTTCCCGAAGTCGGTGTGCGTTACACTGTGGTTTTTATTTTGTGCATGTCGGCCCAGTGCATCCGACTTCAGCATGCATTTTATGTGAGGGTCTGCTTCCTCCTGCATTTTCTAAGGGTTTGCTTCCCCGGGGTAACGGCCGGTGCTGTGATGGGGATCAAACCTAGCACCTTCTGGTTGTGAGCCGTTTCAGTTAACCACTAGCCCACGCCGTCCCCACATATGGTTCCATTAAGATACACGCGTTTATGTCATTTTGTATGTTGTGTGCAATTTTTTGTTTAGGAATAATTTTAATAGGAAATGGTTTTTAATTTGTAAACCCTCTTCCTGTACTCCTCCTCCCTCACATCCTGATCGCACTTCCTCCAACTCGACCTTTTCGCGCCACCTCAACCCGCCCTATTCGCGCCACCTCAACCCGCCCTATTCGCGCCACCTCAACCCGCCCTATTCGCGCGACCTCAACCCGCCCTATTCGCGCCACCTCAACCCGCCCTATTCGCGCCACCTCAACCCGCCCTATTCGCGCCACCTCAACCCGCCCTATTCGCGCCACCTCAACCCGCCCTATTCGCGCGACCTCAACCCGCCCTATTCGCGCTACCTCAACCCGCCCTATTCGCGCCACCTCAACCCGCCCTATTCGCGCCACCTCAACCCGCCCTATTCGCGCCACCTCAACTCGCCCTTTTCGCATCACTTAACAACCCGCCCTATTCGCGCCACCTCAACCCGCCCTATTCGCGCGACCTCAACCCGCCCTATTCGCGCCACCGCAACCCGCCCTTTTCGCGCCACCCAAACCCGCCCTATTCGCGCGACCTCAACTCGCCCTATTCGCGCCACCTCAACCCGCCCTATTCGCGCCACCTCAACCCGCCCTATTCGCGCCACCTCAACCCGCCCTATTCGCGCAACCTCAACTCGCCCTATTCGCGCCACCTCAACCCGCCCTATTCGCGCCACCTCAACCCGCCCTATTCGCGCCACCTCAACCCGCCCTATTCGCGCCACCTCAACCCGCCCTATTCGCGCAACCGCAACTCGCCCTATTCGCGCCACCTCAACCCGCCCTATTCGCGCCACCTCAACCCGCCCTATTCGCGCCACCTCAACCCGCCCTATTCGCGCCACCTCAACACGCCCTATTCGCGCCACCTCAACCCGCCCTATTCGCGCCACCTCAACCCGCCCTATTCGCGCCACCTCAACCCGCCCTATTCGCGCCACCTCAACCCGCCCTATTCGCGCGACCTCAACCCACCCTATTCGCGCCACCTCAACCCGCCCTTTTCGCGCCACCTCAACCCGCCCTTTTCGCATCACTTAACAACCCGCCAATTTCTTCCTCACTCCTCAACTCGATAATTGTCACGTTGAATCCATTGAAAATGTTTTGCCAGCTCACAGAAGAAGACTTACCACTGGTACTGAACTCATTCTCTATTTGCCTCAATCTAGCCAGCCCTTCCAATGATATACGGGATGAATTCTTGGTTACGCCAGCGAGGTGGGGATTGACACTTATTTCCGTAGTAGTGAGCTTACTGAGGTGCCCTACATTGTTATTACATCCAGAAGGACTATGGTCCCCCTTTTCAAATACTGCTCGAGATTTAGGAAGAGCCACTGTAATCCACTAACTAAAGAAACGTCAACAGTTTGTACAACCAGCACGAGTGATATCGAACTACGACGACGATGTATTGTGTCTACTTCAGTAGAGATGTCCCTTATGTTGACAGTATAGCCAAACATGCGATTTACTGGTCCTAATGCAGAAAAAGAAGAGTGGGGTGGCCACATAATACCTAACGAAAAAGAGTGTCTGAGGAATCGAGGTCTATTGGGGTCTTCAAAATAGAAATGGGCAAGGCGCTACCACTGGAGCCCCATATTGATGAAATGTTTGGTTGGACATGTCCACTTCAGTCATAATGATGATATAATCCCTTTAGTTGTGAACTGACAGCTCTTGACATTCCAAAGACCCCCGAACAAAAGCACACGTCCTCCTCAGTTGTTGTAGTTATGTGTAGAGTGTGTTTTGGATGGTGGGGTGTTGGGGTAACAGCAGGAGGTGCTCGACTACTTCTCGTGGTCATGGCAGAAAATGCAGTTTGATTCATGTAGTGAATCCAATCTATTTAGGTGTTTGTTGAGAGGGGCATGTCCTGTTCTCAGCCTCATGATCAAACTTCTCTCTCCGTTTGTTGAGAGTGGCATGTCCTATTCTCAGCCTGCAGATCAAACTGGTCTCTCCGTTTCTTGGCTGGGTCTTGGGGATCTGGTTTGCTTATTTTTTCTTAATGTACTCGGCCTGTCTGGGATGTGACTCACTGATCTAGCCACTCCTGTCTATAGTTATTTTTCAAGATTTGCTTGAAGGTTTGTAGTGTTATGCTAGGTATTCGCTGTGGTAGCATTGCGCCGCTTCTGGCCAGCTCATCAGGTTTCTCATTTCCTGAGACATAACCACGTATCCACTGGAGCACTTGCATGGGTAGGCTGTTTCTCGACTTGCTTTCTTTTCCTCGTTGGCTGCGGCCTCTAATTCTGTACGTCAGTATGGTTTGAACTTTGTCCTGTATCCACGTGGGATGGCATCATTTGGACCAGAGAAAGCACATGTGGCCATCTCCAGTGGCAACACTAGACAAGCTCTATGGCAGTGTCGACAGCCTCAGGATGACAGCTGCTTTTTTCGAACAAATTCAAGTTGACGTCTGACAGCGTACGAAGAAGAAGGATGCCTTCCTTTGCCGATTGGAGCAATGCAGTAGTGGTTTTACTATAGACCTCGTCTATATCTTGCGCCATGTCGATGTCCGCGAAATGTTGACGTACTTGTCTACTGAAAAACTACCAGTCTGTCTTTTTGTAATTCCATGTAATGGATATTATTTAGTTTTTTTCTTTCTCCCTGCTATCGGTTATCTCAAGGAGTATTGTGGGCACTCCTGGTGTTATCGAGGACTCTAATTGAGCAATACGAGTGTTACAAGGGTGAGGTCAGGTCTGCTTTTGGTTCCACTGGCTCGGTGGAGCAGTATTGGTGGGGTATTGACTTTCTGCAACAGGATTGGTGTGGTAGTGTTTGTGAGCTCTTCTACGGTCGTTCCACATGGGGAAGTGACCATTCATATCGCCAGTAATGATCAGTCTGTTTAGATGAGTAGTATGGGGAATCTGCAGTGTGAGATGTGCTTTTGGTTTGTTGTATATGTGAAGTATGGGGGCCTTCACAATATAAATCCACAAGGAGCTACCACTGGGGCCCCATACGCATGAAATGGAAATGATTGTTTGGACATGTCCACTTCATTCATAAACACGTGCTGTGTGTGTGCGCGTTTTTTTGGTGTTTTTTTTTCTCCCGTGCCTGACACTCTTTTTTATGGTTATGCAACCCTCATATTCGACGTAGCACCACCAGATACACGAAGATGTGTAGTGTCATGCATCGAAAGACAAGCAGATGTTTGACCCAAGTCACCCTATATGTTGACACTAGGTAGTGCACAACACTGAAATGTTGAGGACTGTTCATACAGTTAACAAAACCCATACAGACTAGTCCAGGAAAACGCAGCGTCAAAATAAAATGGAATGACCTGACGCGGGTTCCCTGGATCGAGCTGCGTCTGGGCGCAAAATTGAAGCGACCAAACAGACTCCAAACTGGTGGATTACAATGCAAGACTAATTTAAAAGGACGAGGATACATGGATGACAGCATATATGCGACATAAAACACCAGACGGATGTTCTGTTCAAACCTTCTGTAAACATGCAATATGGATTACGTGTTGATGGGAAACGGCACGGCAGTCTACGTAGCCGAACATTGGAAACCTGTCTGACGTTGTGCCCCAAGCGGGGAACGTAAGTATGGTTATGTAATCTGTCCAATAAGTGGGACGTACATTACCGGAGATTTCTATATATGTATGAGTTTTAGCTATTATATTCGGCTTGGGAAATGTAGGCGTTCCAAGATGTTACGCACGGTGTGATGCAGACAGTTTTGTTGCTTGTGGCATTCCTAGCTGACAAGGCTTGCTCGCTTCCATCTGCTGCTACAATAAACTCAAGTGCTCATTTCTAGCACACAGACATGAATTAATCATGCGATCGGTATCTACGGGCCCCATTCTATTTCTTCCCATTTCTCGAAATACGACAATAAAGCGCGTTCATTAATATGCCAAGCCATGTTTTGCTAGACCCTCTCGTTTCCATCTGTGTCCGGATTATAGGCTCGCTGAAAAAAAATTGTGAATGTAGTCTTGTATCAGGCATTGTCGTCGGGGAGGCATCTCGGCGTATTTTTAAAAGCGAGATTACCAGTTTCCTTTCTTGCTTTCTAAGTTCCCCCAACTGTAGGGCATGTTGCCATTTATAGATGTGTAGATTGGTATGGGCCTGAACGCAGAAGAAGATACATTTTTAAGGAGTCTCTGAAAAGTTGCTTCTGTCTCGATGGCGAGTGTCTGTCTGCTCTGAGCTCACCGTATAGCAGCTCATCAGGCACCCGAACAGAATGTCTCGTCCATCTTATCTGGGCTTTTTGCAGAAGCGGATAGATGCTTAATATATTTGACTTGTTAAAAGTGTCGAAGTTAGGTACTTTGTCTTGACCTTTAATCCTGAGCAACCTGCGAAGACAACTCATGTGGAAGATATTAAGTGTCTGGCATGTCTGCTATAGACTTCCGCGACTCGCAGGCATGCAGCAGAGTTATTGGGACTACAGCATGATACACTTGTACATTGGTGCGAGATTCAGATGCCTTGTTCAAGACGTTTGCATGTAGCCTCCCAAACACAAAGCTTGCTTTTTGCAACACTGTTGTTGACCTCAAGAGTCAATATTTGCTTCTCTGATGAGGGTATTGCCTAGGTAGCTGAAGCTGTGGACTGCCTGGAGACATTGGATTTGTATGGTGATGTTTGGTTCGCTGTACATTTTCTAAGGAGCAGTTTGAAGTAGTATTTCCGTTTTTGTAGTGTTGGTTGTGAAACCAAAGCTACTGTACGCCACCGAAAACATCGCCATATCTTCTTCTGATATGGTTGTGTTAAGAACAGAGTCGTCAGCAAACAGGAGATCCAAGATAGTGACTTCGTTGGAAAGGCTACAGACAATTATGTTTAGTGCCATCGTGAAACTGGTGGACAACTATATTAACTGCTGGACAATTTTAGTAATCTGATGGGACAACCAAATTGTTTCATGATTTGTCAGAGCCTTTTCTCTGTTGACAGTGTCAACGACCTTAATCGGCCTTAAAGAATTTCATGGACTTCCACATGGGTCTTGGTGGGTGTCCACAGAACTCATTACAGACGCCAAGAGAGCTCATCCTCGATTCCAGATTTGGAACCACTGGGCTGGTTAACTGAAATAAACCCAACAGAGTTATTCACCTTTACTGCTTATTTGAATTATTCCCCTTGGTTCTCCTTTGAACATATGGCTCAAAAGGTCGCCCTTCAGCTGTTGCTATTTGTTATAGCCTCCTGCAGCTCTGCACATGAGACTCAAGTCTTGTCTGTTTTCTCTTCCACTATTTTTCTCCATGGATTATTTGGTCTTCTCAACTATAATCATTTTTTTTCCTCTCCCACCACCACCCACCATTTTCACCATCGGTTTCAAATCCAGCACAAATATGGTTATATTGTTAGGTTTATTTATGTGGGTATATCCTATCAATGTTTATTCTTCTTTCCCCATTGTACAACTGCGTTGGCCTTTATCGACGCCCGTTAAAACAAAAATGATGGAAAATATTGGCATTAATACTTAGATACTATTAAATTATCTTCCTTTACAGACATTAGCCTTGGACAATGAATAAGCAGAGACATCACTTGCAGCACCAAGCATTTTAAGATGAAAATAGAGATACATATATTCTGGACAAATCAAGTAATAGAATGCAAATATAGTACAAGGTAGCAATATTATACGAGCACTCCCAACTCAAATTGTAAAAGAGGCGTCGGACAGAGCCGCTGACAAATGAGGACATGCAAACTTTATAATTACCGTAAACTTTGTAACAGCCGTTGGCCTTATAACAACCGAACATGGAGGTCTAGGAAGTCACGGGACAAATGTGTGGGTCATACATTAAGTAACAGAAAATTTATTATAAAGTGCACGGAAGATCTTATTTCAGGACACAAACTTGCTCTTTAGCAGGGGTCGGGGCGATCGAACAGTAAGCGCAGTATCACATACAAGATGGGCGCCCCATTGTCGAGATGACCAGTTGAACGACGAGGAGATTATTTCGTTTTTTTTCTGGGTTTTTTTGGTGTGGGTTTTTGTTTGTTATTTATTTTTTGTTGCTCAGAGGCTGTGAAACCTTTTGAAATTTACAGAAAAATGAAGGTTCAGTATGTAGACAGTTGTTTGAGTCAGAGGAGACTGTATGAATGGGTAGAAAAGTTTCGAAACGGAAGACAAACCGTCGTTGATGAAGAGCGAAGTGGGAGACCAGCAAGCGTGGCAACTGATTCAGAGAGACAGTAGATCGACCAGCTAGTCCGTGGCAACAGGCGAGTCACTATTGATGGAACAGCCGTAGATTGCAACATGGTTCTCAACGCTGCTCATAAAATTGTCACTGATGACCTCGGTTAAAGTAACGTGTGAAGTAGACGAGTCAGAGGTTTGCATGTAACAACAAAGTAATGGAGACGGTGCAAAATTGTTTAAAGTTCACCCAACAATCGTTACTCTATAGGACGTCCAAATACTAGAATAATGGTGGACCAAGTATACTGCCAAGCAGGGGGACTTTGTCGAAATATAAAAAAACAAAAATGTTTGGTTTGTACGTACTCTTATTATTGAATTATTTTTTATTTTTTTTTGCGTTTGCCTTATTTATCTATTCCTCAAGACGGTGTGCGTTACACTGTAGTTTTTATGTTCCGCCTGTTGGCCCAGGGCATCTGACTTCAGCATGCATTTTATGTGAGGGCCTGCTTCCTCCTGGATTTTCTAAGGGTTTGTTTCCCAGGGGTAACGGCCGATGCTGTGATGGGGATCGAACCCATCACCTTCTGGTTGGGAGCCGTGTCACTTAACCACTAGCCCACGCCGCTTCCCTTACTCTTATTATTTAAAAAAAAAAAAAAAATTTAAATTATTAATAAAATTCATGTTACTTGATGACTGTCCCTCGTATTTTGGGTGGCAGCACAAGCTGGATGGGAAAACAAAATCATGAGCTCTAATCCTCAAAGGATACATGTTTGTGGAAGACGTCACGTGTCATAACAGTTGATGATTATGATGATGGCCTTATAACTACAACAAAAACTGATTTCTATTCCTTGTTATTCTCATCTATGTAGGAAGTAAATCACGTAACACACTCATTTGTTCTCTGCCAAGCATGACAACCTTCATTACAATGGGCTCGTCTTGTATTAGATGCCTGGCTTGGATTTAATGAGCGAGGCGTGGGTGGTCGAATTTTTTAAAATTTCAATCTGGAGTATAATAATAACCTACACATCACACTACGCGACGATTGTCGGGGCAAGTGGCATCAGTTCCTCAGACCTAGTAATTCCTTTAACATATTCCACTAATGAGAATACTCATGGTTTCTGTAGATAATTTGTGGCAGTGTACTCTGGATAGTGGTAGAGCACTCGCTTTTCAAGACAAAGAAGCGGGTTCAACTCCAGCACGCTTTAGAGGGTTTATTTGTAAATGGGTACCTGACCTACAGTACGGAAAGAAAGACAGCCACGACAGGAACTGGCCACCTTACTCAAGCTCTGGCTTAGTACAAATAAGTCTCTAACACTCCACCCCTGGTGGCAGTTTCTGCTATGGGACATTTTGTTAGAGTGACTCTTTCCGAGTCCAGCCCTTCTGTTTTATTGGTAGCGCTTTAGGAATGTGTCACGGGGTAATTTTCGTGTTCCTGGCATACCTCAATTTGGGGGGGGGGGGGGGGGTTACTTTTGTTATTTGACCATTGATATGTGCATTCCAGTAGCAAAAGGTAATATTTGTTGCAAGAATGAGCACAGAACGACAGCGGGAGATCATGTTGGGAAGTTGTATGTAGGTATATCAACTGTACATTAGAGGGGGTCATGTTTTTTTAAAACTTTTATATTGTTGACGTTGTTGAGGGGAGATGTGTGCCATAATTCCACACGTGCTGTGTAAAATAGATTGTTGGGTACAGTTCTGTGCCAGAATCCCACACGTGCTGTGTAAAATAGATTGTTGGGTACAGTTCTGTGCCAGAATCCCACACGTGCTGTGTAAAATAGATTGTTGAGTGCAGTTATGTGGAAGAATCCAACAAGTACTGTGTAAAATAGATTGTTGAGTGCAGTTGTGTGGAAGAATCCAACAAGTACTGTGTAAAATAGATTGTTGAGTGCAGTTGTGTGGAAGAATCCAACAAGTACTGTGTAAAATAGATTGTTGAGTGCAGTTTTGTGCCAGAATCTCACACGTGACTTGTAAAATAGATACTAGCACGAGAAAAGAAACAGTAAAAAAAAATGTTGGCATGTGAGCCATTCAACAACAGAATTAGTGTATAATGACTAAGTTCATATTTTGTAAATTATTATACATAGTTCATACTAGTGTATTATTCCATTTATATTACATGGAAGGCCGGAAAACTTAAAGGCACCTACTATCTGTGGCTGTAAGATCCATTGTATAAGTGGTACTTGGTGTGCTTTATTGAGAAGGGACAACAGTAGCACTAATCCACGATTATGCTCGTCATACATAGCGACTAACAATGGATGTGCATGGGGTTAACAGTGTTATCACGTAATCGAAATTGCTATACGAACCAACACTGTAACAGTACACAATGTGTTTCCTTTGACACGCGTTTCCAATATGAAGTGTTCAACGTCGGCTTTACAAAGAGCGAAATAGACAAGATAGATAGTAAATGGTGCGGTGGACAGGTGTTACACCAAGTAGACACGCTACATGCAACCCAACGAGCGAATCGTTGCTTCGCTTAACCGACTGTTTTCAATTATCACCATACCAGATACAATCGACAACGTGCCACGATTAAGCGACAAGATTGAATCCTTCCAACTAAGATGCTACAGGAGGGTGTTCAAAATACCATGAACAGCGAAAAAGAAAAACGTATAAGTCCTACATGAGCTCGATATAGACCAAAACTGGCTAGTAAACAACATTACGTCTAGGAGATTAACATAAGTTTGACCACATCAATCGCAATAGGGGTATAGAGAGAACCATACTAGAGGGTATCGTACCTCGCATAAGAGGCAGACCGAGAAGAAGATGGACAAGGGACATTACAGAGGCTCTGGGGTTGACAGCGGCACAGGCCGGAGAGTTGACCAGGATCGAGTGTCTTACCTATCGGCTGTCATGAGAGTGACGTTCTCCGAAGGACATGCTTCATGATGATCTGCGACTGACTGTTTATTTCTTGTTTCAATCGAATCATTATAAATTTGTTCAGCCTGTTTGTAGAAAGTGGTTGCTGCTCGTCTGTTATGCATGTTGGGAATTACGTATGTGCGTCCAGAAATACTTGTAAACCTGGTCTTAAAACAGGCAGGTTATGCCCGCTGTCAGGTAGCAGAAGGCTATCCGTAGTACGTTCTCTGGTTTGCAGTGTTGTAGGCTTACTTAATCTGATTGGGAGATTTAGATTGCATAATGGTTAGTAAATTGTATTTTTTTTCTACTTCTGCCGACGATGGATGTGTCGGACTGAAAGGTGCAAATATCGCAATTTAGCTGTAAACTAGCGACAACGCATTCTATTCTCCGGACTACATCCTGCTACTTGCAAAGCCCTGTTCAGAGCTTGGTAGCTGGAGATTGGAAACGAACGCAGAAGCAGAAGAAGAACTATTACTTTTTTTAAGAATGATTGTCCGTGTGTGCGTCATATATGCGAGGCGTGTTCAAATGAAACAGGACATAACTGCACCGAATAAACATGCGTACGATGCGCATGAGGACGTCACTTCTGATGTAAACAGCACATACCAACCGTCAAGTTTGCAAAATGGCATTATCCTCCGAAAATCATTGAAAATCATCGCATAATGAAGCAATGCCATCATTTAACTTGTAAATGCACTTTGGCCAAGAAAAAAAAGCTAATTGTACAACGATTTTTAATAATCAGCGATGCTTTCTAACTTGCCGGTCAAGCAGGTTAAACCTATACTCGCCAATGTTCACAGATATGCATAATTAGCAGCTGTGGATGTATCTAGCACTCGTACTGAATATAGTATGAGCGGTTATGTTACTTGCGTCACACAACAAAGGTACACGACTCGCCTTCAGTAACTATATGCTAGTCTTCCCATCTGTTTATGAGCAACTGATTTACTGTTTGGGGAATGCATGTAAACAAAGAATGGAGCTGGTCACACCCCCGCCTCACAGAAATCCAGCAGAGACCAGACACAATAAAGTCTCTTAACAGTTCATCACCGACCACAGTGTCGGCTTTAGATCTAGCTTGACCTATATACAAGCTCAGGAATTACATCTGGAGGCAATGGCAGCAAACAAAAAAGTCAATATTATCAAATTGAAGAAAGATGAGAGATGAAAATTCAAAGAATGTTTAACAATGTGACTGACATACCTCACCTGAGTGTTAAATGTCTTGAATTTTAATCTTATTTGTCAGGACTATATACGGAATTGTGCACCATCTCAGTCAAGCCAAGATATCTTTCTTACAGGTAAGCTGTTATTTATCATCTTTCTATCTACCTGTGTGTCTGTCTGTCTATCAATCTAATCTTTCTATATGTCGCGTGATCAATGGTATAGAATACCTTCCATTTGAATCATAGGGAGAAGGATTTCAGCAGGCCTATATCAAAGCACTAACTTGTGTTCTTGTAGTGGTAGTGTCTGAAGCAATTCGTTTTGCATAATGAGGTTGCAGCCTCTTTGTGTAGGGGGTGTAGACAGTGGCTAGCCATGGATACCTTCTCTGACCGTTTCTGTTCTTGTTGTCTATAGATTGGATAATAAGGACATCAAATGATGGAAAGAGAGCAGGTATTCGGTGCACACTATTGCCACAATTGGAGGACCTGGATTCACCGAATGATCTGCTACTTTTGTCACACAGTCATAGCCAGATGTAAGAGAAGCCTGATAGGGGGAAAAAACAATCAGCCAAATTGGAAATGAGTGTCAACATAAAGACAATTAACCTGATCATCAAAGAACCAATCATGCTGGAGGGAGAGTCGTAGGATGAGGTAGATGCCTTTACATTTTTGGGAATCACAGTTGACATAGCAGGGGTAACAGATGCAATGGAAAGACTAAAGTTGAGAAGGCAATAATGGTAGGCACTAAACAACATATGGATGTCCAGGGAAATCAAGGTTGAGAGTTAGAATATTCAATGTCAAGTCAGTGCTGTTGTAATGAAGTAGAAAAATGGATAATAAACAAGGTGAAAAAACAGACTCCAGCCATTAACTGACACCAACGAGGGATAATGGGTGCAAATTAACAGACATGCTGAAGAATGAAGACCTATTGGAAAGAAAGAAGCAAACAACAAATTAAGAGAAGAAAATAGGGCTGTATATATCATAGAGCTGAAGACGTCTGTCCGACATAGCCAGATAGGCTCTCACATGGAATCTTCAAGAGAAGATAAAAGAGGGGTAGATCTAAAAATTCATGTAGAAGAGAATGTGAGAGGGAACTAGGATTAAATGGTTACACCTGAAGAGAGGCAGAAACAGTAGCATAGGACTGTGGATGCTGGTTGAATGTGTTCAATGGATTATGTACTGGTGGGGGGGGGGGAGCTTTGGTTTATTTGATTGATTGAAAATTTCCCTCTGCTGGTACCATACACACGAAAAACATTATATGATCTAATAAAAACTACCCAGAGTAGAGCCTGCGCATCTCTCTCTTCAACTCCACAATTGTTTGACTGAAATTTAGACATGAGTATAATTGACTAGAACACAACCCGGGAGAGATGCCCCTACGACCTCTTGCGCTTATGAAAAAGGCACGGCACACAGCGATAGATGTCATCCCTCTCCATTGCAGGATACCTGTTTATGGGAAAGGCTAAGGGAGTAAACCCTGAGGGAAAATCTGCATCCTGTGCTATCTCTATTCGTCTCAATAAAATCTTGCCACTAGCCAAAGAGAGCTTAGGACTAGAGAGGGAGGTTAACATAAGGTGCAGTTTCTTCCTCACTCTAATCCAAATCACAGCACGTCACCCATTTCAGTGGACACACCAAGAGAAAAGACTGTCCACATGGCTGAAAAAAGAGTGGTCTTCATCACATGTGATGAACCCGAAGGTGCTGGGTTCGATCCCCATCACAGCACCGGCCGTTACCTCAGGGAAGCAAACCCTTAGAAAATGCAGGAGGAAGCAGACTCTTACATAAAATGGATGCTGAAGTCAGATGCACTGGGATGACAGGCGCAAAATAAAAACCACAGTGCAATGCACACCGTATTGGGGATTAGAGACATAAGGCGAACGCGCCCCCTCCCCCCCTGTCATACACAAAATGACTTCACAACTCGGACATGCGCGATTGTCCTTGTTGGAAGATGCAGTTATTTATGACGACAAGATGAAGCATCATTGGTGGAACCCCTTACTGCGAAGAATGGACGATCGTTGGAGCACAGAGACAGCAATACGGTAGACCAGAGACAAGAAACGACCACAGGGACAACCACCAACATGTTGGTCCAACTACCTTGCATCCTGCAACAACATTCACGATATCACAGATGGGTGACTCATTATCGATTATTATAATTATTATACAATATCGACCTGCTGAAGAGCGGGTTGTCCAGTAATCTAGTAATAAAAACAACTTTATCCACCTACAGAGCTGTTCCTGAAAGCTATTTTCTGATTGAGTACCTAACGTGAGCTAAAACTTTAATATGAGATACTGTACTTATATGTACAGATATATGTCTCCTAAAAGTTATGATACAGATAATTTGTGTCATCTCCAGGCGCTTATGATCACACAGTTAAACTGTGGGATGCACGGGCACAGAGCAGCGTCCTGACTGTCAACCACGGCTTCCCTGTAGAGAGTGTCCTCATGTTTCCAAATGGAGGTATCTTTCTCTCAGCTGGTAAGTTTTATCTTTAATTTTATCTGCGCTTTTTGCCGTGCATGGGCGTTGCTAACTCATATACAACAGGACCCCACAGATACCACATGTATATGGACACATCAAGGATTTGAGATAGGCTTCCTGTAGGAAAGCCAAATGTAATGGTGGCCTCATTTTTACACATCAGTGAACAAGGACATGCATTAAGGATGATGCCACCCTTTGCTTGCATCACTTATTTATATTTCTGTATTTTTAGCTTGAAATTTGTATACAATGGGATGTACATGTCTAGGGGAAACACCATGATTGCTAGCATTGTTAGTTAGTTTTCTTTCTACTTATGCTGTTGAGTGTTGTGGGGAGTTTAAGTTGTCTATCCTGCGCCATTTGCGCTGATCAAGGTGAGCCCATGTCGCTGCACATTCACTCTAATGCCATCCATCCACCTGCCTCGTGGGCACCCTCTTGCTCTTAGCTAGATCTACCAGCATTGTAAGCCATCAGTATAGCCAATCATTTATCTCCACAGCTACCTGCCCGTAGTTCTGTTTATTAATTGTGATGTCAATTTTCTTCTCTACCATGATAAATTATCTACTATCTTTTCCCTTTATCATAATATATTTTTCTCAGCAATTATATCTATTGTTAGTGTGTTCATAACTTGTAAAAAAATCTGCTGAGCATTGTACGAGGTGTGTTCAAATGAAATCAGACTTAACTGCACCAATTGAACATATGTACGATGCACATGATGATGTCAATTCTGGTGTGAACAGCACATACTAACTGTCAAGTTGGTAAAATTCATTATCCTCCGACTCATAGTTTCCTCAGCAGACCGTTGAAAACATGGTGGGTGTGATTGGGAATCCGCCCAGAGTTGATCAGTGAGCGGTGATTCGATTAACAGCTGAAGGATGTCGACCAGTTGACATTCATCGCAGAATGCAGGCAGTCTATGGTGACCCGAATTGCTCCATCAATTTTGGCGATGGCATCTTCTGACGCAACAATATGCGCCTGACCTGGTATCGGAAGATCTTTCGTTAACTCACATCCTTCTTTACACATTTCTGTCCAGTTTTCACTGTTGTCTCCGACACACTTTTTGTCACCTTAAACTGCCTGAATTCTGCGATGAATTTCAAATAGTCAACATCCTTCGGCTGTTAGAAACCGAATCACCGCTCGCTGATTAACTCTGAATGGATTCGGTATCACACCCGCCATGTTTTCAATGCTCTGCTGAGGTAACTATGTGTCCGAGGATAATGAAATTTTGCAAACTTGACGGTTGGTATGTGCTGTTTACACCAGAATTAACGTCATCATGCGCATCGTATGTATGTTCACTTGGTGCAGTTAGGTCCGGTTTCATTTGAACAACCTTTGCATCTTTCTTAAGTGTGCAGTAAACGGTGGGAATAGTTTGTTTCTTAAGTGTACAGTAAACGGTGTAAATAGTTTCTTTCTTGAGTGTGTAGTAAACTGTGGAAATAGTTTCTTTCTTAAGTGTGTAGTAAACGGTGGAAATAGTTTCTTTCTTAAGTGTGTAGTAAACAGTGGGAATAGTTTCTTTCTTAAGTGTGTAGTAAACGGTGGGAATAGTTTCTTTCTTAAGTGTGTAGTAAACTGTGGAAATAGTTTCTTTCTTAAGTGTGTAGTAAACAGTGGGAATAGTTTATTTCTTAAGTGTGTAGTAAACGGTGGGAATAGTTTCTTTCTTAAGTGTGCAGTAAACGGTGGGAAAAGTTTCTTTCTTAAATGTGTAGTAAACAGTGGGAATAGTTTCTTAAGTGTGCAGTAAACGGTGGGAATAGTTTCTCTCTTAAGTGTGCAGTAAACGGTGAGGATTATTTATGTTTTAAAATGGTTGATACACTTGTAACCTACCACCATTGTTGAGTCCCTTCTCATTTGATGTATTCATCTCTTTTTCTAAGATTTGTTAGAGCATATATTTTTGTTTGTTGTTACTGATGAAGGCATCTAGGTAGTATCATAGGTTTAATTTCTATTCGTCATATTTGACCATTACTATGTGTCTTCTTCTACACTGGTGAATACTGTTGTGTTTACATGTCGCTGTTGTCTTGTCACGCGCGCCAAACAGGTTGATGTCCCTCAGTTATACCAACCGGGACACATTGAATATGATATTGTGTTGAATAATTGTAAGAATGACTTCTTGGCAGTCAAATAAAGTTTGATAATCTCAGATCAGAATAGGAAAACAAAAGAAAGAGAAAGAAAGAAGTGTTGTGGCCAATCACTATAAGAATATTGTACTCTTCACACTGAGCTGTCAAACATGTAAGAGATGCAGAGATATCAATCAATCAAAATATGTCATCTCCCTGTGAATCACAGTTCTTCAACAATTGCACGATAAGTTCCCCTTTCCCGGGACATATGTTCCAGCGTTGTCTGTGATGTTCCAGCGTTGTCTGTGTCATCTCCGTTGTCATCCATGATGTCTGCTTTCAGCTCGCCGTTCCACACATTTCCAAGTATACATCTTCTCCTGAGGACACCAGAATATAGACTGTCTTGTTATGCTTTTAACTGACTTCCTCAATGTGTGTCCCACCTAATGCCAGCCCCCACTTCCCATGCCATGCTCCACTGTTATATGTCCAGCTGTACAGTTATATGTTATATGTCCATTAGTGATCCCATAATTCCATCTCGATGTCTCTATTCTGCGTCGGCACTCATCCAACACTTTTATGTTGCTGTCTTGCTACTCTCCATTTTAAAAAAAAGCCTCACAAAATAGTGCAATCTACACCGAAGTTGAAGATTTGTATTGCCTTGCTTGACTCTCTGCTAATAAGTTCCACAAAGCAACAAAAACCCGTCTCATCCCTGTTTTCGTACTTGCCAGAACTGCCACCAACACATGAGCTGCTCCACATCCCATTGGAGTGTATCTCCCAAGACAATCCTGTGTTCGCCATTTGCGCACATTCTCACAATCCTAGTTTCCTCTATGCACTGCACATTCTCACAACCCTAGTTTCCTCTGCACACATTCTCACAATCCTAGTTTCCTCTATGCACACATTCTCACAATCCTAGTTTCCTCTATGCACTGCACATTCTCACAATCCTAGTTTCCTCTATGCACTGCACATTCTCACAACCCTAGTTTCCTCTATGCACTGCACATTCTCACAATCCTAGTTTCCTCTATGCACTGCACATTCTCACAATCCTAGTTTCCTCTATGCACTGCACATTCTCACAATCCTAGTTTCCTCTATGCACTGCACATTCTCACAATCCTAGTTTCCTCTATGCACTTCACATTCTCACAATCCTAGTTTCCTCTATGCACTGCACATTCTCACAATCCTAGTTTTCTCTATGCACTGCACATTCTCACAATCCTAGTTTCCTCTATGCACTGCACATTCTCACAATCCTAGTTTCCTCTATGCACTCATTCTCACAATCATAGTTTCCTCTATGCACACATTCTCACAATCCTAGTTTCCTCTATGCACTGCACATTCTCACAATCCTAGTTTCCTCTATGCACACATTCTCACAATCCTAGTTTCCTCTATGCACACATTCTCACAATCCTAGTTTCCTCTATGCACACATTCTCACAATCCTAGTTTCCTCTATGCACACATTCTCACAATCCTAGTTTTCTCTATGCACTGCACATTCTCACAACCCTAGTTTCCTCTATGCACTGCACATTCTCACAATCCTAGTTTCCTCTATGCACTGCACATTCTCACAATCCTAGTTTCCTTTATGCACACATTCTCACAATCCTAGTTTCCTCTATGCACTGCACATTCTCACAACCCTAGTTTCCTCTATGCACTGCACATTCTCACAATCCTAGTTTCCTCTATGCACTCATTCTCACAATCCTAGTTTCCTCTATGCACACATTCTCACAATCCTAGTTTCCTCTATGCACTGCACATTCTCACAATCCTAGTTTCCTCTATGCACTGCACATTCTCACAACCCTAGTTTCCTCTATGCACTGCACATTCTTACAATCCTAGTTTCCTCTATGCACTGCACATTCTCACAATCCTAGTTTCCTCTATGCACTGCACATTCTCACAATCCTAGTTTCCTCTATGCACTGCACATTCTCACAATCCTAGTTTTCTCTATGCACAAATTCTCACAATCCTAGTTTCCTCTATGCACTGCACATTCTCACAAATCTAGTTTCCTCTATGCACACATTCTCACAATCCTAGTTTCCTCTATGCACACATTCTCACAATCCTAGTTTCCTCTATGCACTGCACATTCTCACAATCCTAGTTTCCTCTATACACTGCACATTCTCACAATCCTAGTTTCCTCTATGCACTGCACATTCTCACAATCCTAGTTTCCTCTATGCACACATTCTCACAATCCTAGTTTCCTCTATGCACTGCACATTCTCACAATCCTAGTTTCCTCTATGCACTGCACATTCTCACAATCCTAGTTTCCTCTATGCACTGCACATTCTCACAATCCTAGTTTCCTCTATGCACACATTCTCACAATCCTAGTTTCCTCTATGCACTGCACATTCTCACAACCCTAGTTTCCTCTATGCACTGCACATTCTCACAATCCTAGTTTCCTCTATGCACACATTCTCACAATCCTAGTTTCCTCTATGCACTGCACATTCTCACAATCCTAGTTTCCTCTATGCACAAATTCTCACAATCCTAGTTTCCTCTATGCACTGCACATTCTCACAACTCTAGTTTCCTCTATGCACACATTCTCACAATCCTAGTTTCCTCTATGCACACATTCTCACAATCCTAGTTTCCTCTATGCACACATTCTCACAATCCTAGTTTCCTCTATGCACTGCACATTCTCACAATCCTAGTTTCCTCTATGCACTGCACATTCTCACAACCCTAGTTTCCTCTATGCACTGCACATTCTCACAACCCTAGTTTCCTCTATGCACTGCACATTCTCACAATCCTAGTTTCCTCTATGCACTGCACATTCTCACAATCCTAGTTTCGTCTATGCACTGCACATTCTCACAATCGTAGTTTCCTCTATGCACAAATTCTCACAATCCTAGTTTCCTCTATGCACTGCACATTCTCACAGCTCTAGTTTCCTCTATGCACACATTCTCACAATCCTAGTTTCCTCTATGCACACATTCTCACAATCCTAGTTTCCTCTATGCACTGCACATTCTCACAATCCTAGTTTCCTCTATGCACTGCACATTCTCACAACCCTAGTTTCCTCTATGCACTGTACATTCTCACAATCCTAGTTTCCTCTATGCACTGCACATTCTCACAATCCTAGTTTCCTCTATGCACTGCACATTCTCACAATCCTAGTTTCCTCTATGCACTGCACATTCTCACAATCCTAGTTTCCTCTATGCACTTCACATTCTCACAATCCTAGTTTCCTCTATGCACTGCACATTCTCACAATCCTAGTTTCCTCTATGCACTGCACATTCTCACAACCCTAGTTTCCTCTATGCACACATTCTCACAATCCTAGTTTCCTCTATGCACTGCACATTCTCACAATCCTAGTTTCCTCTATGCACTGCACATTCTCACAACCCTAGTTTCCTCTATACACTGCACATTCTCACAACCCTAGTTTCCTCTATGCACTGCACATTCTCACAATCCTAGTTTCCTCTATGCACACATTCTCACAATCCTAGTTTCCTCTATGCACTGCATATTCTCACAACCCTAGTTTCCTCTATGCACTGCACATTCTCACAACCCTAGTTTCCTCTATGCACACATTCTCACAACCCTAGTTTCCTCTATGCACACATTCTTACAATCCTAGTTTCCTCTATGCGCTGCACATTCTCACAATCCTAGTTTCCTCTATGCACTGCTCATTCTCACAATCCTAGTTTTCTCTATGCACTGCACATTCTCACAATCCTAGTTTCCTCTATGCACTGCACATTCTCACAATCCTAGTTTCCTCTATGCACTGCACATTCTCACAATCCTAGTTTCCTCTATGCACTGCACATTCTCACAATCCTAGTTTCCTCTATGCACTGCACATTCTCACAATCCTAGTTTCCTCTATGCACACATTCTCACAATCCTAGTTTCCTCTATGCACTGCACATTCTCACAATCCTAGTTTCCTCTATGCACACATTCTCACAATCCTAGTTTCCTCTATGCACACATTCTCACAATCCTAGTTTCCTCTATGCACTGCACATTCTCACAATCCTAGTTTCCTCTATACACTGCACATTCTCACAATCCTAGTTTCCTCTATGCACTGCACATTCTCACAATCCTAGTTTCCTCTATGCACACATTCTCACAATCCTAGTTTCCTCTATGCACTGCACATTCTCACAATCCTAGTTTCCTCTATGCACTGCACATTCTCACAATCCTAGTTTCCTCTATGCACTGCACATTCTCACAATCCTAGTTTCCTCTATGCACACATTCTCACAATCCTAGTTTCCTCTATGCACTGCACATTCTCACAACCCTAGTTTCCTCTATGCACTGCACATTCTCACAATCCTAGTTTCCTCTATGCACTGCACATTCTCACAATCCTAGTTTCCTCTATGCACACATTCTCACAATCCTAGTTTCCTCTATGCACTGCACATTCTCACAACCCTAGTTTCCTCTATGCACTGCACATTCTCACAACCCTAGTTTCCTCTATGCACTGCACATTCTCACAATCCTAGTTTCCTCTATGCACTGCACATTCTCACAATCCTAGTTTCCTCTATGCACTGCACATTCTCACAATCCTAGTTTCCTCTATGCACAAATTCTCACAATCCTAGTTTCCTCTATGCACTGCACATTCTCACAACTCTAGTTTCCTCTATGCACACATTCTCACAATCCTAGTTTCCTCTATGCACACATTCTCACAATCCTAGTTTCCTCTATGCACACATTCTCACAATCCTAGTTTCCTCTATGCACTGCACATTCTCACAATCCTAGTTTCCTCTATGCACTGCACATTCTCACAACCCTAGTTTCCTCTATGCACTGCACATTCTCACAACCCTAGTTTCCTCTATGCACTGCACATTCTCACAATCCTAGTTTCCTCTCTGTACTGCACATTCTGACAATCCTAGTTTCCTCTATGCACTGCACATTCTCACAATCCTAGTTTCCTCTATGCACTGCACATTCTCACAATCCTAGTTTCCTCTATGCACTGCACATTCTCACAATCCTAGTTTCCTCTATGCACAAATTCTCACAATCCTAGTTTCCTCTATGCACTGCACATTCTCACAGCTCTAGTTTCCTCTATGCACTGCACATTCTCACAATCCTAGTTTCCTCTATGCACACATTCTCACAATCCTAGTTTCCTCTATGCACTGCACATTCTCACAATCCTAGTTTCCTCTATGCACTGCACATTCTCACAACCCTAGTTTCCTCTATGCACTGCACATTCTCACAATCCTAGTTTCCTCTATGCACTGCACATTCTCACAATCCTAGTTTCCTCTATGCACTGCACATTCTCACAATCCTAGTTTCCTCTATGCACTGCACATTCTCACAATCCTAGTTTCCTCTATGCACTGCACATTCTCACAATCCTAGTTTCCTCTATGCACTGCACATTCTCACAATCCTAGTTTCTTCTATGCACACATTCTCACAATCCTAGTTTCCTCTATGCACTGCACATTCTCACAATCCTAGTTTCCTCTATGCACTGCACATTCTCACAACCCTAGTTTCCTCTATACACTGCACATTCTCACAACCCTAGTTTCCTCTATGCACTGCACATTCTCACAATCCTAGTTTCCTCTATGCACACATTCTCACAATTCTAGTTTCCTCTATGCACTGCATATTCTCACAACCCTAGTTACCTCTATGCACTGCACATTCTCACAACCCTAGTTTCCTCTATGCACACATTCTCACAACCCTAGTTTCCTCTATGCACACATTCTTACAATCCTAGTTTCCTCTATGCGCTGCACATTCTCACAATCCTAGTTTCCTCTATGCACTGCTCATTCTCACAATCCTAGTTTTCTCTATGCACTGCACATTCTCACAATCCTAGTTTCCTCTATGCACTGCACATTCTCACAATCCTAGTTTCTTCTATGCACTGCACATTCTCACAATCCTAGTTTCCTCTTTGCACTGCACATTCTCACAATCCTAGTTTCCTCTATGCACTGCACATTCTCACAACCCTAGTTTCCTCTATGCACACATTCTCACAATCCTAGTTTCCTCTATGCACTGCACATTCTCACAACTCTAGTTTCCTCTATGCACACATTCTCACAATCCTAGTTTCCTCTATGCACACATTCTCACAATCCTAGTTTCCTCTATGCACACATTCTCACAATCCTAGTTTCCTCTATGCACACATTCTCACAATCCTAGTTTCCTCTATGCACTGCACATTCTCACAACCCTAGTTTCCTCTATGCACTGCACATTCTCACAACCCTAGTTTCCTCTATGCACACATTCTCACAATCCTAGTTTCCTCTATGCACTTATTCTCACAATCCTAGTTTCTTCTATGCACACATTCTCACAATCCTAGTTTTCTCTATGCACTGCACATTCTCACAATCCTAGTTTCCTCTATGCACTGCACATTCTCACAATCCTAGTTTCCTCTATGCACTGCACATTCTCACAATCCTAGTTTTCTCTATTCACTGCACATTCTCACAATCCTAGTTTCCTCTATGCACTGCACATTTTCACAATCCTAGTTTCCTCTATGCACACATTCTCACAACCCTAGTTTCCTCTATGTACTGCACATTCTCACAATCCTAGTTTCCTCTATGCACTGCACATTCTCACAATCCTAGTTTTCTCTATGCACTCATTCTCACAATCCTAGTTTCCTCTATGCACTGCACATTCTCACAATCCTAGTTTCCTCTATGCACTGCACATTCTCACAATCCTAGTTTCCTCTATGCACTGCACATTCTCACAATCCTAGTTTCCTCTATGCACAAATTCTCACAATTCTAGTTTCCTCTATGCACTGCACATTCTCACAAATCTAGTTTCCTCTATGCACAGATTCTCACAATCCTAGTTTCCTCTATGCACACATTCTCACAATCCTAGTTTCCTCTATGCACTGCACATTCTCACAATCCTAGTTTCCTCTATACACTGCACATTCTCACAATCCTAGTTTCCTCTATGCACTGCACATTCTCACAATCCTAGTTTCCTCTATGCACACATTCTCACAATCCTAGTTTCCTCTATGCACTGCACATTCTCACAATCCTAGTTTCCTCTATGCACTGCACATTCTCACAATCCTAGTTTCCTCTATGCACTGCACATTCTCACAATCCTAGTTTCCTCTATGCACACATTCTCACAATCCTAGTTTCCTCTATGCACTGCACATTCTCACAACCCTAGTTTCCTCTATGCACTGCACATTCTCACAATCCTAGTTTCCTCTATGCACTGCACATTCTCACAATCCTAGTTTTCTCTATGCACACATTCTCACAATCCTAATTTCCTCTATGAACTGCACATTCTCACAACCCTAGTTTCCTCTATGCACTGCACATTCTCACAACCCTAGTTTCCTCTATGCACTGCACATTCTCACAATCCTAGTTTCCTCTATGCACTGCACATTCTCACAATCCTAGTTTCCTCTATGCACTGCACATTCTCACAATCCTAGTTTCCTCTATGCACAAATTCTCACAATCCTAGTTTCCTCTATGCACTGCACATTCTCACAACTCTAGTTTCCTCTATGCACACATTCTCACAATCCTAGTTTCCTCTATGCACACATTCTCACAATCCTAGTTTCCTCTATGCACACATTCTCACAATCCTAGTTTCCTCTATGCACTGCACATTCTCACAATCCTAGTTTCCTCTATGCACTGCACATTCTCACAACCCTAGTTTCCTCTATGCACTGCACATTCTCACAACCCTAGTTTCCTCTATGCACTGCACATTCTCACAATCCTAGTTTCCTCTATGTACTGCACATTCTCACAATCCTAGTTTCCTCTATGCACTGCACATTCTCACAATCCTAGTTTCCTCTATGCACTGCACATTCTCACAATCCTAGTTTCCTCTATGCACTGCACATTCTCACAATCCTAGTTTCCTCTATGCACAAATTCTCACAATCCTAGTTTCCTCTATGCACTGCACATTCTCACAGCTCTAGTTTCCTCTATGCACACATTCTCACAATCCTAGTTTCCTCTATGCACACATTCTCACAATCCTAGTTTCCTCTATGCACTGCACATTCTCACAATCCTAGTTTCCTCTATGCACTGCACATTCTCACAACCCTAGTTTCCTCTATGCACTGCACATTCTCACAATCCTAGTTTCCTCTATGCACTGCACATTCTCACAATCCTAGTTTCCTCTATGCACTGCACATTCTCACAATACTAGTTTCCTCTATGGACTGCACATTCTCACAATCCTAGTTTCCTCTATGCACTTCACATTCTCACAATCTTAGTTTATCTATGCACTGCACATTCTCACAATCCTAGTTTCCTCTATGCACTGCACATTCTCACAATCCTAGTTTCCTCTATGCACACATTCTCACAATCCTAGTTTCCTCTATGCACTGCACATTCTCACAATCCTAGTTTCCTCTATGCACTGCACATTCTCACAACCCTAGTTTCCTCTATACACTGCACATTCTCACAACCCTAGTTTCCTCTATGCACTGCACATTCTCACAATCCTATTTTCCTCTATGCACACATTCTCACAATCCTAGTTTCCTCTATGCACTGCATATTCTCACAACCCTAGTTTCCTCTATGCACTGCACATTCTCACAACCCTAGTTTCCTCTATGCACACATTCTCACAACCCTAGTTTCCTCTATGCACACATTCTTACAATCCTAGTTTCCGCTATGCGCTGCACATTCTCACAATCCTAGTTTCCTCTATGCACTGCTCATTCTCACAATCCTAGTTTTCTCTATGCACTGCACATTCTCACAATCCTAGTTTCCTCTATGCACTGCACATTCTCACAATCCTAGTTTCCTCTATGCACTGCACATTCTCACAATCCTAGTTTCCTCTATGCACTGCACATTCTCACAATCCTAGTTTCCTCTATGCACTGCACATTCTCACAATCCTAGTTTCCTCTATGCACTGCACATTCTCACAATCCTAGTTTCCTCTATGCACTGCACATTCTCACAATCCTAGTTTCCTCTATGCACTGCACATTCTCACAACCCTAGTTTCCTCTATGCACACATTCTCACAATCCTAGTTTCCTCTATGCACTGCACATTCTCACAACTCTAGTTTCCTCTATGCACACATTCTCACAATCCTAGTTTCCTCTATGCACACATTCTCACAATCCTAGTTTCCTCTATGCACACATTCTCACAATCCTAGTTTCCTCTATGCACACATTCTCACAATCCTAGTTTCCTCTATGCACTGCACATTCTCACAACCCTAGTTTCCTCTATGCACTGCACATTCTCACAACCCTAGTTTCCTCTATGCACACATTCTCACAATCCTAGTTTCCTCTATGCACTTATTCTCACAATCCTAGTTTCTTCTATGCACACATTCTCACAATCCTAGTTTTCTCTATGCACTGCACATTCTCACAATCCTAGTTTCCTCTATGCACTGCACATTCTCACAATCCTAGTTTCCTCTATGCACTGCACATTCTCACAATCCTAGTTTTCTCTATTCACTGCACATTCTCACAATCCTAGTTTCCTCTATGCACTGCACATTTTCACAATCCTAGTTTCCTCTATGCACACATTCTCACAACCCTAGTTTCCTCTATGTACTGCACATTCTCACAATCCTAGTTTCCTCTATGCACTGCACATTCTCACAATCCTAGTTTTCTCTATGCACTCATTCTCACAATCCTAGTTTCCTCTATGCACTGCACATTCTCACAATCCTAGTTTCCTCTATGCACTGCACATTCTCACAATCCTAGTTTCCTCTATGCACTGCACATTCTCACAATCCTAGTTTCCTCTATGCACAAATTCTCACAATTCTAGTTTCCTCTATGCACTGCACATTCTCACAAATCTAGTTTCCTCTATGCACAGATTCTCACAATCCTAGTTTCCTCTATGCACACATTCTCACAATCCTAGTTTCCTCTATGCACTGCACATTCTCACAATCCTAGTTTCCTCTATACACTGCACATTCTCACAATCCTAGTTTCCTCTATGCACTGCACATTCTCCCAATCCTAGTTTCCTCTATGCACACATTCTCACAATCCTAGTTTCCTCTATGCACTGCACATTCTCACAATCCTAGTTTCCTCTATGCACTGCACATTCTCACAATCCTAGTTTCCTCTATGCACTGCACATTCTCACAATCCTAGTTTCCTCTATGCACACATTCTCACAATCCTAGTTTCCTCTATGCACTGCACATTCTCACAATCCTAGTTTCCTCTATGCACTGCACATTCTCACAATCCTAGTTTTCTCTATGCACACATTCTCACAATCCTAATTTCCTCTATGAACTGCACATTCTCACAACCCTAGTTTCCTCTATGCACTGCACATTCTCACAACCCTAGTTTCCTCTATGCACTGCACATTCTCACAATCCTAGTTTCCTCTATGCACTGCACATTCTCACAATCCTAGTTTCCTCTATGCACTGCACATTCTCACAATCCTAGTTTCCTCTATGCACAAATTCTCACAATCCTAGTTTCCTCTATGCACTGCACATTCTCACAACTCTAGTTTCCTCTATGCACACATTCTCACAATCCTAGTTTCCTCTATGCACACATTCTCACAATCCTAGTTTCCTCTATGCACACATTCTCACAATCCTAGTTTCCTCTATGCACTGCACATTCTCACAATCCTAGTTTTCTCTATTCACTGCACATTCTCACAATCCTAGTTTCCTCTATGCACTGCACATTCTCACAACCCTAGTTTCCTCTATGCACACATTCTCACAATCCTAGTTTCCTCTATGCACTTATTCTCACAATCCTAGTTTCTTCTATGCACACATTCTCACAATCCTAGTTTTCTCTATGCACTGCACATTCTCACAATCCTAGTTTCCTCTATGCACTGCACATTCTCACAATCCTAGTTTCCTCTATGCACTGCACATTCTCACAATCCTAGTTTTCTCTATTCACTGCACATTCTCACAATCCTAGTTTCCTCTATGCACTGCACATTTTCACAATCCTAGTTTCCTCTATGCACACATTCTCACAACCCTAGTTTCCTCTATGTACTGCACATTCTCACAATCCTAGTTTCCTCTATGCACTGCACATTCTCACAATCCTAGTTTTCTCTATGCACTCATTCTCACAATCCTAGTTTCCTCTATGCACTGCACATTCTCACAATCCTAGTTTCCTCTATGCACTGCACATTCTCACAATCCTAGTTTCCTCTATGCACTGCACATTCTCACAATCCTAGTTTCCTCTATGCACAAATTCTCACAATTCTAGTTTCCTCTATGCACTGCACATTCTCACAAATCTAGTTTCCTCTATGCACAGATTCTCACAATCCTAGTTTCCTCTATGCACACATTCTCACAATCCTAGTTTCCTCTATGCACTGCACATTCTCACAATCCTAGTTTCCTCTATACACTGCACATTCTCACAATCCTAGTTTCCTCTATGCACTGCACATTCTCCCAATCCTAGTTTCCTCTATGCACACATTCTCACAATCCTAGTTTCCTCTATGCACTGCACATTCTCACAATCCTAGTTTCCTCTATGCACTGCACATTCTCACAATCCTAGTTTCCTCTATGCACTGCACATTCTCACAATCCTAGTTTCCTCTATGCACACATTCTCACAATCCTAGTTTCCTCTATGCACTGCACATTCTCACAATCCTAGTTTCCTCTATGCACTGCACATTCTCACAATCCTAGTTTTCTCTATGCACACATTCTCACAATCCTAATTTCCTCTATGAACTGCACATTCTCACAACCCTAGTTTCCTCTATGCACTGCACATTCTCACAACCCTAGTTTCCTCTATGCACTGCACATTCTCACAATCCTAGTTTCCTCTATGCACTGCACATTCTCACAATCCTAGTTTCCTCTATGCACTGCACATTCTCACAATCCTAGTTTCCTCTATGCACAAATTCTCACAATCCTAGTTTCCTCTATGCACTGCACATTCTCACAACTCTAGTTTCCTCTATGCACACATTCTCACAATCCTAGTTTCCTCTATGCACACATTCTCACAATCCTAGTTTCCTCTATGCACACATTCTCACAATCCTAGTTTCCTCTATGCACTGCACATTCTCACAATCCTAGTTTCCTCTATGCACTGCACATTCTCACAACCCTAGTTTCCTCTATGCACTGCACATTCTCACAACCCTAGTTTCCTCTATGCACTGCACATTCTCACAATCCTAGTTTCCTCTATGTACTGCACATTCTCACAATCCTAGTTTCCTCTATGCACTGCACATTCTCACAATCCTAGTTTCCTCTATGCACTGCACATTCTCACAATCCTAGTTTCCTCTATGCACTGCACATTCTCACAATCCTAGTTTCCTCTATGCACAAATTCTCACAATCCTAGTTTCCTCTATGCACTGCACATTCTCACAGCTCTAGTTTCCTCTATGCACACATTCTCACAATCCTAGTTTCCTCTATGCACACATTCTCACAATCCTAGTTTCCTCTATGCACTGCACATTCTCACAATCCTAGTTTCCTCTATGCACTGCACATTCTCACAACCCTAGTTTCCTCTATGCACTGCACATTCTCACAATCCTAGTTTCCTCTATGCACTGCACATTCTCACAATCCTAGTTTCCTCTATGCACTGCACATTCTCACAATACTAGTTTCCTCTATGGACTGCACATTCTCACAATCCTAGTTTCCTCTATGCACTTCACATTCTCACAATCCTAGTTTATCTATGCACTGCACATTCTCACAATCCTAGTTTCCTCTATGCACTGCACATTCTCACAATCCTAGTTTCCTCTATGCACACATTCTCACAATCCTAGTTTCCTCTATGCACTGCACATTCTCACAATCCTAGTTTCCTCTATGCACTGCACATTCTCACAACCCTAGTTTCCTCTATACACTGCACATTCTCACAACCCTAGTTTCCTCTATGCACTGCACATTCTCACAATCCTATTTTCCTCTATGCACACATTCTCACAATCCTAGTTTCCTCTATGCACTGCATATTCTCACAACCCTAGTTTCCTCTATGCACTGCACATTCTCACAACCCTAGTTTCCTCTATGCACACATTCTCACAACCCTAGTTTCCTCTATGCACACATTCTTACAATCCTAGTTTCCTCTATGCGCTGCACATTCTCACAATCCTAGTTTCCTCTATGCACTGCTCATTCTCACAATCCTAGTTTTCTCTATGCACTGCACATTCTCACAATCCTAGTTTCCTCTATGCACTGCACATTCTCACAATCCTAGTTTCCTCTATGCACTGCACATTCTCACAATCCTAGTTTCCTCTATGCACTGCACATTCTCACAATCCTAGTTTCCTCTATGCACTGCACATTCTCACAACCCTAGTTTCCTCTATGCACACATTCTCACAATCCTAGTTTCCTCTATGCACTGCACATTCTCACAATCCTAGTTTCATCTATGCATTGCACATTCTCACAATCCTAGTTTCCTCTATGCACTGCACATTCTCACAACCCTAGTTTCCTCTCTGCACACATTCTCACAATCCTAGTTTTCTCTATGCACACATTCTCACAATCCTAGTTTCCTCTATGCACACATTCTCACAACCCTAGTTTCCTCTATGCACTGCACATTCTCACAACCCTAGTTTCCTCTATGCACACATTCTCACAATCCTAGTTTCCTCTATGCACTTATTCTCACAATCCTAGTTTCTTCTATGCACACATTCTCACAATCCTAGTTTTCTCTATGCACTGCACATTCTCACAATCCTAGTTTCCTCTATGCACTGCACATTCTCACAATCCTAGTTTCCTCTATGCACTGCACATTCTCACAATCCTAGTTTCCTCTATGCACTGCACATTCTCACAATCCTAGTTTCCTCTATGCACTGCACATTCTCACAACTCTAGTTTCCTCTATGCACTGCACATTCTCACAATCCTAGTTTCCTCTATGCACTGCACATTCTCACAATCCTAGTTTCCTCTATGCACTGCACATTCTCACAATCCTAGTTTCCTCTATGCACTGCACATTCTCACAATCCTAGTTTCCTATATGCACTACACATTCTCACAATCCTAGTTTATCTATGCACTGCACATTCTCACAATCCTAGTTTCCTCTATGCACTGCACATTCTCACAATCCTAGTTTCCTCTATGCACACATTCTCACAATCCTAGTTTCCTCTATGCACTGCACATTCTCACAATCCTAGTTTCCTCTATGCACTGCACATTCTCACAACCCTAGTTTCCTCTATACACTGCACATTCTCACAACCCTAGTTTCCTCTATGCACTGCACATTCTCACAATCCTATTTTCCTCTATGCACACATTCTCACAATCCTAGTTTCCTCTATGCACTGCATATTCTCACAACCCTAGTTTCCTCTATGCACTGCACATTCTCACAACCCTAGTTTCCTCTATGCACACATTCTCACAACCCTAGTTTCCTCTATGCACACATTCTTACAATCCTAGTTTCCTCTATGCGCTGCACATTCTCACAATCCTAGTTTCCTCTATGCACTGCTCATTCTCACAATCCTAGTTTTCTCTATGCACTGCACATTCTCACAATCCTAGTTTCCTCTATGCACTGCACATTCTCACAATCCTAGTTTCCTCTATGCACTGCACATTCTCACAATCCTAGTTTCCTCTATGCACTGCACATTCTCACAATCCTAGTTTCCTCTATGCACTGCACATTCTCACAACCCTAGTTTCCTCTATGCACACATTCTCACAATCCTAGTTTCCTCTATGCACTGCACATTCTCACAATCCTAGTTTCCTCTATGCATTGCACATTCTCACAATCCTAGTTTCCTCTATGCACTGCACATTCTCACAACCCTAGTTTCCTCTCTGCACACATTCTCACAATCCTAGTTTTCTCTATGCACACATTCTCACAATCCTAGTTTCCTCTATGCACACATTCTCACAACCCTAGTTTCCTCTATGCACTGCACATTCTCACAACCCTAGTTTCCTCTATGCACACATTCTCACAATCCTAGTTTCCTCTATGCACTTATTCTCACAATCCTAGTTTCTTCTATGCACACATTCTCACAATCCTAGTTTTCTCTATGCACTGCACATTCTCACAATCCTAGTTTCCTCTATGCACTGCACATTCTCACAATCCTAGTTTCCTCTATGCACTGCACATTCTCACAATCCTAGTTTTCTCTATGCAATGCACATTCTCACAATCCTAGTTTCCTCTATGCACTGCACATTTTCACAATCCTAGTTTCCTCTATGCACACATTCTCACAACCCTAGTTTCCTCTATGTACTGCACATTCTCACAATCCTAGTTTCCTCTAGGCACTGCACATTCTCACAATCCTAGTTTTCTCTATGCACTCATTCTCACAATCCTAGTTTCCTCTATGCACTGCACATTCTCACAATCCTAGTTTCCTCTATGCACTCATTCTCACAATCCTAGTTTCCTCTATGCACACATTCTCACAATCCTAGTTTCCTCTATGCACTGCACATTCTCACAATCCTAGTTTCCTCTATGCACTGCACATTCTCACAACCCTAGTTTCCTCTATACACTGCACATTCTCACAACCCTAGTTTCCTCTATGCACTGCACATTCTCACAATCCTAGTTTCCTCTATGCACACATTCTCTCATTCCTAGTTTCCTCTATGCACACATTCTCACAATCCTAGTTTCCTCTATGCACTGCACATTCTCACAATCCTAGTTTCCTCTATGCACTGCACATTCTCTCATTCCTAGTTTCCTCTATGCACACATTCTCACAATCTTAGTTTCCTCTATGCACTGCACATTCTCACAATCCTAGTTTCCTCTATGCACAGATTCTCACAATCCTAGTTTCCTCTATGCACACATTCTCACAATCCTAGTTTCCTCTATGCACTGCACATTCTCACAATCCTAGTTTCCTCTATACACTGCACATTCTCACAATCCTAGTTTCCTCTATGCACTGCACATTCTCCCAATCCTAGTTTCCTCTATGCACACATTCTCACAATCCTAGTTTCCTCTATGCACTGCACATTCTCACAATCCTAGTTTCCTCTATGCACTGCACATTCTCACAATCCTAGTTTCCTCTATGCACTGCACATTCTCACAATCCTAGTTTCCTCTATGCACACATTCTCACAATCCTAGTTTCCTCTATGCACTGCACATTCTCACAATCCTAGTTTCCTCTATGCACTGCACATTCTCACAATCCTAGTTTTCTCTATGCACACATTCTCACAATCCTAATTTCCTCTATGAACTGCACATTCTCACAACCCTAGTTTCCTCTATGCACTGCACATTCTCACAACCCTAGTTTCCTCTATGCACTGCACATTCTCACAATCCTAGTTTCCTCTATGCACTGCACATTCTCACAATCCTAGTTTCCTCTATGCACTGCACATTCTCACAATCCTAGTTTCCTCTATGCACAAATTCTCACAATCCTAGTTTCCTCTATGCACTGCACATTCTCACAACTCTAGTTTCCTCTATGCACACATTCTCACAATCCTAGTTTCCTCTATGCACACATTCTCACAATCCTAGTTTCCTCTATGCACACATTCTCACAATCCTAGTTTCCTCTATGCACTGCACATTCTCACAATCCTAGTTTCCTCTATGCACTGCACATTCTCACAACCCTAGTTTCCTCTATGCACTGCACATTCTCACAACCCTAGTTTCCTCTATGCACTGCACATTCTCACAATCCTAGTTTCCTCTATGTACTGCACATTCTCACAATCCTAGTTTCCTCTATGCACTGCACATTCTCACAATCCTAGTTTCCTCTATGCACTGCACATTCTCACAATCCTAGTTTCCTCTATGCACTGCACATTCTCACAATCCTAGTTTCCTCTATGCACAAATTCTCACAATCCTAGTTTCCTCTATGCACTGCACATTCTCACAGCTCTAGTTTCCTCTATGCACACATTCTCACAATCCTAGTTTCCTCTATGCACACATTCTCACAATCCTAGTTTCCTCTATGCACTGCACATTCTCACAATCCTAGTTTCCTCTATGCACTGCACATTCTCACAACCCTAGTTTCCTCTATGCACTGCACATTCTCACAATCCTAGTTTCCTCTATGCACTGCACATTCTCACAATCCTAGTTTCCTCTATGCACTGCACATTCTCACAATACTAGTTTCCTCTATGGACTGCACATTCTCACAATCCTAGTTTCCTCTATGCACTTCACATTCTCACAATCCTAGTTTATCTATGCACTGCACATTCTCACAATCCTAGTTTCCTCTATGCACTGCACATTCTCACAATCCTAGTTTCCTCTATGCACACATTCTCACAATCCTAGTTTCCTCTATGCACTGCACATTCTCACAATCCTAGTTTCCTCTATGCACTGCACATTCTCACAACCCTAGTTTCCTCTATACACTGCACATTCTCACAACCCTAGTTTCCTCTATGCACTGCACATTCTCACAATCCTATTTTCCTCTATGCACACATTCTCACAATCCTAGTTTCCTCTATGCACTGCATATTCTCACAACCCTAGTTTCCTCTATGCACTGCACATTCTCACAACCCTAGTTTCCTCTATGCACACATTCTCACAACCCTAGTTTCCTCTATGCACACATTCTTACAATCCTAGTTTCCTCTATGCGCTGCACATTCTCACAATCCTAGTTTCCTCTATGCACTGCTCATTCTCACAATCCTAGTTTTCTCTATGCACTGCACATTCTCACAATCCTAGTTTCCTCTATGCACTGCACATTCTCACAATCCTAGTTTCCTCTATGCACTGCACATTCTCACAATCCTAGTTTCCTCTATGCACTGCACATTCTCACAATCCTAGTTTCCTCTATGCACTGCACATTCTCACAACCCTAGTTTCCTCTATGCACACATTCTCACAATCCTAGTTTCCTCTATGCACTGCACATTCTCACAATCCTAGTTTCATCTATGCATTGCACATTCTCACAATCCTAGTTTCCTCTATGCACTGCACATTCTCACAACCCTAGTTTCCTCTCTGCACACATTCTCACAATCCTAGTTTTCTCTATGCACACATTCTCACAATCCTAGTTTCCTCTATGCACACATTCTCACAACCCTAGTTTCCTCTATGCACTGCACATTCTCACAACCCTAGTTTCCTCTATGCACACATTCTCACAATCCTAGTTTCCTCTATGCACTTATTCTCACAATCCTAGTTTCTTCTATGCACACATTCTCACAATCCTAGTTTTCTCTATGCACTGCACATTCTCACAATCCTAGTTTCCTCTATGCACTGCACATTCTCACAATCCTAGTTTCCTCTATGCACTGCACATTCTCACAATCCTAGTTTCCTCTATGCACTGCACATTCTCACAATCCTAGTTTCCTCTATGCACTGCACATTCTCACAACTCTAGTTTCCTCTATGCACTGCACATTCTCACAATCCTAGTTTCCTCTATGCACTGCACATTCTCACAATCCTAGTTTCCTCTATGCACTGCACATTCTCACAATCCTAGTTTCCTCTATGCACTGCACATTCTCACAATCCTAGTTTCCTATATGCACTACACATTCTCACAATCCTAGTTTATCTATGCACTGCACATTCTCACAATCCTAGTTTCCTCTATGCACTGCACATTCTCACAATCCTAGTTTCCTCTATGCACACATTCTCACAATCCTAGTTTCCTCTATGCACTGCACATTCTCACAATCCTAGTTTCCTCTATGCACTGCACATTCTCACAACCCTAGTTTCCTCTATACACTGCACATTCTCACAACCCTAGTTTCCTCTATGCACTGCACATTCTCACAATCCTATTTTCCTCTATGCACACATTCTCACAATCCTAGTTTCCTCTATGCACTGCATATTCTCACAACCCTAGTTTCCTCTATGCACTGCACATTCTCACAACCCTAGTTTCCTCTATGCACACATTCTCACAACCCTAGTTTCCTCTATGCACACATTCTTACAATCCTAGTTTCCTCTATGCGCTGCACATTCTCACAATCCTAGTTTCCTCTATGCACTGCTCATTCTCACAATCCTAGTTTTCTCTATGCACTGCACATTCTCACAATCCTAGTTTCCTCTATGCACTGCACATTCTCACAATCCTAGTTTCCTCTATGCACTGCACATTCTCACAATCCTAGTTTCCTCTATGCACTGCACATTCTCACAATCCTAGTTTCCTCTATGCACTGCACATTCTCACAACCCTAGTTTCCTCTATGCACACATTCTCACAATCCTAGTTTCCTCTATGCACTGCACATTCTCACAATCCTAGTTTCCTCTATGCATTGCACATTCTCACAATCCTAGTTTCCTCTATGCACTGCACATTCTCACAACCCTAGTTTCCTCTCTGCACACATTCTCACAATCCTAGTTTTCTCTATGCACACATTCTCACAATCCTAGTTTCCTCTATGCACACATTCTCACAACCCTAGTTTCCTCTATGCACTGCACATTCTCACAACCCTAGTTTCCTCTATGCACACATTCTCACAATCCTAGTTTCCTCTATGCACTTATTCTCACAATCCTAGTTTCTTCTATGCACACATTCTCACAATCCTAGTTTTCTCTATGCACTGCACATTCTCACAATCCTAGTTTCCTCTATGCACTGCACATTCTCACAATCCTAGTTTCCTCTATGCACTGCACATTCTCACAATCCTAGTTTTCTCTATGCAATGCACATTCTCACAATCCTAGTTTCCTCTATGCACTGCACATTTTCACAATCCTAGTTTCCTCTATGCACACATTCTCACAACCCTAGTTTCCTCTATGTACTGCACATTCTCACAATCCTAGTTTCCTCTAGGCACTGCACATTCTCACAATCCTAGTTTTCTCTATGCACTCATTCTCACAATCCTAGTTTCCTCTATGCACTGCACATTCTCACAATCCTAGTTTCCTCTATGCACTCATTCTCACAATCCTAGTTTCCTCTATGCACACATTCTCACAATCCTAGTTTCCTCTATGCACTGCACATTCTCACAATCCTAGTTTCCTCTATGCACTGCACATTCTCACAACCCTAGTTTCCTCTATACACTGCACATTCTCACAACCCTAGTTTCCTCTATGCACTGCACATTCTCACAATCCTAGTTTCCTCTATGCACACATTCTCTCATTCCTAGTTTCCTCTATGCACACATTCTCACAATCCTAGTTTCCTCTATGCACTGCACATTCTCACAATCCTAGTTTCCTCTATGCACTGCACATTCTCTCATTCCTAGTTTCCTCTATGCACACATTCTCACAATCTTAGTTTCCTCTATGCACTGCACATTCTCACAATCCTAGTTTCCTCTATGCACTGCACATTCTCACAATCCTAGTTTCCTCTATGCACTGCACATTCTCACAATCCTAGTTTCCTCTATGCACTGCACATTCTCACAATCCTAGTTTCCTCTATGCACTGCACATTCTCACAATCCTAGTTTATCTATGCACTGCACATTCTCACAATCCTAGTTTCCTCTATGCACTGCACATTCTCACAATCCTAGTTTCCTCTATGCACACATTCTCACAATCTTAGTTTCCTCTATGCACTGCACATTCTCACAATCCTAGTTTCCTCTATGCACTGCACATTCTCACAACCCTAGTTTCCTCTATACACTGCACATTCTCACAACCCTAGTTTCCTCTATGCACTGCACATTCTCACAATCCTATTTTCCTCTATGCACACATTCTCACAATCCTAGTTTCCTCTATGCACTGCATATTCTCACAACCCTAGTTTCCTCTATGCACTGCACATTCTCACAACCCTAGTTTCCTCTATGCACACATTCTCACAACCCTAGTTTCCTCTATGCACACATTCTTACAATCCTAGTTTCCTCTATGCGCTGCACATTCTCACAATCCTAGTTTCCTCTATGCACTGCTCATTCTCACAATCCTAGTTTTCTCTATGCACTGCACATTCTCACAATCCTAGTTTTCTCTATGCACTGCACATTCTCACAATCCTAGTTTCCTCTATGCACTGCACATTCTCACAATCCTAGTTTCCTCTATGCACTGCACATTCTCACAATCCTAGTTTCCTCTATGCACTGCACATTCTCACAACCCTAGTTTCCTCTATGCACACATTCTCACAATCCTAGTTTCCTCTATGCACTGCACATTCTCACAATCCTAGTTTCCTCTATGCATTGCACATTCTCACAATCCTAGTTTCCTCTATGCACTGCACATTCTCACAACCCTAGTTTCCTCTCTGCACACATTCTCACAATCCTAGTTTTCTCTATGCACACATTCTCACAATCCTAGTTTCCTCTATGCACACATTCTCACAACCCTAGTTTCCTCTATGCACTGCACATTCTCACAACCCTAGTTTCCTCTATGCACACATTCTCACAATCCTAGTTTCCTCTATGCACTTATTCTCACAATCCTAGTTTCTTCTATGCACACATTCTCACAATCCTAGTTTCCTCTATGCACTGCACATTCTCACAACCCTAGTTTCCTCTCTGCACACATTCTCACAATCCTAGTTTTCTCTATGCACACATTCTCACAATCCTAGTTTCCTCTATGCACACATTCTCACAACCCTAGTTTCCTCTATGCACTGCACATTCTCACAACCCTAGTTTCCTCTATGCACTGCACATTCTCACAACCCTAGTTTCCTCTATGCACACATTCTCACAATCCTAGTTTCCTCTATGCACTTATTCTCACAATCCTAGTTTCTTCTATGCACACATTCTCACAATCCTAGTTTTCTCTATGCACTGCACATTCTCACAATCCTAGTTTCCTCTATGCACTGCACATTCTCACAATCCTAGTTTCCTCTATGCACTGCACATTCTCACAATCCTAGTTTTCTCTATTCACTGCACATTCTCACAATCCTAGTTTCCTCTATGCACTGCACATTTTCACAATCCTAGTTTCCTCTATGCACACATTCTCACAACCCTAGTTTCCTCTATGTACTGCACATTCTCACAATCCTAGTTTCCTCTATGCACTGCACATTCTCACAATCCTAGTTTTCTCTATGCACTCATTCTCACAATCCTAGTTTCCTCTATGCACTGCACATTCTCACAATCCTAGTTTCCTCTATGCACTGCACATTCTCACAATCCTAGTTTCCTCTATGCACTGCACATTCTCACAATCCTAGTTTCCTCTATGCACAAATTCTCACAATTCTAGTTTCCTCTATGCACTGCACATTCTCACAAATCTAGTTTCCTCTATGCACAGATTCTCACAATCCTAGTTTCCTCTATGCACACATTCTCACAATCCTAGTTTCCTCTATGCACTGCACATTCTCACAATCCTAGTTTCCTCTATACACTGCACATTCTCACAATCCTAGTTTCCTCTATGCACTGCACATTCTCCCAATCCTAGTTTCCTCTATGCACACATTCTCACAATCCTAGTTTCCTCTATGCACTGCACATTCTCACAATCCTAGTTTCCTCTATGCACTGCACATTCTCACAATCCTAGTTTCCTCTATGCACTGCACATTCTCACAATCCTAGTTTCCTCTATGCACACATTCTCACAATCCTAGTTTCCTCTATGCACTGCACATTCTCACAATCCTAGTTTCCTCTATGCACTGCACATTCTCACAATCCTAGTTTTCTCTATGCACACATTCTCACAATCCTAATTTCCTCTATGAACTGCACATTCTCACAACCCTAGTTTCCTCTATGCACTGCACATTCTCACAACCCTAGTTTCCTCTATGCACTGCACATTCTCACAATCCTAGTTTCCTCTATGCACTGCACATTCTCACAATCCTAGTTTCCTCTATGCACTGCACATTCTCACAATCCTAGTTTCCTCTATGCACAAATTCTCACAATCCTAGTTTCCTCTATGCACTGCACATTCTCACAACTCTAGTTTCCTCTATGCACACATTCTCACAATCCTAGTTTCCTCTATGCACACATTCTCACAATCCTAGTTTCCTCTATGCACACATTCTCACAATCCTAGTTTCCTCTATGCACTGCACATTCTCACAATCCTAGTTTCCTCTATGCACTGCACATTCTCACAACCCTAGTTTCCTCTATGCACTGCACATTCTCACAACCCTAGTTTCCTCTATGCACTGCACATTCTCACAATCCTAGTTTCCTCTATGTACTGCACATTCTCACAATCCTAGTTTCCTCTATGCACTGCACATTCTCACAATCCTAGTTTCCTCTATGCACTGCACATTCTCACAATCCTAGTTTCCTCTATGCACTGCACATTCTCACAATCCTAGTTTCCTCTATGCACAAATTCTCACAATCCTAGTTTCCTCTATGCACTGCACATTCTCACAGCTCTAGTTTCCTCTATGCACACATTCTCACAATCCTAGTTTCCTCTATGCACACATTCTCACAATCCTAGTTTCCTCTATGCACTGCACATTCTCACAATCCTAGTTTCCTCTATGCACTGCACATTCTCACAACCCTAGTTTCCTCTATGCACTGCACATTCTCACAATCCTAGTTTCCTCTATGCACTGCACATTCTCACAATCCTAGTTTCCTCTATGCACTGCACATTCTCACAATACTAGTTTCCTCTATGGACTGCACATTCTCACAATCCTAGTTTCCTCTATGCACTTCACATTCTCACAATCCTAGTTTATCTATGCACTGCACATTCTCACAATCCTAGTTTCCTCTATGCACTGCACATTCTCACAATCCTAGTTTCCTCTATGCACACATTCTCACAATCCTAGTTTCCTCTATGCACTGCACATTCTCACAATCCTAGTTTCCTCTATGCACTGCACATTCTCACAACCCTAGTTTCCTCTATACACTGCACATTCTCACAACCCTAGTTTCCTCTATGCACTGCACATTCTCACAATCCTATTTTCCTCTATGCACACATTCTCACAATCCTAGTTTCCTCTATGCACTGCATATTCTCACAACCCTAGTTTCCTCTATGCACTGCACATTCTCACAACCCTAGTTTCCTCTATGCACACATTCTCACAACCCTAGTTTCCTCTATGCACACATTCTTACAATCCTAGTTTCCTCTATGCGCTGCACATTCTCACAATCCTAGTTTCCTCTATGCACTGCTCATTCTCACAATCCTAGTTTTCTCTATGCACTGCACATTCTCACAATCCTAGTTTCCTCTATGCACTGCACATTCTCACAATCCTAGTTTCCTCTATGCACTGCACATTCTCACAATCCTAGTTTCCTCTATGCACTGCACATTCTCACAATCCTAGTTTCCTCTATGCACTGCACATTCTCACAACCCTAGTTTCCTCTATGCACACATTCTCACAATCCTAGTTTCCTCTATGCACTGCACATTCTCACAATCCTAGTTTCATCTATGCATTGCACATTCTCACAATCCTAGTTTCCTCTATGCACTGCACATTCTCACAACCCTAGTTTCCTCTCTGCACACATTCTCACAATCCTAGTTTTCTCTATGCACACATTCTCACAATCCTAGTTTCCTCTATGCACACATTCTCACAACCCTAGTTTCCTCTATGCACTGCACATTCTCACAACCCTAGTTTCCTCTATGCACACATTCTCACAATCCTAGTTTCCTCTATGCACTTATTCTCACAATCCTAGTTTCTTCTATGCACACATTCTCACAATCCTAGTTTTCTCTATGCACTGCACATTCTCACAATCCTAGTTTCCTCTATGCACTGCACATTCTCACAATCCTAGTTTCCTCTTTGCACTGCACATTCTCACAATCCTAGTTTTCTCTATGCACTGCACATTCTCACAATCCTAGTTTCCTCTATGCACTGCACATTTTCACAATCCTAGTTTCCTCTATGCACACATTCTCACAACCCTAGTTTCCTCTATGTACTGCACATTCTCACAATCCTAGTTTCCTCTATGCACTGCACATTCTCACAATCCTAGTTTTCTCTATGCACTCATTCTCACAATCCTAGTTTCCTCTATGCACTGCACATTCTCACAATCCTAGTTTCCTCTATGCACTGCACATTCTCACAATCCTAGTTTCCTCTATGCACTGCACATTCTCACAATCCTAGTTTCCTCTATGCACAAATTCTCACAATTCTAGTTTCCTCTATGCACTGCACATTCTCACAAATCTAGTTTCCTCTATGCACACATTCTCACAATCCTAGTTTCCTCTATGCACACATTCTCACAATCCTAGTTTCCTCTATGCACTGCACATTCTCACAATCCTAGTTTCCTCTATACACTGCACATTCTCACAATCCTAGTTTCCTCTATGCACTGCACATTCTCACAATCCTAGTTTCCTCTATGCACACATTCTCACAATCCTAGTTTCCTCTATGCACTGCACATTCTCACAATCCTAGTTTCCTCTATGCACTGCACATTCTCACAATCCTAGTTTCCTCTATGCACTGCACATTCTCACAATCCTAGTTTCCTCTATGCACTGCACATTCTCACAACTCTAGTTTCCTCTATGCACTGCACATTCTCACAATCCTAGTTTCCTCTATGCACTGCACATTCTCACAATCCTAGTTTCCTCTATGCACTGCACATTCTCACAATCCTAGTTTCCTCTATGCACTGCACATTCTCACAATCCTAGTTTCCTATATGCACTACACATTCTCACAATCCTAGTTTATCTATGCACTGCACATTCTCACAATCCTAGTTTCCTCTATGCACTGCACATTCTCACAATCCTAGTTTCCTCTATGCACACATTCTCACAATCCTAGTTTCCTCTATGCACTGCACATTCTCACAATCCTAGTTTCCTCTATGCACTGCACATTCTCACAACCCTAGTTTCCTCTATACACTGCACATTCTCACAACCCTAGTTTCCTCTATGCACTGCACATTCTCACAATCCTATTTTCCTCTATGCACACATTCTCACAATCCTAGTTTCCTCTATGCACTGCATATTCTCACAACCCTAGTTTCCTCTATGCACTGCACATTCTCACAACCCTAGTTTCCTCTATGCACACATTCTCACAACCCTAGTTTCCTCTATGCACACATTCTTACAATCCTAGTTTCCTCTATGCGCTGCACATTCTCACAATCCTAGTTTCCTCTATGCACTGCTCATTCTCACAATCCTAGTTTTCTCTATGCACTGCACATTCTCACAATCCTAGTTTCCTCTATGCACTGCACATTCTCACAATCCTAGTTTCCTCTATGCACTGCACATTCTCACAATCCTAGTTTCCTCTATGCACTGCACATTCTCACAATCCTAGTTTCCTCTATGCACTGCACATTCTCACAACCCTAGTTTCCTCTATGCACACATTCTCACAATCCTAGTTTCCTCTATGCACTGCACATTCTCACAATCCTAGTTTCCTCTATGCATTGCACATTCTCACAATCCTAGTTTCCTCTATGCACTGCACATTCTCACAACCCTAGTTTCCTCTCTGCACACATTCTCACAATCCTAGTTTTCTCTATGCACACATTCTCACAATCCTAGTTTCCTCTATGCACACATTCTCACAACCCTAGTTTCCTCTATGCACTGCACATTCTCACAACCCTAGTTTCCTCTATGCACACATTCTCACAATCCTAGTTTCCTCTATGCACTTATTCTCACAATCCTAGTTTCTTCTATGCACACATTCTCACAATCCTAGTTTTCTCTATGCACTGCACATTCTCACAATCCTAGTTTCCTCTATGCACTGCACATTCTCACAATCCTAGTTTCCTCTATGCACTGCACATTCTCACAATCCTAGTTTTCTCTATGCAATGCACATTCTCACAATCCTAGTTTCCTCTATGCACTGCACATTTTCACAATCCTAGTTTCCTCTATGCACACATTCTCACAACCCTAGTTTCCTCTATGTACTGCACATTCTCACAATCCTAGTTTCCTCTAGGCACTGCACATTCTCACAATCCTAGTTTTCTCTATGCACTCATTCTCACAATCTTAGTTTCCTCTATGCACTGCACATTCTCACAATCCTAGTTTCCTCTATGCACTCATTCTCACAATCCTAGTTTCCTCTATGCACACATTCTCACAATCCTAGTTTCCTCTATGCACTGCACATTCTCACAATCCTAGTTTCCTCTATGCACTGCACATTCTCACAACCCTAGTTTCCTCTATACACTGCACATTCTCACAACCCTAGTTTCCTCTATGCACTGCACATTCTCACAATCCTAGTTTCCTCTATGCACACATTCTCTCATTCCTAGTTTCCTCTATGCACACATTCTCACAATCCTAGTTTCCTCTATGCACTGCACATTCTCACAATCCTAGTTTCCTCTATGCACTGCACATTCTCTCATTCCTAGTTTCCTCTATGCACACATTCTCACAATCTTAGTTTCCTCTATGCACTGCACATTCTCACAATCCTAGTTTCCTCTATGCACTGCACATTCTCACAATCCTAGTTTCCTCTATGCACTGCACATTCTCACAATCCTAGTTTCCTCTATGCACTGCACATTCTCACAATCCTAGTTTCCTCTATGCACTGCACATTCTCACAATCCTAGTTTATCTATGCACTGCACATTCTCACAATCCTAGTTTCCTCTATGCACTGCACATTCTCACAATCCTAGTTTCCTCTATGCACACATTCTCACAATCTTAGTTTCCTCTATGCACTGCACATTCTCACAATCCTAGTTTCCTCTATGCACTGCACATTCTCACAACCCTAGTTTCCTCTATACACTGCACATTCTCACAACCCTAGTTTCCTCTATGCACTGCACATTCTCACAATCCTATTTTCCTCTATGCACACATTCTCACAATCCTAGTTTCCTCTATGCACTGCATATTCTCACAACCCTAGTTTCCTCTATGCACTGCACATTCTCACAACCCTAGTTTCCTCTATGCACACATTCTCACAACCCTAGTTTCCTCTATGCACACATTCTTACAATCCTAGTTTCCTCTATGCGCTGCACATTCTCACAATCCTAGTTTCCTCTATGCACTGCTCATTCTCACAATCCTAGTTTTCTCTATGCACTGCACATTCTCACAATCCTAGTTTTCTCTATGCACTGCACATTCTCACAATCCTAGTTTCCTCTATGCACTGCACATTCTCACAATCCTAGTTTCCTCTATGCACTGCACATTCTCACAATCCTAGTTTCCTCTATGCACTGCACATTCTCACAACCCTAGTTTCCTCTATGCACACATTCTCACAATCCTAGTTTCCTCTATGCACTGCACATTCTCACAATCCTAGTTTCCTCTATGCATTGCACATTCTCACAATCCTAGTTTCCTCTATGCACTGCACATTCTCACAACCCTAGTTTCCTCTCTGCACACATTCTCACAATCCTAGTTTTCTCTATGCACACATTCTCACAATCCTAGTTTCCTCTATGCACACATTCTCACAACCCTAGTTTCCTCTATGCACTGCACATTCTCACAACCCTAGTTTCCTCTATGCACACATTCTCACAATCCTAGTTTCCTCTATGCACTTATTCTCACAATCCTAGTTTCTTCTATGCACACATTCTCACAATCCTAGTTTTCTCTATGCACTGCACATTCTCACAATCCTAGTTTCCTCTATGCACTGCACATTCTCACAATCCTAGTTTCCTCTATGCACTGCACATTCTCACAATCCTAGTTTTCTCTATGCAATGCACATTCTCACAATCCTAGTTTCCTCTATGCACTGCACATTTTCACAATCCTAGTTTCCTCTATGCACACATTCTCACAACCCTAGTTTCCTCTATGTACTGCACATTCTCACAATCCTAGTTTCCTCTATGCACTGCACATTCTCACAATCCTAGTTTTCTCTATGCACTCATTCTCACAATCCTAGTTTCCTCTATGCACTGCACATTCTCATAATCCTAGTTTCCTCTATGCACTCATTCTCACAATCCTAGTTTCCTCTATGCACACATTCTCACAATCCTAGTTTCCTCTATGCACACATTCTCACAATCCTAGTTTCCTCTATGCACTGCACATTCTCACAACCCTAGTTTCCTCTATACACTGCACATTCTCACAACCCTAGTTTCCTCTATGCACTGCACATTCTCACAATCCTAGTTTCCTCTATGCACACATTCTCTCATTCCTAGTTTCCTCTATGCACACATTCTCACAATCCTAGTTTCCTCTATGCACTGCACATTCTCACAATCCTAGTTTCCTCTATGCACACACATTCTCACAATCCTAGTTTCCTCTATGCACACATTCTCACAACCCTAGTTTCCTCTATGCACTGCACATTCTCACAATCCTAGTTTCCTCTATGCACTGCACATTCTCACAATCCTAGTTTCCTCTATGCACTCATTCTCACAATCCTAGTTTCCTCTATGCACTGCACATTCTCACAATCCTAGTTTCTTCTATGCACTGCACATTCTTACAATCCTAGTTTCCTCTATGCACTGCACATTCTCACAATTTTAGTTTCCTCTATGCACACATTCTCACAACCCTAGTTTCCTCTATGCACTGCACATTCTCACAATCCTAGTTTCCTCTATGCACTGCACATTCTCACAATCCTAGTTTCCTCTATGCACACATTCTCACAATCCTAGTTTCCTCTATGCACTGCACATTCTCACAATCCTAGTTTCCTCTATGCACTGCACATTCTCACAATCCTACTTTCCTCTATGCACTGCACATTCTCACAATCCTAGTTTCTTCTATGCACACATTCTCACAATCCTAGTTTCCTCTATGCACTGCACATTCTCACAATCTTAGTTTCCTCTATGCACTGCACATTCTCACAATCCTAGTTTCCTCTATGCACTGCACATTCTCACAATCCTAGTTTCCTCTATGCAATGCACATTCTCACAATCCTAGTTTTCTCTATGCAATGCACATTCTCACAATCCTAGTTTCCTCTATGCACACATTCTCACAATCCTAGTTTCCTCTATGCACTGCACATTCTCACAATCCTAGTTTCCTCTATGCACTGCACATTCTCACAATCCTAGTTTCCTCTATGCACTGCACATTCTCACAATCCTAGTTTCCTCTATGCACTGCACATTCTCACAATCCTAGTTTCCTCTATGCACTGAACATTCTCACAACCCTAGTTTCCTCTATGCACTGCACATTCTCACAACCCTAGTTTCCTCTATGCACACTTTCTCACAATCCTAGTTTCCTCTATGCACTGCACATTCTCACAATCCTAGTTTCCTCTATGCACTGCACATTCTCACAATCCTAGTTTCCTCTATGCACTCATTCTCACAATCCTAGTTTCCTCTATGCACTGCACATTCTCACAATCCTAGTTTCCTCTATGCACTGCACATTCTCACAATCCTAGTTTCCTCTATGCACTGCACATTCTCACAACCCTAGTTTCCTCTATGCACTCATTCTCACAATCCTAGTTTCCTCTATGCACTGCACATTCTCACAATCCTAGTTTCCTCTATGCACTGCACATTCTCACAATCCTAGTTTCCTCTATGCACACATTCTCACAATCCTAGTTTCCTCTATGCACTGCACATTCTCACAATCCTAGTTTCCTCTATACACACATTCTCACAATCCTAGTTTCCTCTATGCACTGCACATTCTCACAATCCTAGTTTCCTCTATCCACTGCACATTCTCACAACCCTAGTTTCCTCTATGCACTGCACATTCTCACAATCCTAGTTTCCTCTATGCACTGCACATTCTCACAATCCTAGTTTCCTCTATGCACTGCACATTCTCACAATCCTAGTTTCCTCTCTGCACTGCACATTTTCACAATCCTAGTTTCCTCTATGCACTGCACATTCTCACAATCCTAGTTTCCTCTATGCACACATTCTCACAATCCTAGTTTCCTCTATGCACTGCACATTCTCACAATCCTAGTTTCCTCTATGCACACATTCTCACAATCCTAGTTTCCTCTATGCACTGCACATTCTCACAACCCTAGTTTCCTCTATGCACACATTCTCACAATCCTAGTTTCCTCTATGCACACATTCTCACAATCCTAGTTTCCTCTATGCACTGCACATTCTCACAACCCTAGTTTCCTCTATGCACACATTCTCACAACCCTAGTTTCCTCTATGTACTGCACATTCTCACAATCCTAGTTTCCTCTATGCACTGCACATTCTCACAATCCTAGTTTTCTCTATGCACTCATTCTCACAATCCTAGTTTCCTCTATGCACTGCACATTCTCACAATCCTAGTTTCCTCTATGCACTCATTCTCACAATCCTAGTTTCCTCTATGCACTGCACATTCTCACAATCCTACTTTCCTCTATGCACTGCACATTCTCACAATCCTAGTTTTCTCTATGCACTCATTCTCACAATCCTAGTTTCCTCTATGCACTGCACATTGAGGAATCCTAGTTTCCTCTATGCACTCATTCTCACAATCCTAGTTTCCTCTATGCACTGCACATTCTCACAATCCTAGTTTCCTCTATGCACTGCACATTCTCACAATCCTAGTTTCCTCTTTGCACTGCACATTCTCACAATCCTAGTTTCCTCTATGCACTGCACATTCTCACAATCCTAGTTTCCTCTATGCACTGCACATTCTCACAATCCTAGTTTCCTCTATGCACTGCACATTCTCACAACCCTAGTTTCCTCTATGCACTGCACATTCTCACAATCCTAGTTTCCTCTATGCACTGCACATTCTCACAATCCTAGTTTCCTCTATGCACTGCACATTCTCACAATCCTAGTTTCCTCTTTGCACAGCACATTATCACAATCCTAGTTTCCTCTATGCACTGCACATGCTCACAACCCTAGTTTCCTCTATGCACTGCACATTCTCACAATCCTAGTTTCCTCTATGCACTGCACATTCTCACAATCCTAGTTTCCTCTATGCACTGCACATTCTCACAACCCTAGTTTCCTCTATGCACTGCACATTCTCACAACCCTAGTTTCCTCTATGCACTGCACATTCTCACAATCCTAGTTTCCTCTATGCACTGCACATTCTCACAACCCTAGTTTCCTCTATGCACACATTCTCACAATCCTAGTTTCTTCTATGCACACATTCTCACAATCCTAGTTTCCTCTATGCACACATTCTCACAATCCTAGTTTTCTCTATGCACTACACATTCTCACAATCCTAGTTTCCTCTATGCACTGCACGTTCTCAATCCAAACTACCGTTGTTGCCCACAATGCGTACGATTACTCTTGTGCATCCTGAAAACGGCATTAAGTAGCCGGTTGCAATAGCTTTCCTCACATCCCGAGCGTGCTGATTAACGTGGACCGCAGTCCTTCATGCGGCTGTGCTATGCTTGGCTTCATCTGCTCGTTGCTCACTATTACGGGGTTTACGTCGATCCACATCTCGTCAGCCAGACTGCTTTTAAAACAGCATGTTTCCAGGGAAGGCTTCATAGAAAAGAGATAGTGGTCTTAGTCACTGTATTGTGCCTAACCCTGCCGCGACGTTCTTGGTCGGTATTGTATACCTGACCGGATTAACGTCTCATTTCCCTCAGTTGTTTTGTTAAATTCCATGTTTTGGCTGATGCCGCTGTCTTCACAAAGAAGTTAATAGCCAGCAGAAATAGAATAGCGGTGTCTAATTTCGCACATCTATAACTGAGCAGATACATAAGTTACAATAGCGGTGTCTGATCGCGCACATCTAAAACTGAGCAGATACATAAGTTACAATAGCGATGGCTAATCGCGCACATCTATAACAGAGCAGATACATAAGTTACAATAGCAGTGTCTAATGCTGTCTGTTTCATAGGCTCGAACAACTGGGGTCTTGGAGACATACTGACCAGCAAACCCGGTGTCCAAAAAAACCCGGATGTGTCAGGCCGAAAGGCGCAAATATCGCAGCCTCGATGTTTACTACGACACAAAGTCCTTTTCAGAACACACGCAGAAGAAGACGATATTACCAAAACCATTTATTCTGTCTATCCATATGTCATGCATGGCATTATTCCCACTTTCTGTTCGATTTCTTAATTCTGCCTCTTGAGTCTGCATAACTTGAATGATGAAACGAGTAATTTGGTGAACCACTACCCTAAGTGCCTACAACTCTCACTGAACGATCACAATTAAAACACCACAGCTCCATTTAGCTCATATTACCGCCCGCTAAAGTTAAACATAATGAGCATCCAGTAGAAATAGGTAAGTCTTGCTGTGAGCTACATGATCTGGTATTTTGGGGTGAACGTTTGTGACCTGTCATAGCGGTTACTAGCCAACTTACTGATATTTCGTTTCAGTGTTACCCAAGGGAAAATGTGGATTTTTTTGTTGTTTTTAAATCCAGCTTGCCTCCTCCCCAGTCAGGGATCTTAGATAATTGCAAGTCGCGCTCGGGGAGAAATGTTTAACCGAAAAAAAGTAATTTGTGAAAGTAAAACAAATTAAGAAATAAAACAAGCCAGATGTGGAAACAGTAACCTAACACCTTCCCCCCGGGCGTCCAGAACAAATTCGGTGTCAACATACTTGGTTGCGTCAGTCAAAACAAAGGGAGTGTTTGTCTAACAGACCTAACTCAAAAGAATATTCCCGTGTGGAACCCAGTCAGCCTGTCAGCTTCCATCGTTAAGTTGCTTTCTATAGACTGGTGAAGCCAGAATCAGAGTAATACATTTCATTCACTTTTCTCCCAAAGTTTTAGCATGGTCGCTTTAAGCTTCTGACAGAGCTCCACGTCTAAATTTTAATCTATAGAATTTGCTTAATTTAGTCCAGGACCTCGACAGCGAGAGGCAGAGCCATTCCTAAAATGATAGCATTAACTCGGAGTTTTCCCGGTGGAATTCTCATAGATTTACGTCGGGTTGAACGCAATCTTCCTCCCACTTACTGCAAGGGTTTCCGGAATTAGTTGCAGACGTATACATAGCTATAAGTGCATTTCATTTTTGTATTCAAAATATTCTCGCTGTAAAGGGACCTTGTGCGATCCTCGGTCTCGGCATGTATCAGTATACCCAGATGTGAATCGGTTCCTGTCGTAACTTTAGTGTTGACAAGGCAACGTGAAAGAGAACTTGCCGCACAACCTTATGGAAGTAAATAAGATTGAGAACATTGAAGTCGTCAACACTTTATGAACGACGGTAGTATATTCTAGGGACTACCTCAATTTGTTTAGTTTACCTCATTAGCGACAGACATTATTTATGAGAGTGCACCGTTGCTGTTGTTGCTAGTATTACTAGTACTTGAGTTGGGTACTCTTTACGACTTTCTTTAGTGGTAGGTTACAGTGCTCTCCTCATATCATGCGGCGTATTTGATAAGATGGACCGTGGTATTCCTACTGTAGTTTAATGCAGGGCTCCTCAGTATGGTCACCAATATGAGAATCACAATACCGATCCCCACCTCGTTAGCCAGACTGGCACAAAACATCTTCCCAGGGAAGACTGCGTGAACATGATGTTGTCTCTAGATAGGTAGTTTAAACCTATCCCTAGCTAACATAGTTTAATCAGTATGTTTCAACTGTCCCTGGCTAACATAGACTGATCAGTATGTTTCAACTGTCCCTGGCTAACATAGTCTGATCAGTATGTTTCAACTGTCCCTGGCTAACATAGTCTGATCAGTATGTTTCAACTGTCTCTGGCTAACAAAGTCTGATCAGTATACCGGTGACGATCAAGTCAAACCGTGACTGTTTTTTGTTATTTTTTTAAAGAAAAAGTTGTTTTTTATTTTAAAAGATTGAAAATACCATTTATTTTTCGATATAATCTCATGCAGCGTTTATGCACTTATCCCAGTGTTTAGGGAATGTTTGAAAGACTTCAGCGTAGAAAGATTTGTCAAAATGTCTGAACCAATCGAGGACATCCTTTTTCACTTCGTCAGTGCTTAAATGCTGAACTTCCCAGAATTCTTTTAGGTATTCAAAAAGGTGGAAATAACTTGGAGCGAGGTCTGGACTGTAAGGTGGATGTGACAATCCCTCCCAGCCTAGTTGATGCAGATGACACATAGTGCTGGGGGCCGTATGAGGTTATAGCGTTATCATGCAGGAGTAGGACGTCCTTTATGATCAGACCAGGCCATTTTTTTCTGCAGATGGTTATGCACTTCACTCAAAATGCGTATGTGCTGTTAACTGTTGATAGTGGCACTACGAGGTAGAAAATCAAGATGAATGATACCACGTTTATCCCAGAAAACACTCGCCATCACTTTACTTGCAAATGCAATTGTCCGAAATTGTTTGGGTGGTGGTGATTGCGTATACTGCCACTGTTTGGATACTCGTTTCGATTCAGAAATATAATGATGCGCCCAGGTTTCATCACATGAAGCGATCAAACAAGTCACGCCCTGCTATTTCAAAACGTCTCTTCACTTCAGTGGAGGATTGAACTCTTCTCTGCCGTCAAAAACGGAAAGCTGTCGTTGCATCCAACGTGCACTAACCTTCTGAAAATGCAAATGTTCCTGAATAACAGTGTTCACCGTACCCAGAGAAAGACTTGCCTCTTGTGTAATTTCATGACAGGTTATGCGTCGAGTTTCCAGGATCTGGATATTCACAAGAATGACTGGTGGGTTGAACGCCACCACGGCCGGGATCATGACAATAATGACGGGTAGGTTGAACGCCACCACGGCCGGGATCATGACAAGAATGACTGGTGGGTTGAACGCTACCACGGTCGGGATCATCACAAGAATGACTGGTGGGTTGAACGTCACCACGGTCGGGATCATGACAAGAATGACTGGTGGGTTGAACGCCACCACGGTCGGGATCATCACAAGAATGACTGGTGGGTTGAACGCCACCACGGTCGGGATCATCACAAGAATGACTGGTGGGTTGAACGCCACCACGGTCGGGATCATCACAAGAATGACTGGTGGGTTGAACGCCACCACGGTCGGGATCATCACAAGAATGACTGGTGGGTTGAACGCCACCACGGTCGGGATCATCACAAGAATGACTGGTGGGTTGAACGCCACCACGGCAGGTATCACCACAAGAATGACTGGTGGGTTGAAAGCCACCACGACCGGGATCATCACAAGAATGACTGGTGGGTTGAAAGCCACCACGGCTGGGATCATCACGGATGTACGGACTTTTCTAAAACGTTTACACCATTCAAATATCTTACTGCGGCTGAGTGTCTCATCACTGTATTGTGATTGCAGTCTTCTGTAAATTTCCGCAGGTTTAACACTTTCTTTATAAGAAACTTCATCACAACACGCTGCTCCATGCAAGAACTAACAGTGTTGTCCGCCATTTTTGTTTATCTGTCACGTGAAAGGCCAATGGCAAGTGGGCCACCTAACAGTAATAGGACACAAGTACCCCTAACTAATGGTAGCAGTGCCAGCACGCTATAACCCATTCAGGTAGAACTAGGCCAAGAAGTCCCGTTTTCATTTGAGCGCTCTCGCATTTCAAACTGACCCAGGCTAGCGTATTTTGATCAGCATTTTTTGCCTGACCTGACTTTACTCTTCCCTCAAAAAGAGTGCACTGTTAAATCTGATCTCTTGTGGTAGTGTTCTCGAAGATTCATGTTGGTTTAAATGTACTCTTGCTTCCACATATTACAAGGGTCTGCGGAATTACTTGCCGACCTCCATCTATTCTTTGTCTTCTTATTATTATTAGTCTTCTACATTCATTCTCAAATCATTAGATCTATCGCCATCATAAACTTGATGATTCGTCTTCTTTCGTCGCCATACAGGGTTGAAGAGAGGTGTGCTGTGACGTTACTTCTCTCATCTGGTTAACACATTTTGAGAACATGTCCTACTGTATGTCTCTCCTCCCTGCACGGGAACATGTCCTACTGTATGTCTCTCCTCCCTACACGAGAACATGTCCTACTGTATGTCTCTCCTCCCTACACGGGAACATGTCCTACTGTATGTCTCTCCTCCCTACACGAGAACATGTCCTACTGTATGTCTCTCCTCCCTACACGGGAACATGTCTATGTGTCCCATTAGCAGACGTATAGCATACAGTTCCCTGTATATATTAGCGCAGTCGTAGAGCAGTGGCTTTTTGCAACAACGGTATGGGGATCAAATCTAAGTACCGGCAACATCCAGTCAACCATAATGTAAATGGGTATCTGACTTACTGTTTGAAAAGGCGGCGAAGAAGGGTACTGGTCACCCAAACACTGACATTAATATCAGCAGTATATTTATGTGTGTGCGTGCATGTATGTATGTGTATGTATGGATACACGTATATACATGTATGTATTCGTACATATTCAGTCCACTCAAGTATATTTAAAAGCAACAACTGATACGCTACATAGAATAGCAGCGGAAAGTCAAAACTATTTAAAAAATAGTTCAGATGTTAACAAAAAGCATGGGCAATTAACTCTTTTTTAAGTAATAATAATCAGCTACTTCCTAGATATCTCCAGTTTCAAAAATAATTTCTGCTATCTGCATTGAAAAGGGGTGGTAGTGCTTTCACAGACATAGAAATAGCATTAGCTCAATTAGTTTTGGCCTGGCCATTTATTTCTAGCAGTCACTCACTCTTCCCTGTCGCTTCGCCACGACTACTAGCCCACCATTGCAGTTCTTATTTGTAGGAATTTATTTATCTTAACTTCGAAGTGAGCATATATCCCCCCATTTCAGTTGAGCAACATACAGGAAACATGCACCAGAAACGCGTTCTTGTAGTGGATGGTTTCTGTATACAATTATTGTACAAATTATACATTCAGACTCCTCTTTAGCCTCCTTTCACTGCATACTTAGACTATTCTTTGTTCTTCGCGGTACATGTATACCAAAACACTGAAGTGCTTATTCTGTCTAACATAGGTAATGTAGACAGACACCTGTTCTATACAGACCCAGCCCAATTGACTCCCAGAAAGCATGTGTCTGTCAGGCGCAATTATGACCATTGTCGCATTGAGAGCGTGTCGTAAGAGACGGCTAATAAGAAAGTAGCTTGTCCTTTGCAGAACGCCACTACTTACAACCGCTAACCTTTTTGGCTGTTAATAAGCTTCTTGGCAAGTGTGCAGTACGATAAGTTGCTACTATTTTCCGTACGCGGAAGAGTGGAAAAAAACCCATGTCTGCCAAACGGGACACGAGCCTGATTCGAACCGGTGCGTTGGGATTGTGAAGCTTATGCTTCACCCCTAGGTCACGATGTTTAAAGAAGGACTCGAGTTAACGCAACAATATGCGCCTGACCTGGTCTCGGAAGATTTTACATGAACTCCTTCTTTAAACATCGTTGTCCAGTTCTTTGCTGTTCTCTTCGACACACTTTTTGTCACTGCCTGCGTTCTGCAATGAATGTCAACTGGTCGACATCCTTTAGCTGTTAGAAACCGAATCACCGCTCGCTGATCAACTCTGGACGGATTCCGTATCACACCCGCCATGTTTTCAACGGTCTGATGAGGAAACTATGAGTCGGAGGATAATGACATTTTGCAAACTTGACGTCTGGTATGTGCAATTTACACTAGTTTGATCCGGTTTCATTTGAACACGCCTCGTATTTTATTGAATCCTTGTGTTCTTGTTTGTGTGTACACATTGTGTTCCATTGACTATGCACACAATCAAAAATCGAAGTGTTCCATTTTTCCTTCTTTCATAGCGTGATTAGGTTGTTTCTTTTTTAATTGTTATCTGATACGCTTTCTTTGCACGTTAGTTTTCACATGGCATTCTCGTTGGACTAGAAGTATTTCAACACGTTTGTGTAAAACCATTTGGACTGCGGGGATATTTGTGTTTGCTTTTGACTAGTTATTGCGCATGGTCGTCTGTCTCACTGCCCTTACTTGGATTGTGTCAACACCACAAGCGTTTATTGAGACACATACTCGAACTACGCATCAATATATACAGCACACAACTCAACATACTCGTAGAAAACCCTCTAAATATGACAACACTGAACACACGCTGGCCGGTTTCCGTCCGTTAAAAGGTTTATTATTTGATCTGTTTCCGCAGTTTGGTCTGAACATATACCAGGACATAGTCAAGTGAAGATTATATTTGGGATCCGATTAGAGCATGTCTGCAGGGCCCGATTGGAGTTTGATGATAGAGTCCAGTTAGAATTTATTGACGGGGTCCAATTGAAACGTGATTGCGGGACCTATTTGAATATATATGTTGGCAGTGTTCGATTCGAGTATATTAGCCGGTCTCCTTACAAAACTCAAGGTTTGCTCCTCAATAATTTGAGATAGTGAGAACAATAAAGCCAACTCAGTAGTGAACGGAAGGAAACAATAGTTAAACATGATTGCGGGCTGAAAGAAAATACAATTTTCTTAATAGCAGCTACATAACTTTTTTTTTTTTAAAATCAAAATCTTTCAATTTCAAATTATTTCTATTTTTGTCTGATATATGTAATATTTTTTGCATGCTATGCCCCTTTTCCCAGACAGCACGAGGTCCGAATGAGTGTGATCGGCCTAAAAATGGTCTTAAGAAAGGCCATACATACATGTACACGAATTCTTATGTACACCACGTGACTCAAGGAAATACGGGATGTTAAGACTCCTTTTGGATGAAGCTCGTGTTTGATTGTCTAACCATATGAGCCACACATACGTACGTGTCTATGCGATCATTACGGCTACATTATTTAGATCCCTACGGATGTTGTTTGTTGTGTGTTGGTGCCATTTCATCCCAAGCTTTAGCATACGACTTGGACTGTCCTCACCACCACTTTCTATTTTGGACCGTCTTCTTTAGTTTCTACCATTATGACCCCAGTCACCATGTTTCTTTCCAGCTATTCTTCGATTTTTTTTCTCCATCTCCGCCCTTCTCTTTCTTCTTAATTCAAGTTTTGTTATATTGTTCTGCCGCTGCCTTATACTAGAATTAAGCCATAACCAGCTCGAATTTCTCTCTGTAATCTCGAGCTGTATTGATTCTGTTTTGTTCTCTTGGACAAGGCTGTGTGTCTTATTACTTTTGGCCATCTGATATGAAGTATGCCACGAAGTACAACTACACATAACTTGTCTTGTTTATGATCTAACTTGGCAATCAGTCAGTAAAGTAAATGACACGCTGAGCAGTTGAAAAATGTAGTTGGTAGTTTCTAAAGGTTGCGGCAACATCCAGCGTTATGATTACTGTAGGTATCAGACACTATGTATTGCCTGTAAGTACTCAGCCCAGATATCAAAGTCCGTGCTCATATAGTAGGTAATCAAAGAACAGCGTGCTGTTGTGCTGGGTTATTTTTCGTGGGGAGAGGGGGAGAACTTTCTGTGATGGATATTTATAAAGGAATGTTTACGGTGAGAAATATTTGTCGCGTAAAGCGGCGCATAAGTGGGTCGGGGGCAGTGGAGTAGTCTAGAGATAACGTGGATCATCCAGTTAAAATGTCCCCTGATCTCTCAGTAGGGAGATCAGACATCCGCGTTCAGTGACGCGCACGTTAAATATCCTTTGCCAAATTGAAAACGACCCTTGCTCAGTCAAAATTAAAGTTAATAATCTACTTAAATTATTCTAAGCATTATCGTCCCACTGATAATATGTCACAAAAAGGGAACTGTGTGGCTATAACACCAGGTTTTGGTTATGTGGTAAGCGCAGCGTTAACTTAATGTAATATGGAGAAATCGTTTCAGGAAATACGAGGCGTATTGAAATTATACCGGACCTTACTGCACCAAGTGAAGATACGCACGATGCACGTGATGATGTCACTTCTGGTGAAAACAGCACATACCAACCGTCAAGTTTGCAAAATGTCATTATCCTCCGACTCATAGTTTCCTCACCAGACCGTTGAAAACATGGCGGGTGTGATACGGAATCCCTCTAGAGTTGATTAGCGAGCGGTGATTCGGTTTCTAACAGCTGAAGGATGTCGACTGCAGTTGACCATATATATATATATCCAATCGTCTTGTGTATATATCTCTAATTGTCTTGTCTATAATGTACTTATGTCTGCCTGCTGCTTTACGTTTCGATGTCACGCCGTTTGAACCATTGCTTGGGACCAAGAAACAGCAGTAAATGAGCTGACAGCAGCCATAAACTGATATTTGTCTGCTTGCATCAGGGTCAACTAATTACAGCCGACCAAGACCTTATTCCACCTCAAAGTGGCGGCCCTAGAAACAGGCTGCACTATTTTAGTCTGGCTAATAGAATAAGGATCGCAGTGAGAATGTAAATCTGGTACCCCCAGGAAAAAAACAGTCCGCTGAAATCGTATGTGTCATGCCGAAAGACGCAGATTATCGCATCCTCGCTGTAAACTACCGCACAACGTCCATTTCGGGACGAACATATTGATAATAATTATTAGAAGAAGAACTGTTATAATTATTGTATAAAAAATATAATACATGTATCAGCAATATTTCATTCTGATTGCATTTTCTAAGTCTGAGCATACATTTGAACGGTTCTCAGTGTGAAGCTTATAATTGTATGAGCTAATTTCCTTTTTTTTTCCTCATTTTGACGACTCATTCTATACACAAGTAGTAAAAATCTGAGCATGTTATATAAACATACCAGCCTTATGTCCCGGACCTGATCTCTGGACGATTATCCGTACCATAGAGTACTGTAACAACAATCACGCAGGTCATTGACTTCTGTCTTGCCGCGTTTACCAACCCACGCCCTCGAATGCCCAAGTCTTATGTCTCCACAGTTTTCAATTTCATAGTCTGTCATGTATGAAAGAAGTGAAACTGGAGTGCTGTCTTCTTTCTTTTCGTTATGTTTTTCTTTAAACTGTAACACTCAAGGAAGTTGATGTGCGAACAAATTTCAAGAGCTATTGTTCAAGATGGCATAGGATAATCCGTCGGTAAAATTGCTTCCCTTGGCATTCATTACACGTATGGCCTCCCCTCCTGCTTAGTAACTGTTACATACATAATATGGATAGTCATTTATCTTCACTTGTCTTTTTTTTTATTCTATAGAAACAACACGAGTCTACAACGGTCACACTCCGCCATCTTTTATTATGAGTCGTTATGTGTAACCTCGTCGATGAAATCGTAGTTGCCTTAATCATCATCATGTGGCATATTCTTTTCCAGAACGTAGTCTCTATCACATGCAGATCTGTATGTATCTCAGTTTAGGGGGAGTCGGCATGCGTCATATTTTAGACTTTACCAGACTGTCTGTAATGTCTTGATGCCATCGTGTCGACCTCTCTCCTCCTCCCAGAAACCGTGCCGTCATCCATTATCTTACTCTCACTTGATCGATATGTCTCTTTACATGACCTATTTATAATTTTCTTACTTGCGATCTCGTCTAAAAGCCAATGTTATGTAATATGCAGCAATTGCAAAATGTCTATATTTGCCTTGTTTTTTGTTCAGTAATATTTTCAACATCCTTTTGTAACACTTAATTTTTTTAAACTGATCGTTTTTGCAACAGATTTGCCTAATGTTAATGTCTCACAACCATATGTCAAAACTAAAAAATGCATACAATTTGATCTTTCTCTGCCTTGCATTTCTCATCTGTCTGTGTGTAACAATTCCAAGTCTTCGTTTGACTTGAATTTGGCAATGACTAGAATTATTGGGTCCCAAATATTGAATATCCGTGACATCTTACATTGATGCTCCCTATGTACTATGTGCTCTCGTCACTCCTCATTTGCCGTGTCAACTATAATCCTGCATCTGGTCACATGGTTAGGTTTATTCCTGACATTATGTCCTACTAACAGTATGGCTAGAGCGGTAAGCCGAAGCTTACTGTTGGTGAAAGAAAGTAACTACCACTTCAGCTCCGTTAAAAAAAATACTTTGGCCTCGTACAACGAAGTCTATAACACTTCATCCCTTGACTTTACTTAATAAATTCATTCTTTATATATTGTGTCATTGTTTTTTTTAGTTTCTGTCTGTCAATGTGCGCTTGAATTATGTTTTAAATTTTAATAAGATGGATGTTTGTAACCGTAAACATAAGGCAGTGTGTTACCTCAGAAATTCCATCTTCGACATTCTCCGTGTCAGACGCTGTATGATATTACATAATATACTGCAGTTGAGCACAGGAATACTTGCATTCCAGTTCCAGAATATTGAATTTCTTTTTTGTTTTTTGTTTTATTATTCGGTTCTATTTGTGTCTAGAAAATTGTAACGTGTTTTTATGTACAGAGCTGACAGCTATATAATTAATATCAACTTAAATATTTACGCTTTTTGTTTCTAATCTATATTTAACACAGTCAAACGGACATTTGTCTTCGTTTTGGGGTTTCAAAAAACCACACCAAATTAATTTTTGTTTACAAAAATAAAACAAAAGATAATCAGAGAGAATGATTACATTTCAATGAGAACATTATTTTTGTTGAAGAATAAAAGATAAGATTATCGAAAAGGATGATTACATAGAAATGAAAATATTGTCTTTTTAATATAAAGAAAAGATAACCAGAATATTTAAAATAACATTACACTACACGTAAAACAATTACAAATATATAAGCATAAAATCAAGTACATATTTACTATCACATACTAAGAAAGTTCTTGATTTCAATGAAGTCACAGGAAATCGACAGCAGATATCCTTCATTATAAATGGACTGAACTTCTGGCCGACGAGTATTATTAGCTTGCGTGTCGTCTGGCGGCAAATTAAAAACTAGTTTGGAGCTTGGGCTAAGTTGACCGCTTTGTTGAAGGATCCTGTAATCATGATAAGATGCCTCGCGCCTTCTTCCGATGGATCTATCGGGTTTTAGGCATTGACAATCTTATGTAACCATTTGAAAGTATGAATATCGTAGGAGAGTATACCCACCAGAAACATGGATACATGTATATACAGATGGCTCATCTAACAAAGCCACATCCAATGGTGGAGGGATCTATTACAGACTAAGGAATGGAGAAGAAAAAAACTACAGTATTAACAACGGGAACATACTCCAGTAGCTTCCGTACAGAAGCAGTGGCACTGAAGGTCGCAGCTGAACTTGTAATCCAAGATAAAGATATCCACCAAGAAAACATGGTATTCCTGACTGATGCCGCTTCAGTATTAGCAGCGCTAAAACAAGACAAAGAAGAAGATCTCGAGCAGTGTATGTTCTCCCTGACACAGCTCTCCGCAGAACACCCAGGGTTGGTCATACAGTGGATCCCATCCCACTGCAAAATTGAATACAATGAAGCTGCAGATAAACTAACAAAGTGTGGAGGAGCATCCCCACAAACAGACCTGAGCATCACATATAATAATTAAAGCCAACTTCAGGGGAAAATGGGCTGATCAACAGAGCGCAGAGCAAGTCATCATCTTCAGACAGAGAACTGGGCATAACAGACTCAAGGGTCATCTTTACAACAAAATGAGGATTGTGACAGATAACACGTGTCCTTGTGGGGAGCATACCATGACCGTGGAACACATCCTACAAAGTTGCATGTTCACACAGGAAAAGAGAACAATACTGGCCTCGCGAGACAGATATGAGACAAAAGTTTTATGGAGATAAAACAGCCTTACAAACAACGGTGTTCTTTGTAAGGGAAACCTTGATATGAGCATGAACGAAGAAGCAGAATGCCTCGTGTTCAGAAGGTCGGGGTTCGAATTCGAGCTGCGACGGTTGGTTCATGATGACAATTTTTATAGACATTCGAAACTCTTGGCAGGCTGGATACTGTTCTGCTGACATAATGGTGCTGTTGTAACGATGAGCAGGACTTAAAATGAAATCGCGTGGAAACACTACCAAAATAACTTGTTCTTCGCTCTTATCTACATTTTTCTGGTAAGAGGTTCGCAGAGTGCTTCTTGCATCCAGTAGCGCAAGGATAGGTTTCTTTGCAGGATCACCACAACCAGGACCACAGTGTCGATCTGCAGCTCGTTGGTTAGGCTGTTGTAACACATCCTGTTTCCATGTCCACGTCGTAGACTTGACAGGGGGAGTTGGTAAGTATGTTGCGCCTGACTCTGGTGTTTGCCTTCGCACACATGATGGCTCTAAAATAACTTTTTTTTAATTTTGTTAATACTCACGGAAGAGACGAAGATAAATGTTGGTAGTTTCTGAAGTTGTCATTAGGTGGCATCCAGCATTGTGACTAGTGTTGGTAGCAGACACTAGCGTCTTGTGTAGCTGAGATGCAAAATGTCGTCCGTGCTCACAGAGTGAACAATCAGAGAACAGCGTGCTGTTTTTTTTCCTTCATATTACATTTTTTCGTAAAAGCAAAATGACTTTCTGGAAAGTATATTCATAAGGAAATGCTTCCTGTTTACAGTGAGAAGTGTATGTTAGGATGGGCAAATTTTCTCAAGGACTCTCGCTAATGAAGCCCGACCTCGTCGTCCTGCTCGGATTGCAACAAAAGCATATGTGCGGCATGAAGGAGAGATGATTCAAGTTGACAGGCGAGTGACGATAGACAGCATAGTAACCGCAATGGTTATTCGCGTAGTTTAGCCTACATTATAATGCATGATCTCACCTTAGCGGGAGACGTTTCGTGAATGGCGAAGAGGTGGAACGTGAAGTGCAGATGTTGCAGAGACAAATCAAAAACTTCTATGGTGCAGGTTGTGGTGCACTGATAAAGCCATGGAATAAGTGTATAAATATGTTGGTGGAAATAATGTTCAAAAATGGTTTCCAAATTCGCATCTGAAGCATTTTTTTTCAGTAGTCATTTATGACCGATATACTGACTTGCCCTCATACTAATCAAACCTGCAGCTGGACACTCCCGGTTTAGTTGTAATAGTACGTGAGAGTAAATGTAATCCATTACAGACACTGCCGTCGTGGATGAAGTGGGAGAGGCAGTACTGTTGTGTGTCACATCATTTTCCAATGTTTGCTGGCATATTCCTTTCCTCGCCGTCGTGCATATCGGAACTATTTACTGACTTGTTCTCGCAAAATCTAAGAAGGTAGTCCAGTGGTATAAACTGCTGTCAAGAATGAAGTGTAAGAGACTTCGTCGTAGTGTGTCTCGAATGTTTTTGTTGGTAATGTGGTATGACCAGTTCTATTTTCAGCTGTCTAGCTACCCGTGAGAATACGTCAGGCGTCCATTTACAGAAAGGTAGACTGCGGCGTGTCGACTATCGGAAACAAACCCTCCACCTTTATTTCTAAAGACACGCCCTCTAACCACTCAGTCGCTCGATTACTGAAAATAGAAAAGGGTTTTAAAGAATGTACAACGGTTGAGTTTTTTTTTGTGTTTTTTTTTTGTTAATAAAGAAAAACGCTGTGCGTTTCGTCTAGGCGAAATAGGATGCTGAATGATATTGCTTGGTTGACGGTATAAAATAATGTGGAAACGGTTGATAGTACACACGGAGTCTCGTAGCACGCAGCTTCCTCCACATGATTGCTAAAACAGCGAATCGGCCACACTCCATTAGCAACAGCTCACCAAGTCATAAATGGAATGTCTTTAACACTCACGTTTTCATTTTCATGGCAAGAAATTAAAAATAAAAACGAATGAAAGGAAGATAGACACTGAAAAAAAGTTGAAGCCTAGAAATTAGAATGAGGTAGCTAGGTAGCAGTAATTGAACGAAGAAAGTGACTATGCATAACTATCCCTTTGCTTTACAGTTATAGAACACGAGGTTAAAAGTAATAAAGGTCAAGGTCAGTCCCATGACACCAATTGTCGTTGGGGATGAAGATACCTCGTCATGTACTAAGCCGCAGCCTATGTGAGGGGGGTGACCAGTTTCCTCCCTTGCTGTTTTTGCCTCTCTCAACTAATACGTCATGTACTAGTTTACATCTGGGTCAACTGGGGGAGCGTTCGTACTCGGCATGACCCACGGTCCCGAATTTTTGTTCTCTCTCCGTCCATGAGCTCGAACCCCTAGCACGCTGTAGTCTCAGTCAAGTCAGTCGGCTCCATTAAAAATTAAAAGTAATAGAGCCACTGTAACTTTCAAACTAGGTCTGAAAAAGGTAGCTGAGTACGGTTGTGCATGGGGCTAGCAGCCTCATTGTTATTTAAACCCCCAATTTAAATGTTCAAATACTGGCTTCCTGTAATGGGACCAGCTGTAGAGGCAGTCTAAAGTTTCACATCCAGACATAAAATAGGTGAAAACGTTGAGTTTCATAGTATTGTTTCAAATAGACTAACGGGATTATAATTGTGCACAGTATATATACACATATATATGATACATACACACGTTATCCTTATTTCCTAAGACGAAGTGCGCTGTACTGTTTGTTTGCACCTTCCTACCCGGTACATTCGATTTCAGTAAGCATTTTGAAATACCCGGTCTTGACGTCGCTCAGTCAGTAAATGAGCACTTGTATTATTGTTTGTGTATGGAAAAGTAACAAGATATAGAGCATTCATTCCGCCTTAAAAGTTATCAACTGAGATTAGTACAATGAAGTCTCTAACACTTCATCCCCAACCGATAAGTGAACACTAACTTTTAAACATGCATACGCACAATGGAAATAGATACAGGAATGAAGACAACGCAAAAAGAGAGTGATAATCTGTGAAGTGAGCATGGAACGTTGCGTGAGTAGCTACAATACGGATACCGGTTAGGGAGAGAGAGAGAGTGTGTGTGTTGATGAGACGGAATGATTGAGAGAGAGGGTTTTTATTAGAGAGACGGAATTAAATTGAGAAAAAAATAAAGTGTGTGAGTGAGAGAAAGAGAGAGACGCATACAAAAAAACAGCTGTAGGAATGGTGCTAGGCTTGAGAAGGAAAGTTTGACTCTTACAAAGATTAAGCGTGAGCGAGCTATCCGACAGATCTCCTTGTTGCAAATTTCTAATGTCTCCACCATTTCTGCAGTTTCTGACATTATTTAATGGTGGGTGAAGATTTTCACTCTGACAAGTCAGATTTATATTTCATTGCCCTGGTTTTCGCATTTTTTAAACTAACAAAGTATTTCTCTACATCTTCTTTCCTCATATGTGTGTGTGTGTGTGTTATTTTAAATACCTTCTCCTGTCCCTCCCCACCCACTATTTCCAGCTTTTGCGTTGTTCACCTTTTCAATCGCTTTTGGCATTCTCTTGTATGTCTTTTTATATGTATTGGTTTTTCCCACAAGTATTTTTTTTGATATCACTTCATTTATTTTGTCAATTTTGTTATTTCTTGATATTTAGTTTTCTACTTTCTGGCTTAGGGATGATTTCAGGGAAAGAATTGTAAACGTTTGTGAACTAGTTGGTGCACTGAGTACATGTTTGCCATTTTGCTGCTTTAATGTGTTGGTTATTCCTTCAGTTGTTCGTTGTTCTAACTCCTGGCAACTCAACTTCCGTTTCCCTATTTTGTTGCTTTAATGTGTTGGTTATTCCTTCAGTTGTTCGTTGTTCTAACTCCTGGCAACTCAACTTCCGTTTCCCTATTTTGCTGCTTTAATGTGTTGGTTATTCCTTCAGTTGTTCGTTGTTCTAACTCCTGGCAACTCAACTTCCGTTTCCCTATTTTGCTGCTTTAATGTGTTGGTTATTCCTTCAGTTGTTCGTTGTTCTAACTCCTGGCAACTCAACTTCCGTTTCCCTATTTTGCTGCTTTAATGTGTTGGTTATTCCTTCAGTTGTTCGTTGTTCTAACTCCTGGCAACTCAACTTCCGTTTCCCTATTTTGCTGCTTTAATGTGTTGGTTATTCCTTCAGTTGTTCGTTGTTCTAACTCCTGGCAACTCAACTTCCGTTTCCCTATTTTGCTGCTTTAATGTGTTGGTTATTCCTTCAGTTGTTCGCTGTTCTAACTCCTGGCAACTCAACTTCCGTTTCCCTATTTTGCTGCTTTAATGTGTTGGTTATTCCTTCAGTTGTTCGTTGTTCTAACTCCTGGCAACTCAACTTCCGTTTCCCTATTTTGCTGCTTTAATGTGTTGGTTATTCCTTCAGTTGTTCGTTGTTCTAACTCCTGGCAACTCAACTTCCGTTTCCCTATTTTGCTGCTTTAATGTGTTGGTTATTCCTTCAGTTGTTCGTTGTTCTAACTCCTGGCAACTCAACTTCCGTTTTCCTATTTTGCTGCTTTAATGTGTTGGTTATTCCTTCAGTTGTTCGTTGTTCTAACTCCTGGCAACTCAACTTCCGTTTCCCTATTTTGCTGCTTTAATGTGTTGGTTATTCCTTCAGTTGTTCGTTGTTCTAACTCCTGGCAACTCAACTTCCGTTTCCCTATTTTGCTGCTTTAATGTGTTGGTTATTCCTTCAGTTGTTCGTTGTTCTAACTCCTGGCAACTCAACTTCCGTTTCCCTATTTTGCTGCTTTAATGTGTTGGTTATTCCTTCAGTTGTTCATTGTTCTAACTCCTGGCAACTCAACTTCCGTTTCCCTATTTTGCTGCTTTAATGTGTTGGTTATTCCTTCAGTTGTTCGTTGTTCTAACTCCTGGCAACTCAACTTCCGTTTCCCTATTTTGCTGCTTTAATGTGTTGGTTATTCCTTCAGTTGTTCGTTGTTCTAACTCCTGGCAACTCAACTTCCGTTTCCCTATTTTGCTGCTTTAATGTGTTGGTTATTCCTTCAGTTGTTCGTTGTTCTAACTCCTGGCAACTCAACTTCCGTTTCCCTATTTTGCTGCTTTAATGTGTTGGTTATTCCTTCAGTTGTTCGTTGTTCTAACTCCTGGCAACTCAACTTCCGTTTCCCTATTTTGCTGCTTTAATGTGTTGGTTATTCCTTCAGTTGTTCGTTGTTCTAACTCCTGGCAACTCAACTTCCGTTTCCCTATTTTGCTGCTTTAATGTGTTGGTTATTCCTTCAGTTGTTCGTTGTTCTAACTCCTGGCAACTCAACTTCCGTTTCCCTATTTTGCTGCTTTAATGTGTTGGTTATTCCTTCAGTTGTTCGCTGTTCTAACTCCTGGCAACTCAACTTCCGTTTCCCTATTTTGCTGCTTTAATGTGTTGGTTATTCCTTCAGTTGTTCGTTGTTCTAACTCCTGGCAACTCAACTTCCGTTTCCCTATTTTGCTGCTTTAATGTGTTGGTTATTCCTTCAGTTGTTCGTTGTTCTAACTCCTGGCAACTCAACTTCCGTTTCCCTATTTTGTTGCTCCCAAAACTCCGTCTTTTCTGGACCTGTATTTCACCTCTTTAATTACCTATTTCTTCTTCTGCGTTCGTTCTCAATCTCCCGCTACCAAGCCCTGAATAGTGCTTTGCAAGTAGCAGAATGTAGTCCGGAGAACGGAATGCGTTGTGTCGCTAGTTTACAGCTTGACTGCGATATTTGCACCTTTCGGTCCGACACATCCGTCTTCGGCTGGATTACCTATTTAAATATTGTCGTTGCTTATTGTCTTCTGTTAACACATCCTGCATAACTGCCCCGCTGACGCTGACCAAAAAGAGACAGTCTGGTTCAAGTGCGCGATCATGCTCGAAAATCTTATGGGCAGCTTGAATGGCGGTCTCCTTGAACCTCAACGGGCTAGAAGCAGTGATCAAAGAAGAAGAAAACTTGTCTTCTGTTGAAATTGGCTAGCGTTTCGAGTTGTTTTTTTTCAGAGATTGCTTTTCATTTTGTAGTTCTGGTTGCATTATCAAGTTATACGTCCATTAGTTTGGTATTTACTTGTAAATTATTTCCTTCTGAAATGTGTCACATGTTTTCGACAAACGTCCTCCTCCTCCTCCTACTCCTTCTTCTTCTTCTTCTTCCTCTTCTTCTTCTTCTTCTTCTCCTCCTCCTTCTCCCTTCCTTCCTTCTTTCTTCCTTCTTCCTTTCCTCCTTCCTTCCTTCTTCCTTTCTTCCTTCCTTCCTTCTTCTTCTTTTTCTTCTTCTTCTTCGTTCGCTCTCAATCTCCCACTACCAAACCCTGAAAGGGTAAGTATCAGAATGTAGTCCAGAGAACGGAATGCGTTGTGTCATAGTTTACAGCTTGGCTGCGATATTTGCACCTTTCGTTCCAACACATCCAACTTCAGCAAGCATTTTTGAGGACCGGGTTAGCATTCCCTCTTCGATCCCTTCTCCTTAGCCAGTCTGCCCTGCTGCAACCTGTTATCCAGGATCACCGCGTGGATGTGTAGAAGGGTCTTGGCAGCTATGGGTCACTGACCACTGCAGCTCATGCGCTGCTCAGCATCTTGATCCCAAGACAAACGTCCAATGTTGTTTCCTTTTTTTGCCCTGTGGCTATGGCAAACATCATTTTGAATTTCGTCGGTGACATTTGTTCATAGACCACCTTCATGACATCTTTGTGGTTAGTTGGTGTTTGTATGGCCGTGGAACTCTCCACATCCAACTTGCATTGTCGCGTCAGTCTGACTCTTGTCTCCACATCCAACTTGTATCGCCGTGTCAGTCTGACTCTTGTCTCCACATCCAACTTTTATCGCCGTGTCAGTCTGACTCTTGTCTCCACACACAGCGTGTACTGCCGTGTCAGTCTGACTCTTATATTGTTTCCTTTTTTCATTGTCCTGACTCACTGGCTCAAAGTGAAAATAGAAAACCCTTATCATTGTTTACCGTCGTACAACTGTATTCCCATTGCTGGTGCAGTCTATGTCTATGTCTCCCAACCTTTTTTACACTCGAGGACTGGTGAAGACAGGAAACAATTGTTCATGGACCGGTGAAAACTGAAAAATTCTTTGCGGACGGGTGACAACAGCAAAATTGTTCGCGGACCGGTGACAACAAAACAAATTGTTCGCGGACCGGTGACAACAGAAAAATTGTTTGCGGACCGGTGAAAACAAAAAAAAATTGTTCACGGACCGGTGACAACAGAAACATTGTTTGCGGACCGGTGAAAACAGAAATATTTTTATCATACCGGTGAAAACAGGAAAAAAATTGTCCACGGACCGGTGAAAGTAGTAAAAATTGTTCGCGAACCGCTCAGGCAGAAAAAAAAGTGACATTATTTATATTACATTGGTATGTCTGTTAGTTGTTAAAGCTGATATCATAAAATGAAAACGATAAAGTCATTCTTTTAAAATCCGAATTCAAGCAGAAAATAGATAAACGGTTCAGCACCAATTTCCTTTTTCCAGGACCGGCAGGAAATTTCAGCGGGCCAGCAGCGGTCCTAGGACCGGATGTTGGGAATCACTGATCTAGAGCTTTTATGCGTGGACTACATGCCGTATTGCCACTGCTATCGCCATGTCTTGTGCTCGATATGTTTCCTTATTTCACCCTAAACAGAACAAAAACATGTATCTTGTTATTTGTTGTTTGCGAATGCCCACAATGAGTAGGTTACTCTTTTGTGCGCCCTGAAAAGGACGTTAAGTGGCGGGTTGTAGTAGCTTTCCTCGCATCCCGAGCGTGCTGATGAAGGTGGACCAGGGTCCTCCTGTCGGTTGTGCTATGCTTGGCTTCATATGCGTGTCGCTTACTACTACGGGGGTCACGGCGATCCCTCACCTCGTGCCATGAAAACAGCCCGTTTCCAGGTAGGGCTACCAGGAAGCCGAGGTGAGGGTCTTGACCAGTATATTTTGCCTGACCCCGACTAACATGTCTGATCAGTATATTTTACCTGACCCCGACTAACATGTCTGATCAGTATATTTTGCCTGACCCCAATTAACATGTCTGATCAGTATATTTTGCTTGACCCCAACTAACATGTCTGATCAGTATATTTTACCTGACCCCAACTAACATGTCTGATCAGTATATTTTGCTTGACCAGACGTTAGTCTTCCTCTCCAACATGTACCTTACCTGGGATTCGCTTATGTTTTGCTCGTACTCACACTGCGATCCCTATTCTCTTAGCCAGCCAGACACCTCTAGTTCGTCCTGTTTCCAAGGCCGCCCCTTGGAGGCGAAGTATGGTCCTGGTCAGCTCTAGCTCGATGACCCTGACGCAATCAGCCAGATATGATTGACTGGCTGCTGTCAGCTGTTTCACTGTGCTGTATCTTCAGCCCCGGGTATACGTTTCAACTCCCTTTACTGACATGCTTCAGTTTGCCCGGCGGTAAATGAGTACCTGGATGACTGTTAAGGAAAGACAGGCAGCAAGGAAGTTAATTGGTCACCCCACCTCGCACAATAAAGTCTCAAACACACCATCCCCGACATCAGTGTCTGATATGGGACTATCTTTATTAGTTGTTTCCGCCTTGAACAACTAGTTGTATAAACTAAATATCAAGTTAGTATTATAGGAGTTGTACAAAAACTATTGTATATCCGAATTATAAAACAGAAAATACGTTTGTGTTTGTCCGTCGTGCAATAACTCTCAAATGGTGAGCTTTCACGGCGTATAAATTGCACTGCTCACACTGTCTGGGATGTTAAGGTACTCGCAACTATTTTCGGCTCGCTGTGCCCTTTCCTTCCTGGAGTAATTAACATAAACAAACTTTACAGCGATATGTTCTTTTGGGGATTCCGTGGCGAAGGGGTTAAGCCGCCTCGTGATCTTCTTCTTCTTCTTCTGCGTACACAGTCAGACAGTAACCATTATTTTTTCGAAAAAAGCGGCGGTCATCCTGAGACTCTCGCCACTACCATAGAGCTTGTCTTGCAGTTCCACTGGCAATGGCCACATCTGCTCTCTCTGATCCCCGTATGTCGGGCAGTTCTGCAGCAGATGTTCAGTGGTCATTTTACCAGTACCGCACGGGCATTCGTCGGTACACCCTATCTTCAATTTGTTGAATAGGTGGTACCTCAGTCTGTTGTGGCCAGTGCGAAGTCTGAAGACAACGACCTGCTCTCTTCGGTTCAACTGGTAATAGGCATCGTTTTTGGTGTAACCAGTATGTTCGGTTTCCCATTTGGTAATGTACCTGGCTTTGATAAGCCGTTTTGACTCTTCGTACGTCATACTGGTATCTGTTTGTGGTAGCCTTGCACCTTCTTTTGCCAGTCTGTCTGCCTCCTCGTTGCCTTGGATGTTGCAGTGTGACGGAACCCACTGTACCACTACCCTTTTTGGTGCGGACAGCTGGCACAGTTTGCAGAGTGCTGCTCTTAAGTCATTAAGCTCAGTGTTTTTCTGGCTTTTTAGCGCTGTGACTACGGCGAGAGCATCTGTCAGCAAGACTATGTGGCTCTCATTTTCACTGTGTGTTGCCATTTCTTCCACTGCCGCCCTCAGTGCCTCTGCCTCCGCTCTGAAATTGCTTGTGTACTTACCAGTAGCGAATGACAGTGTTATTTTTCTGCCATTTGGTAGGTTCAGGAATGCTCCTGCCCCTCCGTTCTGTCCCTCCGTTCTGTGTAGTGTCTGTTACAGAACCGTCGGTGTATGCATGGGTCCAGTCCATGCTTGGGTAGCTTTTCGTTATGAAGCTTAGGGTAGTGTCTCTCCTTTCTTTTTCGGTCTGGCAGTTTTTGTTTGCAATACCTGGTATATTTTCTACCACCTCTGGAAATATATCCTGCCTCCAAGTAGGTTTTCGTACAGTAGTGATGGGTTTTGGTGTTGTTAGTGCGTTTATGGGATCTTCGTGCATCTTTGCTTTGGCTATTTCTGCAAAGTTTCTCCGCTTTAGTTTCCCAGTTCCCAAATTGTTTAGCCTCTGGTACATTGGATGGTCCGTCAGTCTTCGGAGTTTCTCTGACTGCAGCTGGGCTCTGCAGTCTCTTCTGTCGGTCATGGATTGCAGTTTTGTAATCTTTTCAAGTTCTACAATTGGCGTTGACTTCATGCCACCTGTTATGATTCTCATGGCTTGGTTTTGAAGTTTGTTAACTTTATCGAAGTTCGCCTTCGCTGCTGTTGTCCATGCCGCGATGCCATACTCGAGAACTGGTCTCACTCTTCCAGTGTACAGTTTCTTTAGTATGCCTTCGTCTGCTCCCCAGCTTGTGCCAGCAAGTTTCCTCATGATCGCCATTCTTTCTCTGGCTTTCATTCGGTTTCTCTCAATCTGACTTTTCCATGTCATGCGCCGATCAAATGTGACTCCCAGATAGGTTGGGTTGTCGTTTGGCTGCAGGATTTTGCCATTTAGGCTTAATTTGGTACTTTGGGGTTTTAATGAGAGCGAGAATATTGTGCACGTGGTTTTCTCCTCGTTTATTTTGACCAGCCATGAGTTCGCCCACTCTTCCAGCGATGTTAGGGCCGTTTGCATCCGATTTCTTGCTATGGTGAGATTCTTTTCAGAGGTCCACATAGCCAGATCGTCTGCAAACATTGAGCTATGGACTCTTCTTGGTATATTCTCTGTAATATCGTTTATATATACCAGGAAGAGTGTGGGTGACAGTACTCCCCCTTGGGGTACTCCCTGCTCGAGTGTCACCTTTTTGCTCATCTGCCCTTGTACTTGGACTCTGGCCGTTCTTTGTTTGAGGTAGTGGTTGATCCACTTGTACATCTTCCCACAAACATCACTTCTTCTTAGCTTGACTCTAAGTCCATCCTTCCAGACTTTGTCAAATGCCTTTTCCAGATCCACCCAAACAGCTACTGTGTGTTTCTGTGCCTGGTAGGCATCTTCTATCTCCTGGGCTATGAGGATGACCTGGTCCTCAGTGGATCTGTGCTGTCTAAAGCCGGCTTGCTGTGGAATTAGTATTCGTTTTTCTTCCAGATGCCACATCAGTCTGGTGTTTATCATCCGTTCCATCAGCTTACCGACACAGCTCAGTAGGCTGATAGGCCTGTATCCATTCGGATCTGTTTTGTCCTTTCCTGTTTTTGGTACTGGTACCAGTATTGCATCTTTCCATGCCTGGGGTACAATACCCCTTTTCCAGCTTTGGTTCAGGACTGATAGTAGTTTTTTCTTCGCTGTTTGGCCCAGCCCCATCAGCATTTCGTTTGTTATCCCGTCTTTTCCGGGAGATTTCCTTCTCTTTAGTGTTCTCATAGCCTCTTCCATTTCGCGCATTGTTAGTTTGGCCATCATGTGCTCTTCAGGAGCCGTATTTATGTTTTCGTGCCCCTTTAGCTCTTCGCTAATGTCTGTATGCTTATCTGCAGGGACCTCGATGTGGTTTGCTCTGGCATAGTGATCGACAAAGGCGTTTGCGGCTTTCTTACCTGTGATCAAGTTCTCGCCTTGCTTGATAGTAATTTGTTTATTTGACGGGGTTTCGTCGTTCATGGCTCTGACTAGCTTCCATAGCTTGTTCCCTTCTTTGTCCAGGTTTAAACTTTCCGTTTTGTTTTTCCAACTTTCTCTTGCTGTTTGCTTGAGAGTGTGTTTGTACTTCGCCGCGGCGGCTTTGAGGGCGATGTTTGCCTCCACGGATTTTTCTCGTTCTGCCATGTTCCTGGCATTTGTTACTGCATCTTCCACTTTCTGTAACTCATCATTCCAGTAGGGCTTATAGTTTTTCCTAGCTCCTCTTGGGATGGTTTCAGTGGCGGCTTGCATTATTGCCTTGCTTAGGCTCTCTACCATGGGCTTCATTTTGGTGTTTCGTGTGTTGATGGTTTCACACAGCCCATCTGTCAGGGTTGCAAATCTGTCCCAGTCGGCTCGTTTGTAATTCCAACGTGGGAGCGGTTTTGTTTCCTGTGGGCCTACTTCCATGTCAATGGTTAGCCTGATCGGCCTGTGGTCGCTACCTGCCAGTTGGTTTAGCACCTGGCGGTCTATTTTATAGTGTATGTCCTGTGTGGAGAAGGCCAAATCTGGAGTCGAGGTGGTATGCCATGTTCTTGAATAGAAGCTAGGGCTATCCTCCGGCCTATTGATTAGGGAGAGATTTGCATCTATCTCCCAATCTTCCACTTCGTCACCTCTACTGTCTGTGTCAGAGTATCCCCATCTCTCCGAGTGGCTGTTGAAATCTCCAACTACTATGCAGTTGGAGTCTCTGACCTCCATACTCGAGAGCGATAGGTCTCTGTTTGGTGGTCCGTACAGATTGAAAATGCGGAGTTTCGTCTCTAGAGCCATTATGTCAACTCCTACAATTTCTGCTTGTCCGGTGTGATTGACAGGTACCGCGCTACTCGGTATGCTGTTCCTGGTCAGTATCAGGACCCCTCCTTTGTGACCTTCTCTATCTAGACGGAAGGTCTGGTATCCTCTGATTGAGAATTTATGGTTATTGTTGAGGTGCGTTTCCTGGATACATGCCACGTCAATCTTACCTTCATGCAGGTGGTGTGTTAGGGAAAGTTTTTTGTTAATGACTCCCTCCGCATTCCACTGTAGTATTCTGAGGGTCTTGAAGTTTTGGCCAATAGACGTTACCCCATAGCCATGTGCCTTGACTCCACGACACATGGGTGGGTGACCACCAGTAGTCAAGGGTGGGCCCCTTCGAGGCGTGAGGCCCGGCGCTATCGCTGCCTGGCGGGTCTCCTCAGGATGAGCGCCATACGTTTTTCGAATAGGTTGTGCTGCCATCATACTGTGATTTACGTTGCACTGTTTTGTTAGGCTTGCGGCCCCGTGCATCCGATTTCAACAGGCGTTTCTGTAGGGATGCCCTCCTTAGCCTTTGGCTGTCCCCAGCCTATCTGCAAGGCAGCAGTTGTTTACGATCAGAGTTTTCTCTCCTATGGAAGTTGTCTTACCAGACTTTCGAGTCTTCACTACTCGTGTCTATAGCGTGCAATGATGATATATGAGATGGACTGGTTTACCCGGAAGAGAGGCAGTCCAGTGTGTCTGTGTCCCAGGATCGTCACGTCCTGCCAGAAACGTAGCATTTGCATGTGAGTGGGGTATCTCTTTTTCCCTTTGTTTTCTTGGCTTCTATGCAGGGATGGTACGCCTAGCATTCCCCGCCACCTGGGGTGTTGACACAGTGGGGCAGGTGTGCAATGTCCGCTGGTCTGCATCTCTTCTGCGTCCAGCATGATAGTTATGGCTGATAACGTACAGAGGTAGATATCGTAGCCGGAGTGCATTTCGCCAGAGGACAAGCCTGGTAATGTCACAGAGATGTTGATCGCCTGGTGTGCGGACAACTCTCATGGTCAGTGGTTGAGTCTTGACAGTTCACAGTGTGGTGGCTGCTCTACTGTTTTCGACACCCCGACCAGGTTCTAAGTCTTTGGTTGGTGTTTTTCGCACCCCGCCTCGTGATCAGGTGGTGGTGGTTTGATCTCAGACTCCGCCGTCTTTTTCACCAGTGTTTGGTGCGGAGTCGCCTGCATCTCGTAGTCGCCCCCTAGTCGTCTTGTTATTGATTTGCCACTGGAGTCGGGCGGCTTGAGACGAGAGGGTGAGGATATCAAGTAGCGCAGTTAATCCTTACTAAAAATAGCGTTAGTAAATAAATTATGCCATCATCGTCTACGATGGACGGCGGCCTTAACCTGTGTTCTTTTGGTATTTGGTACAGTGCAATATGTTTTAGCTTGGTCGGTCGTGGTCAGATACTCGAAGCCTCATGTTTGAAACTGATCAGTATAAGGAAGGTCAACATTTTGTCCTTGAATAATACACAAGTTGGAACATGTTGACAAATCATATTCAAGAAATATTAACTGTGACCCGGTCATGTACTCCGTCCTCGAGTTTTCAATTTCGTAATTTTCGTTCACGCCATTGAGTGCAGTATTGTTTAAGTGAATACTTAAATTTAACTTAAACTTAAACGTATCGTCTTTATACTGGCTTAGAAGACTGCAGAGTCCGTATACAACCAATTTCATTTACATTAACTTGCTCTCAAAGCTATGCGCATCCAATTAATATAGAGTCAATATCGTTTTGCCGCCAACGATTCAAATGCTAATTACATTTTGTAAACTCTCCAACACGCGAAGTCGTGTCGTTCAATGCAACGAATGGCTAGTCACAAAGGCAACATGAAGTCACTACCGAATTGGATATGTTGTTGTTGTTTGTGAATGCCGTCAATGAGTATGTTACTCTTGTGTGTGCCTTGAAATGGACGTTAAGTAGCGGGTTGCAGTAGCTTTCCTCACATCCCAAGCGTGCTGATGAAGGTGGACAAGGGTCCTCCAGGCAGTTATGCTATGCTTGACTTCATCTGTGTGTCACTCACTACTAAGGGGATCACGTCGATCCTTCACCTTGTTAGTCAGGCTGCCATGAAAACAGCACGTTTCTAGGAAGGGCTACTAGGAAGCCGATGTGATGGTCTTGGCCAGTATGTTTTTCTCTGACCATGACTAACATGTCTGATCAGTAAATTGCGCGTGACCAGACGTTAAATCTTCCTGTCCCAACTGTACCATACAGAGAAATCAAGAACATCATCAGAAATCAGTATATACACCAATGGAGAGAAGGCAGAAACATAAGCGGTACACCAGACCCAATTCACTATCTCAAAAGAAATCAACAAACTACCTTATTTCGCCTGAGAACTGGACACTGCAGACTACTAGAACATCTATACCGACTGAAGATCTCACACACCGATGAGTGCCCATGTGGAACAGGATGCCAGAACCCTGAGCATATTCTACAAGAATGCCCGGCCTATAGGGAAATGAGATGCCAGACCTGGCCAGAGGGTGCGGAACTGAGACAAAAGCTGTGGGCAGCCGCTCCGACCTGGTGAAGACTACAGACTTCATCATGGCGACTGGCCTGCAGATATAGCATGACCAAAAGATCATGAACGCAAAGAAGAAAGCAGGATATGTTAAATAATTAATGTTATTTCTCGGACGAAGCCCGATGCTTAAGGTTTAGTATCTCATACAGTTTATATTATGATGTATGAATAACCTTGTTTATTATTTCTTTCCCATTTGACTTTCTTATTATGTTCCCTTAAAGAAGTTATTCATTCTACATTATTCCTGATTCATATATGAATTATTGTTTTTAGAGGTTTCTGTCAAACTCACAATGCTACTGCTAACTCGGTAGACTTTTGGTCTGATTGAATGAGGAAGTTTACCGTGTCATACTATACAATTGCTGCTACTGCTTATGGCTAGCATTTTTTTTTATTACTCCCCACCACTACACATCTTCCGAGTTTATATACAGTTTATATATATATATACTTTTCTATCATTTTATTTATCTATTATCTGTCTTATCTATCTATCTACCAGACCTTCTTCGCCTCTTCTGTTACACTCTGTTAACGATTATTGCATAGAAGATATGAATAAATGAAGCGGCTAAATGATTATGATTGCATTTTAAAGCCGTACACAGCCAAGGCATTTACTTACCTTGACGAATGGCCGTCAGATGCACGCCTAGATTGCCATCCCCTCAACAAAATCACCACGTTTCTGTCTCCCCTCTGTAAGGCATCCCGAAAACGTTCTTTATCTCGGCTGAGTTTCATTTTCCTCCTCTTGTAAAGATATTTTTCACGTCGGGATCGCCAATTGATGAAGCGGATGGGTAATTGAGACCCTTGAACGGACTATTTCTTTGACCTCATAAAAACTAGGGTTGGGCTTATCCGGATAAAGTGTGTGGAGGTGGGTATGTCGCGTTGCTACTCGAAATACTAGTACCTCCCCTTGATGTTCTTGAGCTCAATTAAGGCCGATGCAAGGTCATGCAGTGTTAGGTGTTGTGTCTGGGTACTCCCAGCCGTCTGGATTTTGAGGGGGTAAGAAAAGATCAACTGTAGCAGTTTTTATCAACCTGTGTTCCACTCAATACTAGGGTTCCGCGAAAGATCATTAGGAGGTTCACTGTGGGTCTTTAGGGTTTCCGCCATTGGCCATTCCACGATAGGTATTTTGTGTTCCGCGAAAGGTGATTGGTTTTCCGCGAAAGGTGATTAGTAGTTACGCGGTAGATCTTTACAGACCCCTCGAAATGTCACAGGGGTGTTCCGCGATAGGTTTGTATGGGTTCTGGAGAAGACCAGTAGTGGTTCTGCGAAACATCGTGATTTAATTGAATCAAAATATATTGTGTACAAACTTCACAAGTTAGTATTTGTGGCCAGGAGATTATTAAAGCTTACTATGTCCTTGCCTAAATGTAATAGGCGGGAGACAGATCAGCCCTGATTTGTCCTTGCCTAAACGTAAAAGGCGGTAGATAGATCAGCCCTGATTTGTCCTTGCCTAAATGTAATAGGCGGGAGACAGATCAGCCCTGCTTTGTCCTTGCCTAAACGTAAAAGGCGGGAGACAGATCAGCCCTGCTTTGTCCTTGCCTAAACGTAAAAGGCGGGAGACAGATCAGCACTGCTTTGTCCTTGCCTAAACGTAAAAGGCGGGAGACAGATCAGCCCTGCTTTGTCCTTGCCTAAACGTAAAAGGCGGGAGAAAAAACATTTCTGTCTCTTCCTTCGTTCTCAAACTCCCGCTACTAAGCCCTAAATGGGACTTTGCAAGTAGCAGGATGTTGTCTGATGAATGGAATGCGTTGTGTCGTAGTTTAGAGTTTGACTCCGATATTTGCACCTTTCGTTCCGACACATCCGATCTTAGCATCACATTTGTGGATACCGGATTAACCTTCACTCTTTGATCCCTTCTCCTTACCCAGTCTACCCTGTTGCAGCCTGTTATCCAGGGTCACCACGTGGAAGTCGAGAAGGGTCTTGACAGCTCTTGTTCGCTGGCCCAGACTGTGGCAGTCAGCTATGGATCGCTGACCGCTACTTCTTATGCATTGCTCAGCATCTTGATCCCACCAATAACTTGAGCCTGCCCATTCATTCCTTGTGATATGTTCACGTTATCGGCAGAAAGCTTGCGATAAAGATGAACCAAACATGTTGTGCCATAGGCTAGACGAGGCTTTGTGTTTTTCTGCAACCAAACAACGAGACAACCTTTATTAACAGGAAATGAAATCAGGAAAGTGGAATGATACCTGGTTATCACAGAGATTCGAGCTTGTCTTTGTCCTAATGATCACCGACGAGCTTTTCTGGTCTCGTGTTGTTATGGTCTCAGCTTTCTTAGTATGATTACTGCTGGGTCTAATATAAAGGAATCCTGGCAGAAAGCTAGTCGCCCAGCTAAGTATAATCATATTATCTGTTTGAAAAAAGAAACGTTAGTTTAATTATGTTGGAAATATCAAATATAAATTAGAACTGACTGCTTATGGGAAAATAGATCCACTATCTTGCAAATTAAATTCAACAAAAACATAGGTATTAGGTTACATTTGTCATAATATTGCATTGATCCGTTTAGACATTTTAAATGTAACAATAGCTGAGTGAGGTGTCTAGTTCCGACGTCCTTCATGATTGTCCCCATGCTTATAGAAACTGAAATTCAGGTTTGAATTTCTCCTTGAGCGTGATAGCTATCAGTTTGAAGCCGCGTTACTGTGGAAAAAATTTAATTAATAAGTATTTTATGTTTGACAGTATTTGCTGTAAGATAATGGGTTACATGATGAGGTCGGGAGATCAATTCAAGTGGGGCGGGGTGAGTGAAGCTGTGAATAATAGACGATAGGGAGATCAGTTGGGAGGACGCGTTGAGGTTAAAAAATATGAAAGCTGTCAGTGGAGGAGGAGGCAAACTTGAGGTGGGAAGGTATGACGGGTTAGTTAGAGGCGTGCCAGGTAGATATTGGCTGACATAAGGGTTGATGATCTTACGTGCTAGCAACAAGCGGTGGATATCTCAAGTATAGACAACGTCAGCGTTTGTTTAGTGTAGTGGTAGAGCATTCGATTTTTAAGGCAAAGGTACGGGGTTCAACTCCCATAGTCGATCCAGCGGAATAGGGGTCATTTATAAATGGGTACCTGACCTACGGTTAGAGAAGAAAGGGTGGCGAGGACGGGAACTGGTCACACCACTTCACACAAGCTGATGCTTAGTACAATGAACGCTAACATGTCATCCCCAAAGGCAGGATATCCCGTATAAGAACTCCGTGTGTGTTCTGGTGGAGGGCATCTGGTGATCTGCTCTAGGTTGTGGCTAGTGGCTTAGCTCGATTCTGCGATGGCATTATCCATTCATATATATTGTGTATTTAGTTGGAGAAATGAGACTGACTAAACTCTGATTAGACAAAACATACTGATCGAACAATGTTAGTCATGGTCTGGAAAAATGTACTGGCCAAGTCCCATAGCAGAACCTGCAGGTTATTTGATGTGCTTCTTGATGAGTTGATTTTCTGGGCTTGCTATAATCTAGATCGCGTTATTCTATCAGACTATGTGACTTGACCCCGAACCTATTTTGGCATTGACTCGCCTCCGCCTACATGCTAGTCTCGTCATAATGTCCTTCATAAAATCCACTACAGGCTTGATGATTCGTCGTTTCAAACCCATATAAGCTTTATGATGAGGACTACAGATGAAAGCTTTATGTGACGAGGTTGCATGCCTTATACACACCTACCTTTATGTGCCTTTTACAAGATGATTGGCAGGTTACAATTATCCAAATGGTGGGAGCCACATGAAGGAAGCGTGGATTTTTTCCACTATAAATATCAGTAGAACTAGAAGCAGCACGATCTTATTTCAGTGAGAAGAACTTTGTAGCCAGTGCTTCGGTTGTTCGCCTGGAGGGAAGTCTGTGAGTCAAAGCAAGTTTGTGCTCTAGTACAGCCAGTTTCTGTTGACTCATTGTGTTGATGATAATAATAATAGTTGTCCATTGAAAGCGAAGGTGGCGACATTATTAGATATATTCTGTGAGATACGATCACATATTGCTAACAAGTCAAATCCTGGCACTGCAGACTATGCCACACCTTGGACACACATGTCAGGAGTCGGGTGTTGTTGTTGAATGCCCACAATGAGTGGATTACTCTTTTGTGCACCCTAAGAAGGATTTTAAGTGGCGGATTGTCGTAGCTTTCCTCACATCCCGAGCGTGATCATGAGGGTGGACCGGGGTCCTCCAGACAGTTGTGTTATGCTTGGTGTCATCTGCGTGTAGCTCACTACTACGGGGGAATCGGCTGTGGAGTTCTGCTCTCTCCGGCGGCTCGCTTTGTCTGAGTCTGGGCAATGATGTGCGATTTGAGCACCTTGTGGGTTGCTAGCGCCAGGTGGAACAGTTCTGTGCTAGCATCTACCAGGAGATGACATCAGTGTTTTAGGTTTACAAAGACATTTGAAAGAGTCTTGATTTTTTGCAGTCCCCTGATGAGCGACTGTCTGATCTGAACTCACCGTATAGATTAGACACATTGTGTTACATGATGTGCTATTACACAACCGTAGCATCTCTTGCACCATGTTAAGAACTGTGCAGTGGGTATTTGTAGTTTTTTTGTTTTGTTTTAAAGAGTTGTATCTTTCATTCGTCTGATTAGCGTAGTGGTTGGCCATTCGATTTTCACAGCTACGGCTCGTGGTTGTAACTCCCGTTACCGACACGCTGCAGTCAATCCATCTGGGATGGGAGTAAAGCTGCTGCAACCCACCATTCAACGCCATTTTCATGGTGCACAACAGAGTAATCTTACCGAGGGAGGGTATTCAGACATCATCATTGTGCATATAGGGCCGAGTCAGCGCAGGATAGCTCCTAACAGTCGGAGATATATGCTTCTTTGGCAGTTAGAACGGGGGGGGGGGGGGGGGTTTGACTTTGTTCTGTTTCCGGTTGAAAATGGGGGTTGACTTTGTCCTGTTGCTGCTGTTTCCGGTTGAAAATGGGGGTTGACTTTGTTCTGTTGCTACTGTTTCTGGTTGAAAATGGGGGTTGACTTTGTCCTGTTGCTGCTGTTTCCGGTTGAAAATGGGGGTTGACTTTGTCCTGTTGCTACTGTTTCCGGTTGAAAATGGGGGTTGACTTTGTTCTGTTGCTACTGTTTCCGGTTGAAAATGGGGGTTGACTTTGTCCTGTTGCTGCTGTTTCCGGTTGAAAATGGGCGTTGACTTTGTCCTGTTGCTACTGTTTCTGGTTGAAAATGGGGGTTGACTTTGTCCTGTTGCTACTGTGTCTGGTTGAAAATGGGGGATTGAATTTGTTCTGTTGCTACTGTTTCTGGTTGAAAATGGGGGATTGAATTTGTTCTGTTGTTACTGTTTCTGGTTGAAAATGGGGGATTGAATTTGTTCTGCTGCTACTGTCTCTGAGTGGAACGGAGGGGGGGGGGGGGGTGGGTGTGACTTTGTTCTGTTACTACTGTCTCTGAGTGGAACGAGGCGTTTGACTGTGTTCTGTTTTACTGTCTCTGAGTGGAACAGGGGGGTTGATTTGCAAATGATCAAGTAGAATAACACGGTACACCCCACATTGCCTGAAAGAACGAGGAGAGGCGAGCGCTAACTGAAATAAGGGAGCCCAATATTAACGACAGGACCAGGTGGAACATGCTCATCAACAACCCACCTGATGTCCTCGTCGTGCATCTGGAAACTGATTGTGATACAGCAGCCTAACCAACGAGGTGGGGATCGACATTGATTCACAAAGAGATGAGTCTGCTGAGACGCCTCGCATTGCTCCAACATGGACTCCGATTCACTTTATTCATACTCCTCCTCCTTCCTCTCTCGGGCCCCCCCCCCCCCCCCCGACCTTTCCTCAGGATAAGACTTCACGGTCATAAGAGACCAAATCTCACAGCGCAAGTTTGATGATGTCGCCATCTTCCTTTGCAATTGGGCAACTATTATTATGAGTATATGTAACACCCACTTGTCATCCGATACTAAAGACACTCAGCCAAGGGTGGGAAAAACCACAAGAGTCGCTTCGGACAACAGGATATGAGAATGGAAAGCTCGACTGTGAAACTAAACCACATACAATGACGTGATGCCTGCCATTTGCTCGTTTGTCGCCTACTCCAGCGTTTGAGTCTCTTGATTGCACGATTTGCACTGGTAGCTCCGCCCATAGCTTGCTCCCTCTCACTTTAATTATTGGCTTTGGTTACGGCACAAACTCGCAGTGCTTTGTGCTTGATCGAAACTGTTTCCTAGTGTTTAATACACTGTAGTGTCTTTCGGTGGTACCAGATCCCCAATCTAAACGTTGTCTCATAGCGTATACTGCTGTCTGGGATGAGGTGTTGAAGATGTTGTTGTACTCGGCATCAGCCAGCGTTTCTTTTTTTTTAAATCATGTGAAGTTGAGGTGGTGTGAGGACGGACATGGCGGAGTTGGTTTCGTCCTATTCAATCTGTTGCTAAGTTTTCTAAGTCAGAGAGTGATGAATACTTGAAATGCATTGTCACAGCAAATAGTGGAGGCAGGGTCAATTGACGTATTCAAGAATAGATTAGATTCGCATAGTTTTTAAATTAAGGGAGGTAAAAATAACTGGTTGTAAATAGACTCTGCAGCGTCTTCTAAGCCAGTATAAAGAAATTAAAGATCGTAAAAGAACACTGACAACATTGATAGGATACAATCCATTCAACAATCAAGTACTCACGACCAGCTGACACGCATCTTCCATATAGCAAAGCGTCGATCTTTGGCAATCATACAAACAGGAAAAGATGAAAATTGAATGATCAAAGCTAAAATGCTGCAGACTAGTTATCAGAATACCATGGACAGCGAGAAATAAAAACACAGACGTTCTGTAGGAGCTGAATATACCATAAATAGTCCACGTAACCAGAATTACGTCTAGGAAACTAAAATACATTGACAACACCAAACGCCACGAGTTTAGTAAAACGAATAGTTATGAAACACGTGAAACGAGACAGATTCAGACCAAGAAGAAGATGAACACGCGACATTAAAGACTTTGTGAAGATGACGGTAACGAGAGGGAAAGAACTGACTAAAGATCAGGTTTTGAAGAGAGGCTGTGATGTGAGCAAAATTCTGCAAAGGACATTCTACATGATGAAAGTGCGTGGGGGGATGAGGAGGAGAGTTCCATTCTCCTCTAATTGTTTTTCCTCTAACAGTAAGCCAGGTACTGATATACATCTGAGTTCACTGAAGCATCTCGGTATCGATCCCTGTAACGTGTTGGTAACGTGGATCGATCCTGGTAGTGTGTCGGTAACGTGGATCGATTCCTGTAGCGTCTCCGAAACGTAGATCCATTGCTGTGGCGTCTCGGAAACGCGGATCGATCCTGGTAGTGTGTTGGTAACGTGGATCACTTTATGTGGCGTCTAGGTAACGCGGTTCGATTCCTGTGGCGTCTCCTTAACGTGGTTCGATTCCTGTGGCTTCTCCTTAACGCAGATCGATTGTTGTGGTATCTCAGTAACGCAAATCGATCCTGGTAGTGTATTGATAACGTGGATCGCTCCAGTACCTTTGCCGTCGAATAGTATAAGACCAAGTTTTCCAGGACGGTAGTGCATCGGGGCCAGCAGCGTCTTCGCGTAAAGACTTTGCTTTCGTGATCAGTGAAAGCAATTGCGCAGTTTCTGAATTCCCTTAAATGAACCAACAGCAGTGTGTGACTTGTACTTTACATTGGAGCAAACATGGCCTGACGAATGTTTTGAGTGTCCGTCTGGTTAGAGCTCTTGCGGGAGTGTGACTTTGTTCTATTCACGGACATGATGCATGGAGGGCGAGGAGATGCGAACAGTGCACTTGTGTCCCCCTGTGACAATCTCATACATAGCGTGGAACCCCAGATATAGTACTGCTGAAGGGCTGGAAAATTTGGCTAGGAAAAGATGAGACAGTCACCTAAATATAAATACTGCCTCCCTGTTTGGACTTGATCCTATGGCACTGATAAACACGGGACTGCCTCCCTTCGGGGATACTCGACAGATTTATCCATATCATTCCCCTCCCACTTCTTCCACTCGCTCTTCGAAATTCTGATGCATGTAATATAACACTACTAATCCTCCATCTATAGCATATGAGGAGTACTTTTGTCTGGAAGGCATCGACCTTTCAATAATAATATTAATAATGTTCTCTTAGACGTTGGTTGTTCGTTGCGTCGATCGAATACCGTCATGGTCATGTGCCTCAGCGTGTTGCTTACAGCTAAAGGGATTATATATCATCATCATCACCAGGACGGTCGAGGGGCAGGTGGATGTACGAGACGTACCTGCGATTCTTCAGTGATATCCACATCTGAAACGACACATCTGGCATAAGAGAGGCGATTTAGGTTCAAATAGCCACATCTGGCCCAGGAGAGGCGATTTAGGCTCAAATAGCATATCTGGCCTTGAGAGGCGACTTTGACTTAAATAGCCACATCAGTCACGACACATCTGGCCCAGGAGAGGTGATAAGCTCAAATAGCCACATCAGACACGACACATATGGCCCAGGAGAGGTGATAAGCTCAAATAGCCACATCAGACAAGACACATCTGGCCCAGGAGAGGTGATAACCTCAAATAGTCACATCAGACACATCTGGCCCAGGAGAGGCGATATCCTCAAATAGTCACATCAGACACATCTGGCCCAGGAGAGGCGATAAGCTCAAATAGCCACATCAGGCACGATGCATCTGGCCCAGGAGAGGCAACGTAGGCTCAAATAGCCACATCAGACACGACACATCTGGCCCAGGAGAGACGACAGACTCATTTAGCCACATCAGACACAAACCATCTGGCACAGGAGAGGCGACTTGGGCTCCCAATGTCGCCCATAATGGCACACGAAGACGGATAACTAGCTTGGTATAGGAAAGCAAGGCGACTAGGAATAGAACTGACCACCTTGCCTAAAAAAATACTACAAACAAAAAAGTCTCTTAACACTTTATCCACGATGGCAGTATACTCTCTGACACTACCTTTACAATGGCCTTCTGAAACAGGCTGCAAAATGTACATGAATACAATTAACAACTAAAATGTTTCTTCCAACATATTTCAAATGGTATTTTTGCGAAACCAGTCCACAATAATATCATTACTACCCCAGTGTATAATAGCTGTCCATCGTTGTCGATGAGGACCGCCGACATCATCCTTGTCACAGATTTCCCTGTAGGGTATGGGTGCGCGTGTGGCTGAACAGGCCAATGCGGACACGAAAACATCTGCTACATAGCGGGCACACGAGGTTCGCGTCTGCTCTGGGCTTTCACAACACGGTCGTCTTCGCCGGTAGCTACACCCGATTCGACTGCGCTCCTCCAGTCAGATCTGTTCTGCGCAAGACATTCCCAGGTGTCTATGTCTATTTGGTAACTTTTCAGTGAGTCCTTCAGACCGTCTTTAAATTATTTCTTTGGGTGCCATCCCTATCTCAGCTCGCCGTAGAGAAGCTTCTTTGGGAGCCGCTCGTCTGACATACGGACGAGGTATCCGGCCCATCATATTCGTTCTTTTTCTAGCAGTGCATGGATGCTGGGCATGTTAGCCCTCGAGAGAACCTCGATGTCAGTGACACGATCTTGCCATCGGATGTGGAATATTCGCCTCAGGCAACCTGTGTGGAAGTGGTTTAACCTCCTTGCATGTCCAGATTATACAGCCCAGCTTTCGCAAGCGTATAGTAGGGTTGAAATGATGGTTGCACGGTAGACTTTGAGTTTGGTCTTGACGCTGATGCCACGACGTGCCCAGACCATCGAGCGCATTCTACCAAAAGATGTGCTGACCTTTGCTATTCTGCTTGCCACCTCATCGTCTAGGCTGACAGATCTCGACAGCGTGCTGCCCAGAAATGTGAATTTGTCTACGCTATTCAGCGTCTTCCCGCTGACTGTAGTCTCTGGTTTTGTGTACGGCATGCCTGGTGCTGGCTGGTACATGACCTCTGTTTTATTGGCATTTATGGTCAGGCCAAAATTTTCGCATGCGGCAGAGAACCGGTCCATTCCAACCTGCATGTTCAGTTCTGAGTTGCTCATTAGACTGTATGCCAATTTGAAATTACACATATTCCATTTCATATTGTTTCACCTGTTTGAGTAAATGATACTGTTGTTATATAAATGGCATCTTGTTATATTCGATTATTCGTTTGATCCAGCTTTGTTTGTCTTGTCTGTTGTTTCTTACCATGCACCGTACGTATGCTCTTATAATTTGCTATCATAAGATGTACTATGTTATAATTTGTTAATAAAAGCTGTACATATGTTATGTTATTATTTGTTACAATAAGTGGTACTTATGTTATCTTATAATTGTTATTGTGCACTGTGGTTGTATTATATTATAGTTTGTTATCACGATCTGTACTTGTGCTATATTATGCACATATTATATTATCATGCGCTGTACTATTGAAATATTTGGTTACCGCAAGCTGTACTTATGTTTTGTTGTGTTACTAAGAGATGTACTTATGTTTTGTTGTGTTACCAAAAGATGTACTTATGTTGTGTTTTGTTACCCAAAGATGTACTTATGTTGTGTTTTGTTACCAAAAGATGTATTTATGTTTTGTTGTGTTACCAAAAGATGTACTTATGTTTTGTTGTTACCAAGATATGTATATATGTTGTATTACCAAGAGATGTATTTATGTTTTGTTACCAAGAGATGTTTTGTTGTGTTACTTTAATTATTTGTATGTATTTATGGACTAGCATCAGAAAGGTAGTAGACTCCCCAGCTCCTGTCGGGTCTATGCCTATAGCGACAAGTATCGTGCTTGCTTACGTACGTGCATACCTCCTACAGGAAAGCGATAGGGCACTTTACATGAGACAGAGTGCATATTTAAATGCATCCTAACGGAATTACTGAGGTAGTTTTGACAAAAAGACATCAAATTTCGTTTTTCTTTCTAAGCAACATTTCACACTATTTTTAGTTGTATTTTGTTAGAGAAATGGTTTGCTATTTTAATGAACGAACAAGACACGTGTCCCGTTAGTCGCAATGTCCAGTAGAGCTTTCCTTGTCATTTTCGTTTGAGTGAATGCCTTCCTAAATCGTGATACATGTATACGTGACTTCCTGTAGCAAACTCACAATTACAACTACTCTCTCAATGATATGCTCGTCCCTACTCCCCCTGTACTCATAACGTCACAATACACTTCATGGGTGAGTAACTTTCCACCGATACACCAGCTTCCAAGACCCATAATCCAGACTTCCTTATTCCATCTCGCCAGCTTCATTTTCTCCCCTTCCTAATGTTATTTCCCGCTGCACTTGAACATAATAACACTCGCTGCCCCACTCCCCCGCCCACTTAATGAAGCTAATTGGAAGCTTATTTCTTTATTTTAAAACATAAATTCACATTTGAGTAAACGGAGCTAATGGTCTTATATTACACAGCACCATTAATTTTGTCATATATCATCTCGAAGCTTTGTTGAATCCAGGGAATAAAGAATACTTCACTGTAACCTCCCTAGCATATCATAAATGACAACTATGTGTGGGGTTAGCAACCTCACCATGTTGTAGTTGTTGGAAGCTACTTGTGCAGAGCTAAACTCTTGACCACGTTTATTTAGTAGTGTGCTACATTGGCTCGTCTTACGTTTCGAACGTTCCTGAGATGGGACATCGTGGTCTACTTGTCTGTAGAGCAATGCGAGGATAATCAGTAAGCACACCACTATGGGGATTACAGTGTTGATTGTGTTGACCAGATTGTGGCGATGGCGCCCGTATCCAGAAGCACGAACAAGGACGAGGTGGGATATTCATCAATATGTTTCACCTAGCCCTGATTTCTCTTCTTTCCTAACCCAACGATGTAAAAATAAAACACTTCAGAATTCAGCACTGGAATATCACACAAAAAGGATATTCTACGGGTATCCCGCGAGGGACCAACTACACTAGTGGTCCTATGCTTCACAGGAAGCGGAAGTGAACACACGAATGAAAAATGACGTATATCGTGGTGTATGGATCATCTATTGTTAAACACTGTAAACAGATTTCCACAGACAATATCTACAAATGAACGAATTATCCGAGAAATATGCGTACAAATGAGAACGCCACGTTAGGGGGATTGATTTAAACACACCGTGTAACAGAACGGCACTCTGAGAAGACTTCTGCATTCACTTTACAAAGGTATCACAACAAGGGAACATCACTGCAATAGTTGAATTGTTGGGATACGTGTCACAGAAACAGCAGATTGATTGTGTCCCATAGTGTGGGAAGCGCGACAGTTGTTGGCAAATCAAGAAGATAGTCACTAGTCACATCTTTTCTCCCTCGTTCAGGTCTGGTCGTTATGTTAGGTCTGCGAAGTGCAGTCTTTTCCAGGTCGGCGCGGCTGCTCAGCTCTGCAACTCATGGCTAGATCATCGTAGATCATTGTGGATTCGATAGCTCTGAGTGATATGTTAATGGTTTGCATGCCACTCTCGCCTGGTTTATGGGAGATATGTGGCGGCAATACTGTCTTCAGTTGTCCTATTTTTAATGCACAATAGGATGACTTGGGTTGTGAAGATGGCCGATTGGACGGGATCTGTTCAGAATATGCGAGTGGTACCTTTAGCAGGTGTCACCCCTATGTTCGTAAATTTTCCAAGACATCAACATAAGCGTATCGCAACTTCTCCTCTGCCTATCACAACTTCTCCTCTGCCTATCACAACTTCTCCTCTGCCTATCACAACTTCTCCTCGCCTATCACAACTTCTCCTCTGCCTATCACAACTTCTCCCTGCCTATCACAACTTCTCCTCTGCCTATCGCAACTTCTCTCTGCCTATCACAACTTCTCCTTGCCTGTATCGACCTCTCCGTACCTTTCCAAACTTCTCCTTGTCTATCGAAAAGTATAGAAGCTGGAAAGAAAGGTAGTTCCGTTACAGGCACTACCGTCAAGGAATACATGTTAGAGACATGTTGTAAAAGTTCTCGCACTTGCGGGGTTGGGTAACCAGTTCCATTTCTGTGTTGCCTTTTTTCAAACATGTACCCATTTATAGCTGGTAAACTGAGGTGTGACGAGACTATTACGTGCTCAGTCAATTGTTCCGTGCGACATGCTCACTAACCACTCCGATATACGAGGAGATGCTAAACGATAACCTTAATATGCAAATACTGCTAATACACAATATGAAGGTTACTGTTTGACTGACCCTCGTAAATAACAAATATAAAAAAGGCCACCGACAGCTGCAGCTAAAATCAAGATGGAAATAATAACTGGCTCGTTGAGTAGCTAGATATCGTGTCGGCGTGTTTGAATGTAATATCGACGAACGTGCCAGTAGATGATTTAAGTGTGAGAGAGCGAGAGAGAGAGAGAGATGGTACATGTTGGTTTTCGTGTGAATTGTGTGGCTGATGGATGTATGAATGCTCGTGAGTTTGACTGTGACCGAGGTTGGCTGGATGAGCGGAGCTGAAAATATAGTTGTTACTCTTGTGTCAACAGCAAGACATTTGTTGTGCCAGTCAGGTTCTGCATGCTTGGCGAAATTCCTACCCGTTACCCGATATTAAATGAGATATAGTGAAGATTCTACGCATACCTTCCAGCCATTAAGTATGTCCACGCTGTATGAGTAGAGAAAATCATTTTTGAGATATATTTCTGTCAGAAAAATGGGGGTGGGTAGGAACTTGTCGGATTCTGGGAACGTTCGTCTGTAGGCGGAGATGAAGGATGGATGAGAATGAAGCGGAAGGTGATAGGCACAAAGGAAGAAAAGGGTGTGTGGGTGTCGTGGTATAGATGTTAAATATGTCATCGAACTGGTACACATGGCATGTTCTGACGAGAATAGATTTACAGTACGCGAAACTGCTATTAATTCTAGGCTTATTAGTGGATAAATGGTTTCAGGGTCAAGTTATCCCATTAGCGGATATTGTAGTCAGGGATAAAGTGCTAGAGACTTCATTGTACTAGACTTCTTTTTTGTGTGGTATGGTGCCAAGTTCCCTTCCTCGCTGCCTTGTCTTCTAATTACCAATTTACACCTGGGTCGACGGAAGTGCCACGATAACAACGATATAACACGAAGCCTTTGTAGCGAGTTTGTTACTAGAACGCTCCTAAATGGATTAGCAGATCTAGAAGAGGCTGCTTCGCGAGTAGTTTACTTAACCTGTGTAACGGTCGCTATACCTGAGAGGTAGGAAATGAAAGCACACGACGGTGGGATTTCGAATCCCACGCGCTTCAAACGTTCCCTGATCTCAAGGGAGTTGGGAACAGCGCCTAGTCATATTGGCGATTGACGAACAAGCTCGGAGATCCCAATTACACGTATATATTTAAAGAACCATTGGCAGACCTAATCTATAAAAGGAGGATGTTATCCGTTGTCCGGGCAAAATTATAAAAGCAATGAAACTCCAATTCGAAACCTACCCTCTCACAAGCCTCCCAGCGGGCTTTTAACTGTACCGAAGGTCTGTGGCTGGCTGTCAAATGCTAAATATCTAGTCAAGCATTAGTGGTTGCTGCGAATAGCATTAATGCAAAAACTCATACAAGACAAACGTTTATAATTTCGATAACAGCATCGTTTGGCATGAATCAATCCAACGCGGTCATGTATACTGTATTTGCTGTGGAATCCTCAAGGCAAGAGAAGTAGATGCAGATCTAAACACTGATGACGGAAGATTGCGACAAACATAAAGGCACTAGTGAAGAGACACAATTAGAAAGGAGGGCACAGCGCTGTCAAACTTGTCGTGTATTTGTTGAGGACGAATGCATTGCAAGGAGGAGCTAACATGTTTTATATGATGGCGATGTATACTGAAAGCAACAGCAAACGTTACCACTAAAAGTTCATCTAAGCGACAAAGTACAAAACAACTGAGAATAACTAATTAATTTCAGGATCATCTCAAGTAGCGCAGCGATAGAGCGCTTGCTGAACACAGCGAAAGTTCCTGCTTCAATCCCTGTTCCGGACACGCGTCAATTGACTCGATTTTAAATGGGTGCATTATTCTATATTAAGGAGGGGACAGGAACTGACCAACTCACATCATAGAAAATCTTAAGTATAGTACAATCATGTATCTAGTACTCCATCTTCGACAGCAGTGTTTGCTGAATAACTACTTTTACCTTACACCTAACTAATAACATGGATGAATACGGATATATATCAAACGAACACATCTCTTACTGGTATGAAGAAAGAGGAGTTTGACATCTTAGAACTCGTTTATGCAGCGGTAAACGCCCAGGATGCTGTACATCGTATTTGTCACCTGATATTGATATCCCATCCTGGCCTTGCTGAGATTTCCCCATCCACTATTTACCGCAGTGTAAATGGCTTTTAGCCGTGGATGATTGAAGGGCAGTGTGGCGTAGCTATCAGCTCGTGCCAGTTAACGACAAGCTTGGTCACTGGAGCGTATTGCTTCCCTGGCAGATTGTCAAGAGTATACATGATATTATTACTGTAAGAAGCCAAGCACCATCTTTCATTTCCCTTTTCGTGATGTTCAGTATTTACACAGCGTCTTCGAGTCATCAAACAATACGACTGTAGCTTGCCTGCTCCGTCGAACCGAACAGTTCGTTTCATTTGTTGTTTCTTTGCTTTGTGTTTGTCGTTTCTTTGATTTGTGTTTGTCGTTTCTTTGCTTTGTGTTTGTCGTTTCTGTGCTTTGTGTTTGTTGTTTCCTTGTTTTGTGTTTGTCGTTTCTTTGATTTGTGTTTGTCGTTTCTGTGCTTTATGTTTGTAATTTCTTTGCTTTGTGTTGGTCATTTCTTTGCTTTGTTTTTGTGGTTACTTTGTTTTGTGTTTGTTTGATTTTATTTTCTTGTTTGTCGCGATTGTATTATTTCTTTGCCTATTCTATTGTCTGTTGTTTATTTTCAATGTGTTTGCCGGTTCTTTGTTATGATTGTATTTTTTCTCTGCCTTCTATTTGTAGTTTTTTTTTATTGTCCTTTTTTTTTCTTTGCGTCGTTTCTTTGCCTTGTGTGTGTGTTGTTTCTTAGCCATGAGTTTTGTAGTTTCGTTCCTTTCTGTTTGACGCTTTCCTCACTGTGTGTTTGACTTTTCTTTGCAATTTTAATTTTTTTTGTTATTTATTTTAATTTTTTTGTTTTTTGTGTGTGACTTTGCTACCTGTTTGGATGTTATAATTCAGATATTATAATGTATGTCTTCTACGCCAACAAAGTGGCAAATATGTGTTGTCCGACCACACAGTGTCTATAAATATCTGATATTCGCTGATACGGTGAGAGTTGGCGGGGCTACAGCTACCACTGAACACTAAAGTAGGTTAGGAAATAGTGTTTTACCTTTACATTTGATGAGTGGTATGAGTATGTCTCCAGCGACACATGGTCTGATTTCCGATCTCGACACGCTCCCGTCTATCCATATGTAAATGTTTTGATTTACAATTACAGAAAATAAGATTGCGTGGAAGAGAACTTGTCACATTGTCACACTACCTTAGAAAAATCTGAGACGTATCACTGTGAAATTAACACTTCATCTTCGACAGCATCATTTGCTATGTACTACCATTGTCTGATTTATTTAATTTGTTTATTGTTTGTTATAAAATAAGGGAACTTCAAAAAGATAAAAGATAAAGGAATGACTGGATAACAAAAAGTTGCAGTGAAGCTAACATAAATTGAGTACCTTTGAGATAATCAGTCAATGTGAATACCAAAGGTGGCTTCAAACAAACATAAATACAGGAAAAATAAATCGTTGTTTTCTTCTATACTTATTTTGGTCGTGTTCAGTCATTGCTTACATGGACGTTGGGGTCGATTCGTTGCTACATGTCTGCCACTATATGAATTGGTGTTGTCTATGAAATTGAAGGTAAAGAACTCACCGTACACAAATATCCAAATATGATAAGTCAGTTATATCTAGTCAAATCGTTCTTCAGTAATTTGGACGTAAGGACGTGACGGTTTCAAGAGAGATTTCTGATTGATGGTCAGTAACGTATGCGACCTCCAGGGACATTAATACAAACTAGCCAGCGATCACTCATGGATAAAATCAACCTTCTGAAAGTGTGCAGGGAGATCGTCTGCTACTTCTGCAGAAGGTTTTGAAACAATTGGTTCAGGTCACCACATGTTGGATGGCTAGCTTTTGCTGATCGTCCCAAGACGTCCCAGAGATGATCGTGTTGCTAATGACTTCCTCCAGCTGCAACATGTCACCGGGGTGGACTGGCCAGCTTACTCACCCTATCTCAATCCATTGAACATCTCTGTGACGTCTAGAGGCGACACATCCGTTACACAATCCCAACGTACCCGGTTCTAATCACGCCCGTGTCCAGTTTGGCAGACAACGGTTATTTTCGTCAGTGCGATCGCTCCTCCACGTAGAAAAAGTAATGGCAACCTATCGAATTGCACACATGCCAAGAAACTTATAACAATCAAATAGGTTGGCGGTTATAAGAAGCAACGTTCTGCAAAGGACATTGTAATTAATTATTTTTTTCAAAGGGACTAGCGACCTCTTTTACAATATATAACCAGAGAGTCACCAATACAAAAGCACCAAAAGTGTTTTGGTACATTTTTCTTAAAGGAGATATACTATCTTGATAGCCTTATATTCCGACTGGAGCGAAACTGTTATATATATATATATATATATATATATATATATATATATATATATATATATATATATATATATATATATATATTATAAATATATATATATTAAATATATATATAAATTAATGAAGACCTTAATAATGCTAGACAGGATGCTTGGGCTGTGTATATATATATATATATATATATATATATATATATATATATATATACATATATATATATATATATATATATATATATATATATATACAGCCCAAGCATCCTGTCTAGCATTATTAAGGTCTTCATTAATTTACCTCAACATCCAGACACTAGTATCAGTATGTCTGATTATCTTTCCCCGGCTGTATGCTTGGTGAAAGATGCTGGTGTCGGTTTACCCCGTGAGCGGGTCATATGTTGGACTTGTCTAGCGACAGTTGCACGTCTCTCATGATATTTCCACATAAAACAGTTGTTGAGTTACGACTAACGAGCATGAGGAACAGTCGGCTGAAACCCGACGCGGTCGTAGAGAATTCGTCTTGACATGCACCTTTTCGTGAGCTTGTTTTCCTTTCCATCTCGACTTGGAAGTACTAATTCTGTTGTGGGTGTCTTAATGTAAAAAACATGATTTATAAACACACAGCAGAAAAACGAATTGGCGACCCATTACTCTAATAGAAGTAGATAATACTGAATATATGAGTGACAGCGGCATATCAATGAAACTGAAGTAGATAACACTGAATATATGAGTGACAGCGGTATATCAATGAATAAAACAGAAGCAAAGTTAAAATTCAGTGTTACACGCAGTCACTAACGCGTGTCGATGTTTCATCTAAGAAAAGCATTCATCAAGCGAAGACACAAACCATCGATTTTGATACGCCTCCGATAGATGATTGTGGTAAACGCCATCGTATTAAGACCTCACACACGGACAGCCTCACGGTTACTAGCACTGCTCATGTTATGTGGCTTTTTCTTTCCAGAGCGTAGTCTTCTTGACATCATCTCGATTTCTGACTAAAATACCCGCTACATACACGGACATCTTCAAACTGTCAGTAATGTCCTGATACCATCGTTTTCTGGAACGACCTGACCTGTTCCATATTTCCCTGCCTCTCCAGGCCATGATGTATTTTAATATGACCGAAATAACCTACCTTCTTCATTGTGATGTTATTTATAAGCCAATTTTCTTCTATACCTGGTTGTCGCAAAATGTATCAATTTGATTTCTTCTCTGTCCCATATATTTTCACGGGCAAGGCTAACTGTGAACAGAAATCTTCAGGTTTGGCGCCCCAGAGCTGTACGTTCCCCGGGCCTAATAAGTGATGTTCGTCCATCACATGTGATGAAGACCACTCTCTTTGTTCAATCGTGTAGACAGTCTTTTCTCTTGAGTGACTTGCACGCGGATTTGGAGTAAAGTGAGGAAGAAATTGCGCCTTTTGTCAATCTCACTCTCTGGTCCTGAGTTACCTGTGGCCAGTGGTAAGATATTTATCGAGACGACTGGAGATAGCATAGGATGCAGATTTTTCCTCAAGGTTTACTCCCGAAGCCTTTCCCGTAAACAGGTATATCGCAAGCCGGTAAAAAGGGGGGGGGGGTGATAACCCCTTAACGTTTTGTGTCGTGCCTTTTCCATAACTACAAGAGGTCGTATGGACATCACTCAGCGTGTGAGTGATTTTGGCATCTCTCCCCGGCTGTGTTAACCAGTCCAAATGTAAAACAACAAGAGGTTTCCTTGAACACAAGTGTAAGTTGTCGACTAGTGTGAATTCCAGGAAAATCCGTGGTCTGGCGGCATCTATAATGAACTAAAACAACAGAGCAATGTAAAGCCGCCATCTTTGCCGCTATGATAATTAGCAAGAAAGAAACCACACACAAACTTACTACTAAAAGTCAAATGTGAGTCCGAAAGACAACCCAGGAAAGAAACGGGATAGCACCTTCTAAGAACAGACTAGCTTGATTTGCAGAACACATGATAGTTATTGACTAACGGTCATCAGACACTGGTCTGCTTGAAAGAATACGAATATTTCAAAATTCCAGACGCAAATGAAAACCAATAATCGTTTAACTTAGTTCCCTTTTTTTTCATTTGTAATTATTTTTCAATTTATTTAGAATTCTGGTAACGCCAAACACGAAGAATTGTATACGACCGACAGGATGTTAAGAGTGGTACGCCATGCTGCCCTTTGATCAGCCACCTGTTTGTTCCAATGGAGTGTTAACTGGTTGACCGTTTCATGTAATTAACTAATGAGGGTTGACAAGTGTTTAGCCCATCGAATAAAGAAAATGCCCACTGCAGCTTTCAGTGTATGCCGTCAAAGTGAATTTTAAGAGAGGTGTACATAAGACCAGCAACATCGTATAGATAGTGTATTTTTTCACCTATGTCGTTGAGCGGCGTTGGGAGCTTAATGTATCTGTCATGTGTCAAAATCATGTCCTGTAGGCAGGTCTACCAGCTTTGCAAACAATCAGTGGAAGTTAATGAGGGTGCATTCTCATGCGAATACCGAACCAGCGTTGTTTTTGCATGAAAATGTATTCTGCACGAGACGTAGTGCCGACCATACTTCGAATGTCGTCGTTTAGCAGTCTCCTTGATCTTCTTAAACATTGCATTTCAAACCTCGCGTTGAAGAATAGAAACCAGAATGGCAAGACCACACACAGTGTTGTGATGCATGTTTGATGTAATAGTTCTTCTACAGTTCTGACCCTGTCTCAGGTCAGGTCATCCCGTAACCGTTGAGATCGTTGGGGCACCCATGAAGACACCCCCACAAATCCACGCCACCCCTCTAAGTTATGGGCCGCTGACTATGCTGGTTGGAGACTGGTTTAGTCATTTTTTATGTTGTCCTTCCACCTCTTTTTGGGACGACCTCTTCGTCTACCGCTTCGCACCTTTCCATGCAGGATCGTATTTGCAAGACCATTTAATCTCTTTATGTGACCGTACCAAGTGATTTTCCGTCTTTTGACAGTTGCCAAGAGGTCTTCGGAAAGCCCTATTGCTGTTGTAAAATCTTTCTCGTCTCTGTCTAATACTTTAATGCATGGCACGAAAATTGGACAAAAATAAGAAAATTGAGTCTTCAAGAAAGTGTAACTACTGCGTAAATGACTGTCATACCGTTGAGTTTTTCATGTTCAAATAGTCTTTTAGAAGGTCTGTTATCCGATTAAGAATTCACTTGCCATAACTGCTATACCAGAACTACAAACGGGGACTGTTGGAGTTCAGTGGTCACGGTAGAGCCATAGCAGACACTGTCGTCGTGGATAAAGTGTTGGAAGAGACTTCTTTACTAGCTCTATGTTTTTCTGGAAAATGAGTGGCCATTTTTTTTTTCTTGTCGCCTTACTCGTTTACAGTTTGGGTAGACTGGATTGTGCCGATCTTGGGGAGCGAACCTGATTTCTGTGCTGCGAGAGATGAGAGCTAGAACCACGCTGCCAGAAGTATATCACCTGTCAAATTATTTATTATTTTGTCACTTGTATTTTCTTCTGTCTCATTCCGTATTGTGCAATTGTCCTTTAATGTCACTCTGTGGTCGTCGACATTATTTGCACCTATCTTAATGTGGCACCTTCCTTCTGTTTTCGTTTATAATTTGCGTTGCTCCTGTCAGCTCGTCAAACCATCTCACATGATACGGCTTCTGTATTATCTAATTGTGTCCTTATAGAAACTATACTTTGTTATTGTATTTCAGTTTTCGTTATTGGTTCTTCTTCTACATCTTCATCGTATTTAGTGCTGGACATGTCCTTTATCTATTCTGTTTGGCTACTTATCAAACAGGTCGCCACTGTAAATAGCTCCTTTCAGGACGCCTGTGCAAAAGCATTAGTTTGTATCTTTCAGTAGTGATTTCTGCAGCAATTTATTTGACATGATGAGACTGCTAACCCCATGCGCAACTATATTTCGTTCCTTATTGTGACGTGTAGGTTTGAGGCTTCTGTCCCTGCTGTTTGCTGATGATTTATTTGTCTCTTCTGAACGATGCAAAACAAGGATTGAAAGTCAGATAAATAACTGTTTTTATTAATAAGGTCTGGCTTAATTAATGAGGTGTGCCCTACTGAAATTGTTTCGGCCCCCATCGACAGGAAACTTTATAAATATTGAGGTGATCCATGATGATAATGTCCACAGATCTGTTTCTTATACCAGCAGCCATCACGACGTCGCATACAATAACTCCCCGTTCGTTCAATATAACATGAAATAACGACATTGTGTATAACTTCAACTTGCAATGGTCTACCTTCATATGAGTCATCTTCGATGGATTCACGACCTTCGTGACAACGTTCACACCATTCAAACACTTATGAACATGCTGCATCCTGTTCTCCAAACACACATGACAAGTCACGATGAATTTCAGCAAGTTTTGAACCTTCTTTCACCAGAATTGTCATTACAGTACACTGTTTCTGCACTGGAGCCAGCTGGTTTTTGAAAATAAAGCGCGAGAAAACAGCAGATACTTGCTCATTCCACCACCAGGTGTCAGACATATACTGTTCACTATGAAATCATTTACTATATTTAATACATTTGGTTTTCGGTTTGTCCTGACAACATCCGGATGTTAGCTAGACACCGTTTAAACACATCCGTGCCTTTTACCCGCGAACACTGGAATTCCTGACACGCATACAATGATCTTTTGTTTCTGACATGCATGTGAATTTAAAGAGTTGACTTGTCTTGTCATGTGATTTTGATGTCGGGTGGTTGACGAGATGGCACACAATAATGAACGTTAATATCATCATTACGGACGATGTGGCCTAGTGGTTAAGTAGCATGGTCCACAACCTGAAGGTACTGTGTTCGATCCCCATCACAGCACCGGCCGTATCCCAGGGGAAGCAAACCCTTAGAAAATGCAGGAGCAAGCAGACACTTACATAAAATACAAGCCGAAGTTGGATGCACTGGGCCGACAGGTGCAAAATAAAAACCGTAGTGCAACGCACACCGCATTAGGGAAATAGAGAAATAAGGCGAATGCAAGGAAAAGAAAAAAAAAGAGATCATCATCATTTATCTGTCTGGTTCACCTGGCAATTCAGTTGTGCCCAGGAGGCGATTCACCTGCAGTCCTCTTTTCTTCTTTTTTTTTTTTTGTATCTTCGCCAGGTGTTTCTCTCCACCACCCCCACTCTCCTCTTTCTATGTGGGTTGCAAGCCAGTCCATTTTTGGTTGTACTGTCCAGCTTCCTTCTGGTGGTGCGTCCTCTCCGCTCCACTTTTCTCTCCCCAATGCCCTGCTGTATTGGCTGTTGTCGTGTTCCATTTCCCACAGATCCGTGTTTACCATTACCTCTTCCCACAAACAGTGAAGCATGCAACGAGGATATTTGATGATGATGAAGGTCCACAGTCTGGATATGATACCCTTAGTCAACTTTCCGAGCCATATAGCAGGACCGACATTGCATTTGTGTTTAACTGAACAAACGTTTTTCCATGGAGCATGCCACCGAGTTCTGTATTTGGCAAAGAGAGTTAAAAGCAAGTCTGACCTTGTTAATCCTAACATTAACATCTCGATTTGTTCTTCTGTTGTATACTATCACTATTCCTCGATATGGACAGCTTTTCACTTACTCGACTATCTGATAAATAGTCGTTGTAGGGTCTCTTTATTTGTTATGTATTCTCATTTCTTGTCTTTTGTACACACTACTCTACAACCCTACCTTCGCCTCTTCGGGTGCTGCATGTCCTGCTGCTTATATAACAGCATACTACATATATCATAAGTGAAATCAAGGTCTTCCATCTGCTCATCAAATATTAGTTTTTTCCTTGTTTTCTACTACATAACCCCTGCCTCTCTTCCACACACTGGTTAATACGACATAGTTCAAATTGTCGTTTTCTATGACATTGATCAAGCTTCTAAATCTGGACGTCGGAATGAGAAAAGAGCTGATTTAAGCACAGCCTATGTGTCTGCGATTCTTACTTGTCAAGTTTTCTTGTCTACGTTTATTCACACATATCGTAGGGTTCAGAATATAATACGGTTCTAATTCGAGTCAATAATTTGTTTTCTGTCGGGCATATATTGTAGCCACTAATTATAAAAATGTATTTCAAGTAACAGTATTTTGACAAATAGTCTTTGAAATGAACTCTTAAATTGAACACAGTGTAAGCATGCATGCATGCATACATACATACATACATACATACATACATACATACATACATACATACATACATACATACATACATACATACATACATACATACATACATACATACATACATACATACATACATACATACATACATACATACATACATACATACATACATACATACATACATACATACATACATACATACATACATACATACATACATACATACATACATACATACATACATACATACATACATACATACATACATACATACATACATACATACATACATACATACATACATACATACATACATACATACATACATACATACATACATACATACATACATACATACATACATACATACATACATACATACATACATACATACATACATACATACATACATACATACATACATACATACATACATACATACATACATACATACATACATACATACATACATACATACATACATACATACATACATACATACATACATACATACATACATACATACATACATACATACATACATACATACATACATACATACATACATACATACATACATACATACATACATACATACATACATACATACATACATACATACATACATACATACATACATACATACATACATACATACATACATACATACATACATACATACATACATACATACATACATACATACATACATACATACATACATACATACATACATACATACATACATACATACATACATACATACATACATACATACATACATACATACATACATACATACATACATACATACATACATACATACATACATACATACATACATACATACATACATACATACATACATACATACATACATACATACATACATACATACATACATACATACATACATACATACATACATACATACATACATACATACATACATACATACATACATACATACATACATACATACATACATACATACATACATACATACATACATACATACATACATACATACATACATACATACATACATACATACATACATACATACATACATACATACATACATACATACATACATACATACATACATACATACATACATACATACATACATACATACATACATACATACATACATACATACATACATACATACATACATACATACATACATACATACATACATACATACATACATACATACATACATACATACATACATACATACATACATACATACATACATACATACATACATACATACATACATACATACATACATACATACATACATACATACATACATACATACATACATACATACATACATACATACATACATACATACATACATACATACATACATACATACATACATACATACATACATACATACATACATACATACATACATACATACATACATACATACATACATACATACATACATACATACATACATACATACATACATACATACATACATACATACATACATACATACATACATACATACATACATACATACATACATACATACATACATACATACATACATACATACATACATACATACATACATACATACATACATACATACATACATACATACATACATACATACATACATACATACATACATACATACATACATACATACATACATACATACATACATACATACATACATACATACATACATACATACATACATACATACATACATACATACATACATACATACATACATACATACATACATACATACATACATACATACATACATACATACATACATACATACATACATACATACATACATACATACATACATACATACATACATACATACATACATACATACATACATACATACATACATACATACATACATACATACATACATACATACATACATACATACATACATACATACATACATACATACATACATACATACATACATACATACATACATACATACATACATACATACATACATACATACATACATACATACATACATACATACATACATACATACATACATACATACATACATACATACATACATACATACATACATACATACATACATACATACATACATACATACATACATACATACATACATACATACATACATACATACATACATACATACATACATACATACATACATACATACATACATACATACATACATACATACATACATACATACATACATACATACATACATACATACATACATACATACATACATACATACATACATACATACATACATACATACATACATACATACATACATACATACATACATACATACATACATACATACATACATACATACATACATACATACATACATACATACATACATACATACATACATACATACATACATACATACATACATACATACATACATACATACATACATACATACATACATACATACATACATACATACATACATACATACATACATACATACATACATACATACATACATACATACATACATACATACATACATACATACATACATACATACATACATACATACATACATACATACATACATACATACATACATACATACATACATACATACATACATACATACATACATACATACATACATACATACATACATACATACATACATACATACATACATACATACATACATACATACATACATACATACATACATACATACATACATACATACATACATACATACATACATACATACATACATACATACATACATACATACATACATACATACATACATACATACATACATACATACATACATACATACATACATACATACATACATACATACATACATACATACATACATACATACATACATACATACATACATACATACATACATACATACATACATACATACATACATACATACATACATACATACATACATACATACATACATACATACATACATACATACATACATACATACATACATACATACATACATACATACATACATACATACATACATACATACATACATACATACATACATACATACATACATACATACATACATACATACATACATACATACATACATACATACATACATACATACATACATACATACATACATACATACATACATACATACATACATACATACATACATACATACATACATACATACATACATGATAATGTTCGACCATCACATGTAATGAAGACCATTCTCTCTGTTAAGTCGCGTGGAAAGTCTTTTCTCTTGCTGGGTGACTTGTGCTGTGATTTGGAATAAAGTGAGGAAAAATACTGCTGATTTTGTCAACCTCACTCTTTGGTCTTGAGCTACCTTCTGGCAGTGGCACGATTTTATCGAGACGACTGGAGGATAGCACATGATGCAGATTTTTCCTCGGGGTTACTTCTAAGGCCTTTCCTGTAAACATGTATTTCGCAAGGCAGTGGAGGTGGATGACATTTATCGTTGTGTATCGTGCCTTTTCTATAACCGCAAGAAGTCGTAGGGGTATTTTCCCGGGCCGTGATAGCGTCCATTATAATCGTGTCTAAATTTTAGTCACACCAAAACAGACGCTGTTTGCAGCCAGGGCGAAGAGCGTCAATCTCGTGAAGTTCAGCTGTGTGAACTAGACCGTCAAAATACAACACATGGTTAAGCGTAGTGATAATTCCTATCCGATGTCCAAGCCAGGATAATCGGAGAGAAGAAAACACAAAAAAGGAACGAATTGACCATTTCAAATGGAAAATGACACGGTTCCGTGAACACAAGTGTAAGTCGTTGACTAGTGTGAATTCCAGGCAATTCCGTGAACTGACGACATCCGCAGCCATCTTTGCTGCTCTTTACGTACGCACGGGGGACACATGATAGGCAGATAGTGAATATTTGTTGAAGACTGCTCTCCAAGGAGCTCAGAAGGTTATTATATTCCAGTGGCGTTGAGGCCGGCTAGCTCTTCCCTGGAAGAGTGAAAAGTGAAATTAGTAGCCTGCCGATTAAAGTGAGCTCACAAGCCAACCTCACTTCCTCGGGGTACACACTGGGCAACTAGAACCGTGAGGCTGTAGGCTAACGAGGCAATGGCTCGCCTGGGGTGACGGGCTCCTTCAGGTTAAATGCAGATGTTGGCCCACCGCAGCTTGGAGAGGAGATGGGCGCCGCCAGGTGTTAAGCCTAAGAGTCACACATGAGGACAACAACAACGAAATCTTTCATACCGGATCGGTCGCAGTCCGGGTTAACAATGACCGCGCTTACCGTCCCACACCAGGGCGGAGGTGTTAAGTGTGCAACTGGTGCTACCATAAAACTCAGAGGAGAAGATTTCATTCTGGGCACTTGAAATGTTAGAACTCTAAGTGCAACTGGGAAAATAAAAGAACTGACCCATGAGATGGATAGACACCGCTGGAATGTGATTGTCATATGTGAAGCGCGTTGGAGAAATTTCGGAGAACACACCACAGAAGAAGGTCACAAGTTTTATTACAGTGGCAGACCTGACAAACACCTTCATGGTGTCGGTATGCTGGCGCACAAAGACACAGCATGTTGTGTATTGGGTTGTCGACCAGTATCAAGCCGCTTGCTCAGTATACGACTAAATTCAAAGCCCTTCAATATCACGGTGATACAATGCTATGCGCCTACCTCAGATTACGAGGACTGCGAGGTTGAGAGCTTCTACGAGGAATTGCAGGCTTTGGTGAACGAGGTACCGAAGAAAGATATACTGGTGGTTCAGGGCGATTGGAATGCCAAAATTGGCGAAGACATGGTACGTGTATGGAAAGGCACATGTGGAGCATATGGGAATGTGACCACCAACGATAGAGGTCTACGACTCTTGGAATTTGCGTATTACAATAAGCTGATAGTAGCGAATACGCTGCGACCACATAAAATGTCGAGGCGGTGGACGTGGCACAGCCCAAACAGTACGCTTCATAGTCAAATAGACTATATTTTGGTCCAAAGGAGATTCCGATCTAGCATCAATAGCGCCCGGACAAGAAGTTTCCCAGGGGCCGATGTAGGGAGCGACCACGACTTAGTGCTGATGACCATGCATCTCCGACTAAAGAAAGTTCTGAAAAGAGAGATAACTCGACTGAGATTTGACTTGGAGAAGTTGAAGTGCCCGGATGTAGTGGAGACCTTTGGAGCGGTGTTGGGGGGACGTTTCGCTCCTCTCTTGGTTCTAAACGAGGAGGCAGATGTTGAGACGATGACTGAAGCCTTGAATTCGGCTTTACTCAACACAGCATCTGAGGTTCTAGGTAGGTGCAGGGTTAAAAAGAAAGCATGGATCACGAGTGAAATACTTGACTTATGTAACAAGAGACGACGATTGAAAGGAGCGAAGAATACTCTAGATGGGATTCGGCGATATAGAGAGATAAATAGATCCATAAAGACCAAGATGAAATAGGCCAAGGTGGATTGGATAACGGCTCAGTGCGCAGTTATCGAACGAAATATGGGACGAAATGATGCAAAGGGAGCATATAAATTAGTCAAGGACTTAGTAAGACCTGTACAAAGTCGAAATACGACGATTCAGGACAAGAGTGGGAAATGTCTCACAGAAGCTCAAGACATTCGTGAGCGCTGGACAGAGTACTGTTCGGAGCTAAATAAGCATGAAGATCGAGGTGACCCAAGAATGGCAATGTCTCCTGAAGTGAGTCTGATAGAGGAAAATCAAACGATAACAAGATAAGAAGTATATGAAGCCGTAAAAATGCTGAAGAGAGGGAAGGCTGTCGGTGTGGATAATATTCCAGCAGAGCTCCTGCAAGTGGGAGGTGAGGCGACAATCACTACCCTGACTTACATCTGCAATATAATTTGGCAGACAGGAGTGTGGCCCATCTGCTGGACAAAATCAGTCATTATACCACTGCCTAAATCGGGAAACCTAAATGTGTGTCAGAACTATCGAACAATCAGTCTGATAAGTCATCCAAGTAAAGTTCTCTTGAGGATATTACTTAACAGACTGAATCCTCAGGCGGAGAGTATCATTGCCGAAGAACAAGCGGGCTTTCGAGCGGGAAGGAGTACCATCGAGCAGATATGTAATCTTCGTCCACTGAATGAGAAGTACTCAGAGTATCATCAACCACTCTACCATGCCTTCATTGACTTTCGAAAGGCGTTTGACAGAGTGTGGCATGCGGCGCTATGGTTAACAATGAGGCATTATAAGTTCAACAGTGCTATTGTGAGGGTAATTGCAAACCTTTATCAGCAGGCGACCAGCGCTGTCTCAGTAGAGGGAACGCTAGGCGATTGGTTCCGTACGACGGTGGGTGTGAGACAGGGATGTATACTCTCCCCCACACTCTTCAATATCTTCTTGGAGAGAATAATGGAGACGACCTTAAAAGGACATGTTGGCACGGTTAAAATAGGTGACAGGCTTATCACAAACTTCCGCTTTGCTGATGATATTGATGTATTGGCAGGCACAGAGAGGGAACTCCAGGAGTTGATTGGTAGATTGGATAGAACGGCCCTGAGTTTTGGTATGGAAATAAATGCTGATAAAACAAAACTCATGACCAATAACGTCGCAGGGTTTCAATCTGTCATAGAGGCAAATGGGCAGGCACTTGAGGTGGTGAAACGTTTCAAATATCTTGGATCGTTGATCAGCGAAGAGGGTTCGAAGCCAGAGGTAATTGCCAGAATAGCACAAACAACAGCAGCGCTGACTAGGCTGCAACCTATTTGGCGAGACAAGCGCCTCGCCCTCGGCATAAAAGTCAGACTTCTGCGCTCTTTGGTGCTGTCAATATTTCTGTATGCCTGCGAGACCTGGACCATTACAGCAGATATCCAGGGCAGAATACGTGCAATGGAAATGCGGTGCTATAGAAAACTCCTAAATGTTACATATAAGGATCGTGTCACGAACGTAGACATCCGTCAGAGAGTTGAAGACGCTATTGGTACTTTTGAAGATCTGTTCACAACTATCAAAAGACGAAAGATGGCCCGGTGCGGGCACGTCGCGAGGTCCAACGGAATTCCCAGCTCGATACTCTTTGGATCCGTACCGGGGCAGAGAGTGCGAGGATGTCCAAGGAAGAGATGGGTGGACAACATCGCTGAGTGGTCAGGCCTTCGTCACGGTGAGATACGTCAGGCGGCGACAGGCAGAGAGAGCTGGCGTGGGATTTTCATATCTTCATGTGTGCCCCAACGACCTGATGGGTTACGGGATAAACTGAAATGAACTGATATATATATATATATATATATATATATATATATATATATATATATATATATATATATATAATAATAGCTGTCCATTGTTGCCGATGAGGACCGCCGACATCATCCTTGTAACAGATTTCCATTGCTGCATAACGGGCAGACGAGGTCGGTAGAAGGTGTTGGTGTTCCCGCTGTTCGTGATTTCCGAGTCTCCCGTCTCCTCTTGGTTTTCACAACACGGTGGTCTTCGGTGCTAGCTACACCCGCTTTGACTGCGGTTTTCAGTCAGATCTGTATTGCGCAGGACATTCCCAGGTGACGTCTATCTGGCAACTTTTCAGTGAGTCCTTCAGGCCGTCTTTAAAACGTTTATTTGGGCGCCCTCTCTCGCCGCCATCCCTCTCTCGCTCGCCGTAGAGAAGCTTCTTTGGGAGCCGCTCGTCTGACATACGGACGAGGTGTCCGACCCATCCTAGTCGTGCTTTTTCTAGCAATGCATGGATGCTGGGCATGTTAGCCCTCGAGAGAACCTAGATGTCAGTGACACGATCTTGCCATCAAATGTGGAATATTCGCCTCAGGCAACCTGTGTGGAAGTGGTTTAGCCTCCTTACATATGCAGAATACACAGCCCAGCTTTCGCAGGCATAGAGTAGAGTTGGAATGATGGTGGCACGGTAGACTTTGATTTGGTATTGACGCTGATACCACGACGTTCCTACACCATCGAGCACATTCTACCAAAGGTTGTGTTGGCCCTTGCTATTCTGCTTGCCACCTCATCATCGAGGCTAGGCTGACAAATTTCGACAGCGTGCTGATCAGATACGCGAATTTGTCTACGACATGCAGCGTCTGCTGAATATATACACATACATTAAAAAAAACACACATAAATATATGTACACACACGCATATATATATAAACGCACATATGTACACACACACACACACATATATATATATATAGTCTTGACGTTCCCATACCATCAGACGCATTCTACCAAACCCTGCGTTGGACCTTGCTATTCTGCTCATATATATATATATATATATATATATATATATATATATATATATATATATATATATATACGCACATACACATATATATATACACACACACATATATACACATATATATAAACACACAGTGTGTTCATTAGCGTCCTAGTGACACGATGTATTAGTTTATAGCTCTTGTCTTTCGCAGTCAGGGTAACCGTTGGTTGTGTGGATACGTGACTTACAATTAGTAAACTGTGGCAACGAATAATGGGACTGGTAACCCTAGCTCACAAATAACTGAGACTTGGTACAATGGTGTCTTTGACACTTCATTATTCCTTGCACTTTCTGCTTTGTAATAGCTTTGAGCTAATACAAGACATAGCAAAAGCGAACCAGTCATCCTAGTTGATTAAAGCGTATATTGCTTCCTGTCAATTCTCTAACTTTTAATCGACTTCGGCAGTGGGTAACCGTTTACTAATTTGGTCAGTGCAGTAACCAAACCCGTTTGTGGATCCCAGGACCCCTTCATTGTTGAGAAAATAAGTGGGTCAATGCGCTCTGCAATATGTTACAGATTTCTACATAGGGAGGGATCTGCAGTAGGATGTCGACCTGATCGCGTGAAACAGCCTCACAGGAACCACAGCTGACAAAGTACGGATAGGCTTTGGCCCAGGTTTCCTCCTAGACCGTAAACGGCATAAGTGGCCCCATCCTCATACTTCAACCGTTAACGAAACGAATGAATGAAACTTGTACGTGAGAAGGCAGATCCATCTTGTTCAGACCTTCAGCTTTCAATACACAAAAAACTATTCCTGTTTTCCATGTTGACATTAGAAATGTATGTTTAAGATATTGCACGAGTGTACATTTACAAATGTTTGTTTCTCCATGTCAGTGTCCTGTTTTCGTGGTTACTTCCCTCCTCAACCCACGCCTCGGTTCTTATATTGCATTGCTCATTGGAGCTGCAGTGAGAATAGGAACCAAGCATATGCTCGTCAATTCATCAACGCGTTTTAGAATACATTTTTATTATGAGTTTATTGGAGGATCACTGTGAAAGGAGGACCCTTTGTACGGGCTTGTTTACTTATTCTGGTACCTGTCATGTTGTATGTTATTGTGAATGTTATCTCTTAGCACGTCCTATATCCTGTAAAGTCGTGTTATCCCTTCCCGCGTCCTTTTTCCTGCAAAGTCGCATTGTCTGGAGTCTGGGAACTACCACGCATTATGTGTCATTTCATTATTTGATGCGTAAGCCTGGTTATATGATACATCTCGTGGTGAAACATAAAATACCGCTCTTTCTTGCTGAGCGTGATTGACTCGCCCGGCAGGTTTGGATGTTGTGCACCATATATTTAAATCTCAGCCGCTTGTAGTTTATGAGTACAGATAGGCGAGCCAACAAGGTGTTCGTGTTACTTCCTCACTGCAACAAATATTTCAAATGTACCACATCGGGACATCCAAATAATAGCATATCAGATCCTGCTGAAACGAAATTAATAAAAACACGAATTAATAACACTAGGGGCTTGTCTGTCCTGGAAATACAAATTAGAAAATGTCATTACAACATCCTATCCTTTAGGATATTTGAAGAGCCCGAACTTTGTCTTTCGATTATGTCACATTGACTTGAAGATAACGAAATATTATACCGCTCCCGGTATTGTTATTTCTGACTATTTTCCAGAATTTTACAGAACATCTGCAATTTACTTTATTTAACATGACATTTGTGAATGCATTTTTATGTTCTTGTTTTTCCGCGATTAGGAAGTGTGTCAAAGCGAGTATAAAGACACTGAATGTGCAGATAAATGGGGGAAAAAGAGCTAATATAAATGCATCTTAAAATGATAACGAGTTGATGACATTTAATCAAAATTCATACTGCTGCTCATAATTAGTCAACAACTGTGTTGGTTATTTCATTGAATGTTCAAAGCTGTCTGTTTTACTTAAACACACGTCTTCGGACGCTTGCTTGATTGGGTGATTGCAGCGCCGATTGTGGTTTCATGGAGTGTACTCCAGGCATCGACAATTCTTTGTTTTAACTCTGACGTTTCTGATCTTCTAGCGATACACTTTATGAACCATTAGACCACAAATGACATAATCAAAATGATTTATGTCGTGAATGTTTGGCGGCCAAGTGTTTGTTATAAAAACAAAAGCCTCGCGTTAAAGAAATTGAACATATTCTCAAGCACGATCAACAGGAACACCATTCTGTTGGAAGATGTTTCAAAGTTGGTTGAAATAAAGGAATATCTGGAAGAAGCAGGCACCGTCTATTTTCATAACTGGCGAGATCAAGTGAACAGATGTTTGTCCCAGACACGACACGTCAACAAAGACCCTTATCGATTTGCTGAAAGTTCATCGCAAGTGACTCAATCTTTCTCCATCAATGCCCCTTTTGCAACTTCCTATTTTGGCGTATAAGCAATCATTATTGTTCCACTGTAATGTATAGCGGCAGTGAGCAACGTTTCATTGGTGAACCAAATTAGATGTACCATGTGCGCTGAATATCTGTTTAGCGTCAGTGAACGTTTCATTTGTGAAATAGATGAGATGAAACATGTGCGCTGAATATCTGTTTATAAGCAGTGAGCAACCATTCATCGGTGAAATAAATTAGATGAAACGTGCTCTGAATATCTGTTTATAAGCAGTGAGCAACCATTCATCGGTGAAATAAATTAGATGAAACGTGCTCTGAATATATGTTTATAAGCAGTGAGCAACCATTCATTTGTGAAATAAATTAGATGAAACGTGCTCTGAATATCTGTTTATAAGCAGTGAGCAACCATTCATTTGTGAAATAAATTAGATGAAACGTGCGCTCAATATCTGTTTATAAGCAGTGAGCAACCATTCATCGGTGAAATAAATTAGATGAAACGTGCTCTGAATATCTGTTTATAAGCAGTGAGCAACCATTCATTTGTGAAATAAATTAGATGAAACGTGCGCTCAATATCTGTTTATAAGCAGTGAGCAACCATTCATCGGTGAAATAAATTAGATGAAACGTGCGCTCAATATCTGTTTAGCGTCAGTGAACGTTTCATTTGTGAAATAGATCAGATGAAACATATGCGCTGAATATCTGTTTAGAAGCAGTGAGCAACCATTCATTTGTGAAATAGATGAGATGAAACATATGCGCTGAATATCTGTTTAGAAGCAGTCACAATAGTTACGGTCTTACAGTTTTGTTAGCTTCAATTAATTCAGTCGCTTTCCGTTTTTTTTTTTAAATTTCAGTTTCAGAGCTTTCTAGAGTGTTTCTCGAATTGATGAATGTGAAATGTTCAAATCTCTAGAGATTACTTTTTGAGAACGATCTCCTTAGTCTAACAACTACTCTTGGACATCGAATATCCTCAGACCAGAGCGTACGCATCTTTCACTTCTTAACAGTTTCACCAACCTCGCGCAAAATTAGTTGCAATCCACCACAAAAACAACCATTGGAAACATTTAAAAATCGTCTCGAACTGTAATCTGTAGTTTTACATTTTTAAAAATAGCGTGCCTCTCTTCCGTAGTGAACGCACTTTTGGTGCAGACGGATCTAATGATGGTGTTAAGCAAAATCCCTCGAACATGGACAATTCAAAAATAAAGAAAGGAACTACTACTGTACAAATGTCATCGTTTCCTCAACTAATAACCATTTTACGATGAATGTATGTTGTCTTCCTATTTCCGTACTCACCCTGTGTATTTAGTTCAATGAGCACATGGGCTGTGTTGTTATTCTGCTATACATATACGGATACCGCTTCTAACGTCTCACAGCATGTCATAAAAGGCGGCAAAGTAGGGTTGTGCATTGGACCGACAACCTGATCATGTGAAATCACGTCCCACGGAAGCATCGGCTACGACAGTACACATACTTGTATTGATACTTACTTCAGCGAGGCCAGCTGTAGTAGTAGCCCCGTGCTTCTATAGTAGTAAAGAAGGACATATGACTGTGGTATTTATGCTTTATACACTACTATCTACACTTCTATTCTGTTCACGGGTAGTGGTGTCAACACGAAGTAAAAGACGAGTCAGATTTTATACTTTTGTATGTGGCCAAAGTATTTTAATTTTCTGTTCATGATGGAATTTATTAACCAGTTCTTCTCTTTGTCCAATACTTTTCGAATGTTTGCATCATTTTCTTTTTCTCGGTCCATAGTATAATGAGGACGTTTCTAAAACATTTTGACTCGAAAGCATGCGGAGAAAATGATAATATAAATAATATTATATATATATAATAATACAATTTTTCCTGCCATTCGAAATGCTCCCGAGTGCGCCGACCAGATTGGATTCAGTCAACCTATTACTACTTACTCTTACGCTCCCACAATTGTTATTTCAGACTGATTAATATTGATTTTTTTTTGTCTTTTCTATTAGGACTGAGCATTATACATAAAAATATAATACTCCTTCACTTACTACAGTTGGGTCAGGAAGCTACTGTAGTGACAAGTAAGATGTCTGCCCAACTCTCATGACCTGTTGTTATTTACGACTCCTTGCAGAAATAAATTGATGGAAGTTGGAGCAGTACTGAAGTTTTCTTCTCTTCAGTCTCATGGCAACAATTGTTGTCGGGGATAAAGATAACTCTTCATGTACAAAGCGCAGCCTATGTGGGGGGGGGGGGTGTGGCCAGTTTCCTTCCTTGCTGCTTTTACCTTCCCTAACGCATACGTCGGGTACTCATTTACAGCTAGGTCGACTGAAGGAGTGGTCGTACCAGGCAGTAACCTCGGCTCTGGTGTTCTTTTCGTCCGTGAACTCGAACCCCTAATACGCTGTAATCCCAGTCTAGTAAACCATCTCACTGTCGACAAGGCTACACGCTACAAGTCGATAACAACACATGTACGTAATGGCTCAGCGACCGCACCAGAACAAAAATAAAATGACACATACGTTACGGCCACAAGATATTCGTCATGGACAAAACACATACGAAAGCAATTAATAAATGACAACAAAATCAAATTTGATGTACAATGAGCGATTCAAGTAGGCCGTTAACCAGAATGTGTCAGGAAAGTGGAGACATTGTACGATAGTTATTATATAGAGTAGACCAAATAAGAAATGGTCAATATGATACAAGCTGACCAAGCAGACGAATCAAAAACATATCACATAAAACAAAAACAAACAAATGCCAAGAGACATTAATATACAAAGATATAGGTACATACATTCATGAATTAGCAACAATAATGAGATATGCATATTGAATAAGTAATGAATTCACACGAGTGAGTTTCATACTTCTGCTTCTCCTGTCACACCATTTGGTTTAGCCTGACTACAGCACTGAAGTTGATTTAGTCCAGCACTGAATTTGGATTTACCTGAATTCATCACTGAATTTGGTTTAATCAGCCTCTAGCACTGAACTTAGTTTAGTTCACCTCCAGCACTGAATTTGATTTAGTCTGACTCCAGCACTGAATTTAGTTTAGTCTGACTCGAACACTGAATTTGATTTACCCTTGAATTTGATTTACCCTGACTTCAGCACTAAATTTGGTATACAATGACTAGCTTCTAGGGAAACTTAAATTCAGTTACTTGCAGTACAATGTCAGTAGCAACGGTTTCACATGACGAGGTTGCCAACCCATGCACAACCTTCCTTGATCATCTCTCACGACATGTTTGGAAGCTACTATTGATCATATTCTGTTTGCCTCGGAAACCACTCGGAATTAGTTGTAGATTGTGCCCATGTAGATTATGCGGCTGGCCATTTTTTTTTTCTTCATCGTTCGTTCTCAAGCTCCTGCTGCCAGGCCCGGAAAAGGGCTCTGCAAATAGCAGGATGCAGTCCAAGAACGGAATGCGTTGTGTCTTGTGTCGTAGTTTACAACTTGACTGCGATATTTGCACCTTTCGGTCCGACACATCCGACTTCAGCATGGCATTTTTGGATACCTGGTTCGCCTTCCCTCTTCGATCCCTTCTCCGTAGCCAGTCTGCCCTATCTGAGCCTGTTATCCGGGATCACCACGTGAAGTGGAGACAGGTCTTGGTAGCTCTGGGTCGTTTGCTCTGTCGCTAGCAGTTAGTTTTGGGTCACTTACCGCTATAGCATATTCTAGTAATAGTGACCATCACATGTAACAAAAATGTGCTTTCTCTTATCATAGGTGGTAACGTTGTCAAGGTGTGGGATGCCCTAGCTGGGGGAAAGCTGATGGCCACACTCAGTCATCACCACAAGACAGTGACCTCACTATGTTTCTGCAGTAACTATGAGCGCTTTATGTCTGCCTCCTTGGACAAGTGAGTGATATGTAGCTACCGCGTTTTACTAGAGATTGTTCCATGCATTAATGACAATATTATTCTTGTTAACTGATTCACTCCGTAGAGCCGACAAACTTCCCATGCTGACCCTACCGACGACTTCATCTACCTGGACAGGGGACACATCTCTGACGTACGCAGCAGTCTTGGCATTGTCACAGAATCGGTTTGGCAGCCTCGTATATGAGCTCCCCGCACAGAGTATAGTCCCAATAGAGGCTCTTCCTGGAAACTAAGCTGCTCTTTTCCAGATCCTGCGTCATTTCAATCCGTATGTATGTCTCCGAAACTTGAGAGGCCTTGCAAAGATATAGAAGAATCTTGAGGCCTTCTATACATGCAGTCAGAGGCGCGTCTTTATAGTCCACTTGTTTGACCGGGTTACCAGCATTGTGGACGTCTGACAAACACATCTCGAGAGTATTGTTTCTATAATGGGATGTCGTCTCCTCTCTATCATATGCCCCACTTTCCCCCAGATGTCACAGCGCGTCAGATGTTGCACATGGCTGTCGAAATCATGGATGAAAAAAAGACCTTGCCTCATATGGAGGGGCCACCCGTAACTCTGACTGCGACAGATCGCCCGCTCCTACTCAGAACTACACGCCTCGTGGACCTCGGCCATGAATCGTGGTCACAGACGATCGACGTTACGGACCTCGGTCGCCTAAGCGTATTATTGTTATCATCATTATTATTATAAGGGGAGGAAGACTAACGTCTGTTCAGGCACAACATACTGATCATACATGTTAGTCAGGGTCAGGCACATTATACTGATCATACATGTTAGTCAGGGTCAGGCAAAATATACTGATCAGACATGTTAGTCAGTGTAAGACACAACATACTGGCCAAGACCCTCACCTCGGCTTCCTAGTAGCTCTCTCTGGAAACATACTGTTTTCATGGCAGCCTGCTTAACGAGGGGAGGGATCGACGTGATCCCCGTAGTAGTGAGCGACACGCAGATGAAGCAAAGCATAGCACAAACGGCTGGAGGACCCCAGTCCACCTTCATGTGTACGCTCGGGATGTGAGGCAATCTACTGCGACCTTCTTTTTCAGGGCGCGCAAAAGAGGAAAACAACTCATTGTGGGCATTCAAAACAACAACAATCATTATTATTGTTAGTATTATAATCATTATTATTGTGTTTATTATTTTTATGTTTTATTAGTATATCCACTGTTTTACAATGCTTAAGAGTCAATGTATTGGTTTGAACTATTGCCATACTTATATTTAGTCTCTCAACAACAGCTTTTCCCAAATATTCCATGTATTACTGACAATATTGTTCTTCATAACTGATTCACTCCGTAGAGCCGACATATCGGCTCATCAACCCGTATAAATGTACTTAAACTTCCTGCCTAGAGTTCTACATTTCAAAAATGTATGTGGCTAGAAGTCTTATTGCTACATAAATTATAAAAGAAATGTTTTGACCTAAGCTTGTCGGATTGCCCTTGTGCTGCTGGGGCCTAGATGTGAAGCATAGGACATGAACACTGTAAGGCTTGTTGCATGAGACGACTTAGCAGAGCTATCTTGCATTTATCGTTAGCCTTTGATATTGTCGCTAGAGACTGTCAAGTTTTCCATAAAACATTTGTAATTATTGTTTCCTTGAAAGTTAACTCTGTTTCCTTGTTACATCCCTATGAAACTATTTAACACCATCTTTACTAAGTGTCCTGCGCTTGACGGTGTTAGGAAAGAAATTCTTCTTTTGAGGCCAGCCAAAAAAAACCACTCTGAACGGAACTAAACAACAGCTCAAAAACACTTGCGAAGTCGAAAATTAAAGATACTCAAAAGTTGGTAACATTTCTTGCTCCTCCCCAAAACACGACTATAACGTATGTGTCGTGCAAATACTAATTTCTAAGTGGTTCTTGGTCATGGTGACGGGTAGACATCATTTTCCAGCTGCAAAATTGCATGCTGGCGTGTATGTCTAAACAGTGAGGGCTGCTGCATTTCATTAACAAGTAACAGTGAAGGAAATGTGTAACAAGGCTCTGAAATGTGTGTGAAACTGTCTCTTCTGGCGTCGTGTAACAAGGTTGTAACATCCATACAGACATCTGCACCGTCGTTAGAGAGTAAATCTTTGAATAAACGGTGATAAATATCATAAAGCAGATTCTAGTTGTAAGCTGTCGCTCTCGTCTCGCCGCCGAGCAGTAGTCAGACTCGGTTACTCGGTTGATATGATCTCCACTGACGGGTGTCTGAGAGCGTAAAATCCATTACAGCCTCCTAGAAATCGCTGTCAACGCCGTTGTAATTGTTTTTGTCCTGGACTTGAACTCTAGCATAGACGTAAGGTCACTTTCTGGAGTTGTCTGCTGTGTCTTTCATCTTATCTAGATGTACTTCAGGGCCGCAACATATTTCTTTCAGTTTATCTCTGGCTGCTTGTTGATGTACTGGTATTTCCGAGGCGTTTTTTCTAGCTTCATTTGTAATAGGTTGTTGTTGTTTGCGAATGCTCACAATGAGTAGGTTACTCTTTTGTGTGCGCCCTGAAAAGAACATGAAGTGCCGGGTTGCAGTAGCTTTCCTCACATCCCGAACGTGCTGATGAAGGTGGACCGGGGTCCTCCAGGTTGTTGTGCTATGCTTCACGTTATCTGCGTGTCACTCACTACTACGGGGATCAAGTTGATCCCTCACGTCGTTTTGTCTAGCTGCCATGGAAACAGCCCGTTTCCAGGGAGAATTACTAGGAAAACGAGGTGAGGGTCTTGGCCAGTATGATTTACCCGACCCTGACTAATATGTCCGATCAGTATATTTTGCCTGACCAGACGTAAGTCTTCCTCCTCTTTAAATTGGGTAATTTAAGTACTTCATCATAGCATAGTACTTGCTTTAACGCAAAATGTTGGATCCCTGTACCAGTGAGCTTCGCGCAGATGAAGTCCAGCATAGGACAACCGCCCGGGTGACTGTGGTCCACCTTCAATCAACAACATAAATGCGGTCGGACATCAGTAGTGTTTAACAGAGTGGTCTGTACTGCGGAAGACGTATGCCCTATTGAAATAGTCATCATCCCCAGAAGATTATATGTCCACTTAGTCATTCCTGCAACATATATGGGAGTCCCTGTAGTCGAGAAGTAAGACATTCCCCTCACAATGCAATGAAAGGAAACGGTAGTCGATCGAGTCCCGCAAGTTTCAAGCGACCCCAGGTCTTAAGGGAGGTAAGGTTACCTACATTCTCAACTGGTCGTCTTGCCACTGGTCCACAGTAGCTCGGGACGAGGGAGTGAGGTTTATGACCAACGCAGCCACTTCCTCACTATAATCCAAATACAGCGTAAGTTACATCATCAAGACAAAACCCGTCCACCGCTTGCGATGGACAAACTATTCAACGTTATGTGATATTCTTTCTAGAGCTTCATTTCTAATCTAGAAGAAGACTACAGCTCAACATTCAGTAGAATTGTGGGCATGTGTAAATATCATGTTGTGGGGATAGCATCGTACTCTAGAGAGGATATAAGGTACTGTTATTTATCAACAACGACGTGGTGCCTGAGCAACAGCGGTCCACCATATCATCATGCCCATGCAGGTGTCAGTGGGAAGGACGTCATCTTCGCTTCAGAAAGTCGACACACCATGGTATGCAGGCCTGCAAGCAAGAGAAACCCAAGTTACGCCAAACTGCAGACTCAAAACTAGTACGATGGAAGCAGAAACGACTATGGACATAGGCCTCTCTTGGGCGATGACGTCAATTGTCTCTCGAGACTGGCAAGATGCCAACAAGAACGACATACTGTCAGTATGGCAGTGGTCCTATTCTTGTCATTGTCTAAATAAGCCCTTCCCGCCCCCTTCCCAGGAAACCGATCAGGTAGGCTGAGGATAGTTATTTGTTAGTTAATTCTTTCGTTACTGTTGAAACGTTCGTGATCACTGTACGAGGGCTTGGAGTAACCAGTTCCCTTCCTCCGTGGCTCGTCGTCCTTAATTTAGACCGCCATATTTAAAACTGGATAGAGTGAAGCGTCATATTACGTACCCAGTCAGTTGTATCAGTAGAGGCAGGCGAGGTAACTTGACTGCCACTGTCCCTAAAACAAACTACAACAAAAACCATTTCATAAAATCACCATGACAGTCGCCACCCGATTTAGAGGTTTCCACAGATTATAAACGGGTATATGATATCAGTGGCCTAACAAGCTGTTGTCGTGAAAACGAATTGTTATTGAAATGGTACTCACTACCCGACAGTGACCAATAACCAGTGGCCAGCACATATATAACGAATGGTATCAAACTTATCTACCTGTTGAATATAGAGTTCTGCCTCATGCGCCGTGTTTATCGCTGAAAGAACATAGGTAGGTACACGAGGGTATGACACACACACGAGTTCGGGTACGATGAAAACTTTATAATTTTGAAAGTAAATATTATGAACTAAAAAATGACTAATTTTTTACTTTGACGGCATTAGAGACATAAGTAGAGCATTTTAGAAATGCCAGACACACGTTTGTCTGTTGACAGCATTACTGGGCATTAATGATGATTCATTGGCCTGACCGAATGGTTTGGGTATCAGCCTTCTAACCAGGAGGACATCCGGTCAAAACCTGTTATAGGTTGATTTTTTTCTTAGGGAATAAAGTAATATCTTTGTCTATACACTGCGTAGAGACTGCATGAACGTGCGGTCTTTATTCTCCAACTCAGTAAATGCTTCAGGTGGGCCTCATTAATGAGAACAAACGCCATGATGAAAGTAGCTTATGGATTCGCCTATCGCCCCAAGCGAAGCATAGATACATCACAACAGCGAGTCCCTTTACGTGAAACCTGTATACCATCATTAACAGTGGATGTATCAATAGCAGTGGTTTTACATCGTAAGGTTGCTAGTTATATGGACATACCTGGTTCGTCGCCTTTTACGACATGTTTGGATAGTTGCACTAGTCCTAGTATTTTCTACCTACGTGCCAACACTACATTTGGCTTATCCTAACAAGTTTTAAGGAAAGCCTGATTCAAGTCATTTCTTGAAGCATAGGTTCAACACTACATTTGGTTTATCCTAACAAGCTTTAAGGAAAGCCTGATTCAAGTCATTTCTTGAAGCATAAGTTCAACACTACATTTGGTTTATCCTAACAAGCTTTAAGGAAAGCCTGATTCAAGTCATTTCTTGAAGCATAGGTTCAACACTACATTTGGTTTATCCTAACAAGCTTTAAGGAAAGCCTGATTCAAGTCCATAGGTTCAACACTACATTTGGCTTATCCTAACCAGTTTTAAATAAAGCATTACTTCGATCATTTGCAATTCAGAATCATAGCAATTGCTTTTGTATTGGTGTTGGGGCACTCCCAGACACAGCCTTCTAACAGTCGCGTTTTTCGACATGCAGGGGAGGAAACAGTGGCCATATTCGCTTTGCTATGGGAACTATATAGGAAACCTAAAATATAGCGTAAATGTTTCACTGACAAGTTTTATCAATATTAATAGGGTACCTAAAATACACCGTAAATGTTTCAATAACAGGTTTTATCAATATTAATAGGGTACCTAAAGTATACCGTAAATGTTTCACTTTGACAGTTTTTAATCAATATTAATAGGGCACCTAAAATGGACCGTAAATGTTTCACTTTGACAGTTGTTATCAATATTAATAGGGTACCTAAAGCATATAGCAAAAAGCATGGATTACCAGTACAGTATAGGGCCACATGATTCCCAAGATTTAAGGTGAAATTCTTAGTTTTATTTTATTCCTTTATCTTATATGCTGTATTCTTCCTGGAATCTAATTTCAAACTCAGAAGACTGCTCTACACACTACACAATTTTGGCCTGCGTTTTTCGTGTGGTATGCAGTCCATTATTTGGAGAGTCTTCTACTGTAGAGATTTTTTATTCTTTCAAATAGTCATTTGCTTTATTATACTATATCTAGCTAAATTAAGCATTGGGATTGATGTCATTGCCTGCTGTTGTTGTGAATGCACACAATGAGTAAGTTTACCGTGGGGCGATTGCAGAAACTGTCCTCACATCCCGTGCGTGCTGGTGGAGGTTGACTTGGGTCATCCAGGCTATGCTTGGCTTTATTTTCGTTTTCGCTCACTATTACGGGGATCATGTTGACCCCTCACATCATTAGCCAGACTGCCAAGAAGAACAGCCCGTTTCCAGAGGAAAGAAGAGGAAAGAATACGACAACTTCATCTCCGTGCATGTCGCAAAAGGCGTCAAAAGAGAAATATAGTGCATCGGGCTAGCAACCTCATCGTGTGAAACACATTGCTTCAGATACCACAGCTGCAAGAGCATACAAAGTGCTTTAACAAAGACTTCCGAAAGGAGGTCTGATGTAGTGGAGGCCCTATACTCGAGCTGGGTTAAAAAATTACAAGACGAATGCGTCCTCTCAATATAATAACACTTCCGTACGACCACACACACACATGTTGCTCACGACGAGACTATGAGGATATATTCACTGACTGTGTCATGAATCGTCTATTCTAACTCGTTTTTTAGCGCAAAGAAACCAACACCATGCCCAGTCATCCTATTTGTATTATACTATAAAAACCGTCTTTTTTAATTTAGGTTCCATCGTGTACATGTTACCACTGCTGCAGTTGAACTTTTGGCACGAAACGTATTCTAAATCATGTTTGCTCCTGCAACGGTGGTTTCTCAAAAACTTTGATTTTAGATGGTAAATTTTGCCAGACCTGCGCAAGCCCATCTAATATGCGCAGTCGAATCACGTGGCCCCATACTAGACTATCCACTCCAGCGAGGAGTGCTGAGGTTTAGACATGATATACCATTATCGTAGCCGGATATCTCAACTTAACTGTCGCATGCTAGCGTGTTAGGTTATTATTGTGATGTGTAAATACGAGGACTTATAAAAAAATGATTCGTACATGTGAAGGAAATAAACGCACTTGCTGACCTATTTTGTTGCAAACCTAATCACCTTCGGAATTGGTCCATTGTGAGTTGACACATGTCTCCCAACTGCAATACCACTGCTGGAAACGTTTCGGGAAGTCATTGTTTGGGATCTTTATCAGGCACTTTGGCGCATGCGTCATGATTTCTTCTATGTCCTTAGATCTCGTTCTTTTGAGTGGCACAGGTAGCCATGTAAGTAAGGGGAGTGCCGAGCCGACCCCAAGCTTCTGGATGACGTGCAGGATTGTGGGCCGGTGGTTCCATCACGACAATGTAACGTTTCTGATCCAAAATTGTTTTCTGAAACACAGCATCGGATAGGTTTGACACTCTTCTTGCTCCACAGACACGGCTCCCTGTCACGCTTTGGCTCTTTCCAAGACTCAAGGTACCACTCAATTGGACGATATTTTAGGACATAAACAAAGCGACGAAACACCTGGTGGAGATTCCGACAAATGTCTTCGAGACATGCTTCCATCAGCGGTAGCACCATTGGATGAAGTCTGTCAACTCAGGCGGGACCTATCTCGAAGAGGATTAGGTTTTCAGCTAAATAGATGTTTTATTTTTTCCAGGTCTGATAATTTTTGATCAACCTCACAATAGTACAAACAAGGTTGAGATTCATATACTTCCAAATGTGCTGGTACACTTTCGCAACTTTCTTGTCACTTTGTTGCTCTTACCGGGGCTTTATTCTCTACTGCAGGTTGGCTCCATTACATGTATCATGTTTCAAAACACTGAGCAAGCGTTTTTACATTGATAGTTTATGTAGCAATTCGTATTAAATGATGAGGTTATTAGCGACATGCACAACCCTCTTTAGTTCGCCTTTTAGAACTTGCTTGAAAAGTAACAGGTATGCTATTAATCCTTCCCTGTGTTCCACTCGGTGACTATAGTGTACCTTACATAACATTCCTTGTTCCACAGCTGAACGGGCAGTTTATAACGAGATCTCTGCAGGGATAGAACAACAGTGAAATCATATTTTATTATATGTCTGGAAATGTGTGCTGTACTTCATATTAATCCTGGTTCTTGTGTCTGCAAAATGAGACTTTCTAACATGTCATTCTTATTTATTTCATCCCCTACGAAGAGTCTCGTGGAATGATTCATTTGCTTTACTTGTTTCTGTGTTCATGCTAATATCTCATCTCACCTATCCACTTACGTCTTTAGACTTGGTGTGGAGTGCCAATATTCGGGTGTATAAAATGTCCTGTGTTATTTTCCACCCATGCCGCTGTAGCGCTTCTTTAACACCGCCAGTTAATCTTTATATTGGTCTTACTCTTGCACCAAAGCCTTTTTGTTACTTGTTATAGTGGGTAGTTATGAAGGCATTCTTGCCACAAGCCGAAACCATTCCATTGCCTTGGCTATCAGACTAATCCCACATTACATTGTTCCACATTCTCCGTCAGAATATACCACATGTCTCTTTGTTCTCACTTCCCTGGCTCTTTACCGCACATTTCTTTGTTCCGAATTATCTGACTGTCAGTATATACACCTATTTATGAATTCAAAATTTCACGACCTTCAGTATATACCATGCATTGTTTTGTTCCTTTCTTTAGGATTTCTTCAGTTTCTCACTTTCTATAATTTCTCTCGAATTCTCTGTGACTCGTATGAGCTATATGTAACTTTCTAGATTTGATAAAAACAATACATGAATAATAGAAGGGAGCATCTAATTTTCTTGAAGATCAGACGAAGGAAGGGGGAGCAAGAAAACAGAAGAAGATTTGTCAAGTGTTTTTGAGTTACTGAGGTTCCATACATTTTATTGTTCTGTCCACAGACATGTGAAGGTTTACGATGTGGCTAGCTTCCAGGTGGTCTGTACTCTGAACTACTCGGGTCCCATTCTTAGCCACTCTGTATCGGTAAGTTCTGTCAAAGAAAGCAGTAAGATAGATAGATATATATATACACACACACACACATGTGTGTGTGTGTGTGTGTGTGTGTATGCGTACGTGTGTATGTGCGTGCGTGCACGCATGTGTGAGCGTGTGGATATATATATATATATATTCTTCAACGTTCGTCTTGAAAAGGATGGGTATGACATTGTGTCGTAGTTTACAGCGAGGCTGCGAAATCTGCGCATTTGGGACTACAAATACGATTTGAGCACGTAATTTTTTAAACCGGGTCTGCTTGCCGTCCCTTTTCAATTCCTAACCTGTTATCCAGGCTGCATTGTTACAGTCTGCTTCCAGGGCCGTCACTTGGTCACATATTTGTCACCTGATGCAAGCAGCGAGCTATGAGTCATTATCTGCTGTCAAGTCATTCACTGCTGCTTCTTCTGCCTATTTTATACTCCTCTGCTTGCTGTCTTGCCCATCTGCTATTGAAGGAACGAAATAATTTTTTATTGGCTTGGCTTCGTTCGTTCTCAATCTCCCGCTACCAAACCATAAAAGGGCTTAAGTAGGAGAATGTAGACCAGAGAACGAAATGCGTTGTGTCGTAGTTTACAGCTTGACTGTGATATTTGCACCTTTCGGTCCAACACATCCGACTTCAGCAAACATTTTATGAGTACCGGGTTAGCATTCCCACTTCGATCCCTTCTCCTTAGCCAGTCTGCCCTGCTGCAGCCTATTATCCAGGATCACCGCGTGGAGGTGTAGAAGGGTCTTGACAGCTCTGTTTCTCTGGCCCTGACAGCAGTCAGCTAATTTTTGTATTGATAGTAGACACCCGTGTTCCACCGACAAAGTGACAGCAACAAATGCACGAAGAAAATAAAAAGCATATTTCATTTTTTGTTTTTATTCTAACCATGTCTATCTCGGGAGAGAACAAATATTCACAAAATAAATTCTTAAAAAGAAAAGACAAGACATATTTTTTCAGGATTGTATGACAAAAACGGAAGGGAAAAGTGAAACTAAACATTTTTTTTAAACGCCTCAAAATATAGCATTTTTGAAAGAAAGATCCATCGATATTCATTTCCTATCGTGACAGTAATGTATCCCCATTCATTTCTGCATTGATGTGAGAGGAAGCCGGTACATAGAATCGCTCCATTAGCCCCGCTCATTTATTTAACCAAATATATAGAAACCTAACGCAAGAAAAACAGAGGATGTTGCCTGCATTTAGCGCCTGGGATGAATGTCGTTTATTTGAGATGGGGAATTCATAATCAAATCAAGAATCTTGACGTTTTCGCTGTGCCGACAGCGCGGTTGTGTGTATCCTCCCACTCGCTCCATGCACACCAGGCTCTTCCTGAGGCTAATTAACATTTCTGGGAAGCCATGTTCAAGACCAGGTGTGTGGTTACTTGTATGTCAGAACATGAATATGACTTTTTATTTCCCTTGCAAAGGCAAGGGATGTAATGTAAATAGAAATGTTTGACTTTTTGCCTGGCTTCATCTGCTTCAATACAGGGAAATTGAGTTATTCACATTTGTTTTCAAAGTATTTGAATATTTTTTAGGCTGTTTCTAGATTAGCGTTTTTCAAACTCTGTTGGCTACTCAGCGTTTGTGAAGGTGGGCTAAGACAGTAATTAGCAATTGGCGAGCTGTGTCAAGCCAGTGGCTACTCTGCAATTGGCGAGCTGTGTCAAGCCAGTGGCTACCCCGCAATTTGCGAGCTGTGTCAAGACAGTGGCTACCCCGCAATTTGTGAGCTGTGTCAAGCCAGTGGCTACCCCGCAATTGGCGAGCTGTGTCAAGCCAGTGGCTACCCCGCAATTTGCGAGCTGTGTCAAGACAGTGGCTACTCTGCAATTGGCGAGCTGTGTCAAGCCAGTGGCTACCCCGCAATTTGCGAGCTGTGTCAAGACAGTGGCTACTCTGCAATTGGCGAGCTGTGTCAAGACAGTGGCTACTCTGCAATTGGCGAGCTGTGTCAAGCCAGTGGCTACTCTGCAATTGGCGAGCTGTGTCAAGACAGTGGCTACTCTGCAATTGGCGAGCTGTGTCAAGCCAGTGGCTACTCTGCAATAGGTAAAAGTGTTCACAGGAAAGCCGTGGTCAGCCTATAAGTATCCCCAAAACATGAGTTATTTGCTCTTTAATTCCTGTATCTTAAATGAGGTATTCTTTCTAGAGTTTTATTTTATTCCTGTATCTAATATCATGTTTTATTTGATTCCTCTATCTTATATCATGTTTTATTTGATTCCTGTATCTAATATCATGTTCTATTTGATTCCTTTATCTTATATCAGGTTTTATTTAATTCCTTTATGTTTTATTTTATTCTTGTTTCATATCATGTTGTTTTTTGTTTTTGCATCTTCTATCATGTTTTATTGTATCCCTGTATCTTAATATCAGGTTTTATTTTATTCTTGTATTTTATATCAGGCTTTATTTTATTCCTGTAACTTAAATCAGGTTTTATTTTATTCCAGTATCTTATATCAGGTTTTATTGTATTCCTGTATATTATGTTAGGTTTTATTTTATAATTGTATCTTATATCAGGTTTTTCTATCTCTGTATCTTATATCAGATTTATTTTTATATCTTTATCTTATATCCGGTTTTATTTTTAGGCTTGAATGTTATTCTGTATCGTATATCGGGAATTCATTATAATGTTTTATTGTATTCCTGTATCTTATATCATGTTTTATTTTTAGGGTTGTATGTTATTCCTGTATCGTATGGGGTATTCATTCTGTTTTATTTTATTACTGTATCTTATATCAGGTTTGATTTTGTTCCAATATCTTCATATCAGCTTTTATTGATAGAGTTGTATTTTATTCCTGCACTTTATATTGGGTATTCTTTCTAGAATTTTATTTCATACCATAACGCTGCTCTACACACTACATGTATCTGGTCTGTGTGATTTGTATGGTATACAAATCATTCGTTTGAGAGTCGTCTACCGTAGAAGGATTAGACTTGACTGGGTGTCGCGCATTAACTAACCCCTTGCCCTGTGTGCGGTGTAGTTGTACGCATACACACGTACCATGGTCGAAAGAAGGTGTCCAAACTAACCGATCTCTACACTCCCCCATCTCAACTCACCAGCTCTTTCTCATCTCACCCTCGCTCTCTCAACTCACACCTCCTTCCTCTCCTCACACACTCCTCTCACTCAACCCACCACCTCTCTCCCAACCAAGCCCTTCCTCTCTCTCAGCTCACCCCTTTTCTCTCAATTCACTCCCCTTCTCTTGACTCACCCCTCTTCTCTGAAATCACCGGCTTCTCTCAACTCCCACCCCCCCCCACCCCTCTTCTCTCAAATCACCCGCTTCTCTCAACTCCCACCCTCCCCCCCACCCCTCTTCTCTCAAATCACCCGCTTCTCTCAACTCCCACCCCCCCCCCTTCTCTGAAATCACCCGCTTCTCTCAACTCCCACCCTCTCACCCCTCTTCTCTCAAATTATTTTCCTACTTTCAATTCACCACCCCTATCAACTCACTCCCCTTCGCTCAATTCACCCCCTTTTCTAACCTCACTCTCCTCCTCTCAACTCACTCCCTTCTCTCAGCTCACTCCCCTCCTCTCAACTCACTCCCGTTCTCTCAACTCACTCCCGTTCTCTAAACACACACCCCTTCTCTCAACTAAATCCAGTTCTCTCAACTCACTCCCGTTCTCTCAACTCACTCTCGTTCTCTCAACTCACTCTCGTTCTCTCAACTCACTCCCGTTCTCTCAACTCACTCCCGTTCTCTCAACTCACTCCCGTTCTCTCAACTCACTCTCGTTCTCTCAACTCACTCCCGTTCTCTCAACTCACTCTCGTTCTCTCAACTCACTCCTGTTCTCTCAACTCACTCCCGTTCTCTCAACTCACTCTCGTTCTCTCAACTCACTCCCGTTCTCTCAACTCACTCCCCTTCTCTCAACTCACTCTCGTTCTCTCAACTCACTCCCGTTCTCTCAACTCACTCCCGTTCTCTCAACACACTGCCCTTCTCTCAACTCACTCTCTTCTCTCAACTTACTCCCATTCTCTCAACTCACTCCCCTCTCAACTCACCCCCCCCCTTTCTCTCAGCTTATTCATCTCTCTCAACTCACTTCCTTGCTCTAAACACACTGTCCTCTCAACTCACTCCCCTTCTCTCAACTCACTCCCCTTCTCTCAACTCACACCCTTCTCTCAACTCACTCCCCTTCTCTCAACTCACTCCCCTCTCAACTCACCCCCCCCCCCTTTCTCTCAGCTTATTCATCTCTCTCAACTCACTTCCTTGCTCTAAACACACTGTCCTCTCAACTCACTCCCCTTCTCTCAACTCAGTCTTCTCTCAAATCGCTTCCCTTATCTCAACATACTACCCTCATCAACTCACCACCTCTACTATCAACTCACTCCCTTCTCTCAACTCACTCCCTTTCGCTCAATTCACCCCCTTTTCTAACCTCACTCTCCTCCTCTCAACTCACTCCCTTCTCTCAGCTCACTCCCCTTCTATCAACTCACTCCCTTCTCTCAACTCACTCCCCTTCTCTCAACTCACTCCCCTCCTCTCAACTCACTCCCTTCTCTCAACTCACTCCCTTCTCTCAGCTCACTCCCTTCTCTCAACTCACACCCTTTCGCTCAATTCACCCCCTTCTCTAAGCTCACTCCCCTCCTCTCAACTCACTCCCCTCCTCTCAACTCACTCCCCTCCTCTCAACTCAGTCTTCTCTCAAATCGCTTCCCTTATCTCAACATACTACCCTCATCAACTCACCACCTCTACTATCAACTCACTCCCCTTCTCTCAACTCACTCCCTTTCTCCCACTCCTATCCCCGAGTTATATCTCCACGATCGCTTCTTCCATTTCCCAATCTCGTGTTTGCTTCCCCATCAACAGAATACCACAATAAACGATCACAACCCTCTTCCACCTCATCACTCCCTTCCCACTTCTCCTCCCTATCCCTCCATTCTTGTCTTCCCTCAGCCCTGTTTGTCATCCTCATTCCCACAACATAAATCCGGTAGCGCGTCCTCGCCTCCCCCAACCAATGAAAGCTAGGAACGTAGATCGACTGTAGTGGCATTCGTCGTCCGCCGCCGAGAGCGAGGTCTTTTATTGCTCGTTAGGCCGACTAATTCGTGCGTGAAATGAGCAAGAAACCTGCCGGGTATTTATAGGTACGTGTACTTAGCACTTGAATTATCTCCCATTGTACGTTCCGTTCTGGGTTTTATTTCTTCTCAAACCCACCAACATATACACACACCCTTACGGATGGATAAGATGAGGGATATTCAACCAAACTGGAGCTAAATATTAACATGAAGAAAACCAAGCAGTTTAAAACAAAGAGCCAGTCATGATCAGAGATGAGGCACTGGTGGGAGTGGATCTTTACACATTTGGGCAGCACCGATAGTTCTTCAGGGGGCACGGAGGCACATGTAAGGGCTAGGATTGGAAATACAAAGTCAGTATTCCTGTTGCTGAACAATGTATGGCAATCCTGGGAAATTAAGAGTGAGACCAAGTTTAAATTGTTTAATTCCAATGTCATGTAGATAACAGAAACTTGAGGTACGACAAAGACAATACAAAGGAAAACTCCTGTCCTGTGTCAATAACCGTCTACAGAGGATAACGGGTACAGGCTGGCAGGATGTGGTGAGGAATGAAGACCTATTGGAAAGGAGCCAGCATACGATCAGTAGAGCAACAGATAAACGCAGAAAATGAAGTTGGATAGGAAATCACCACCAAACGTGGTCAGACAGGCCCTAACATGGAATTCACAGGAGAAAATGAAGAGAGGTAGACCTGGAAACTCCTGGAAAAGATACTGAAAACGAACATGTTCCCTGGACCTGAACTGGAAAGAGGCAGGAAGGGCAGCTCAAGTCGAACTTGTTGGAGGAGGGTTGTCAATGGCTTATGCCCCGAAAGGAGCGAAGGGAGTTGTTAATGGTGATAATGAAATATGAGTGTGTGTAAATGTGTGTTTTGTTTTTATCCCATGTGCGATGCTGAAGAGAAATGTGGCTACATGGCTAATTACCTCGCCATGTCATTAAATGGATACAGGTACCGTCACTGAATAATATGTTCTGGCACAAGCTTCAATGGGAAGGTCAACTTCTGTAGTAGTTTGTCTGGTTCGTATAGAGCGAATATTAAGTCATGGAAAATTATATATACAGGTATACGAGGTAATCTTTCTTGAACGCCACAGTCCACCGGACTAAATAGGGGCCTGGCTTACATTCTTCTTCTTCTTAGTTCTTAGTCGTCCTGTAATTCTACAGGGACAGATGCCCACAGGCAGATCTCAGCTCTGGTATGAGCTTGACGTAGTCGGGAGAAGGGCTTCCTGTTTAGCGGGCTAGGCTGGAGCAACTTAATACTCCGCTGCGTTGGGACAGTACACAGTAGAATGAATTTACGCAGTAAAATGAACGTACACAATAGAATGGAATTACAGAAATTGTTAGAAAACACCAAAAACAACATCAACATTAATATAAAGAGTTCTTTAAGTGGAATCGAACACCAATCGTATTCTGGAAGACACACATGTCTACAAATCATTTAAAATACGAAGTTTTACACTTGAAGAGGCCGGTCCAAAAAGAGGTGGAAGGACAACATAAAAGAATGGACCAATCTCCGACCAGAAGAGGCACAGGCAGCGGCCGCTGACAGAGAATGGTGGCGTGGGGTTGTGAGGATGTCTGCATGTGTGCCCCAACGACCTCACCGGTTACGGGATGACCTGACCTGATCTGACACATGAAATACCAAAGGTGGCAGGAAAACAGATATATGAGAAGTAATGAGAAGCATATGGCTTCACTCGTAATGATACTTTTCGGTCCCCATTCATGCGGATCGTCCTGGATAAGTTAATGACCTTCACTAAAGCGTTTACACCATCTTAAAAACAGAGCGCATGAAAACAGGTACCTCCTAAATCCTCGCAGACATAAGTATGGTTTAGTTCAACCTGAACACAAACTAAAGAACAACCGACTTTATGACTAAAATGTTCTCACCAGGGACGGAGGAGGTGAGACTTACTAACACATTTCAGCGATTTAAATCAAAATCGTTATATCAATTTCCTCGAGAAGCTGTAAAGAAGCGTACAAGGCCTTGAGTCGACTGTTGTCTTCGTTAGAGTCATTGAAGTTGTGGCCTGAAGATGAACGAGAAAGAAGAAGAAGAAAAAGAATAAGATATCAATTTCGCTAGACCTAACACGTATTTTTAGGCCTGACACGTATTTTTAGGCCTGACACGTATTTTTAGGCCTGAACCTGGATATAACATCGAACTAAGAACATTGGTAATTATTGGTTGGTTGGTTGGTTGGGTTAGTGATACTTCTTCTTCTTCTTCGTACGCAGTCAGACAGTAACCATTATTTTTTCGAAAAACGTGGCGGTCATCCTGAGGCTGTCGACACTGCCATAGAGCTTGTCTTGCAGTTCCACTGGTGATGGCCACATCTGCTCTCTCTGAGCCTCGTATGTCGGGCAGTTCTGCAGCAGATGTTCAGCGGTCATTTTACCGGTACCGCACGGGCATTCGTCGGTACCACCTATCTTTAATTTGTTGAATAGGCGGTACCTCAGTCTATTGTGGCCAGTGCGAAGTCTGAAGACAACGACCTGCTCTCTTCTGTTCAACTGGTAATAGGCATCGTTTTTGGTGTAACCAGTATGTTCGGTTTCCCATTTGGTCATGTATCTGGCTTTGATAAGCCGTTTTGACTCTTCGTACGTCAGTCTGTCTGCCTCCTCGTTGCCTTGGATGTTGCAGTGTGATGGGACCCACTGTACCACTACCCTTTTTGGTGCGGACTGCTGGCACAATTTGCAGAGTGCTGCTCTTAAATCATTAAGCTCAGTGTTTTTCTGGCTTTTTAGCGCTGTGACTACGGCGAGAGCATCTGTAAGCAGGACTATATGGCTTTCATTTTCTTTGTGTGTCACCATTTCTTCCACTGCCGCCCTCAGTGTCTCTGCCTCCGCTCTGAAATTGCTTATGTACTTACCAGAAGCGAATGACAGTGTTATTTTTCTGCCATTTGGTAGGTTCAGGAATGCTCCTGCCCCTCCGTTCTGTGTAGTGTTTGTTACAGAACCGTCAGTGTATGCATGGGTCCAGTCCATGCTTGGGTAGTTTTTCGATATAAAGCTTAGGGTAGTATCTCTCCTTTCTTTTTCAGTCTGGCAGTTTTTGTTTCCAATACCTGGTATATTTTCTACCACCTCTGGAAATATATCCTGCCTCCAGGTAGGTTTTCGTACAGTAGTGATGGGTTTTGGTGTTGTTAGTGCGTTTATGGGATCTTCGTGCATCTTTGCTTTGGCTATTTCTGCAAAGTTTCTCCGCTTTAGTTTCCCATTTCCCAAATTGTTTAGTCTCTGGTGCATTGGATGGTCAGTCAGTCTTCGGAGTTTCTCTGACTGCAGCTGGGCTCTGCAGTCTCTTCTATCGGTCATGGATTGCAGTTTTGTAATCTTTTCCAGTTCTACAATTGGCGTTGACTTCATGCCTCCTGTTATAACTCTCATGGCTTGGTTTTGAAGTTTGCTAACTTTATCGAAGTTCGCCTTTGCTGCTGTTGTCCATGCCGCAATGCCATACTCGAGAACTGGTCTCACTCTTCCAGTGTACAGTTTCTTTAGTATGCTTTCGTCTGCTCCCCAGCTTGTGCCAGCAAGTTTCCTCATGATTGCCATTATTTCTCCGGCTCTCATTCGGTTTCTCTCGATCTGACTTTTCCATGTCATGCGCCGATCAAATGTGACCCCCAGATAGTTTGGGTTGTCGTTTGGCTGCAGGAATTTGCCATTTAAACTTAATTTGGTATTTTGGGGTTTGATTGAAAGCGAGAATATTGTGCATGTGGTTTTCTCCTCGTTTATTTTGACCAGCCATGAGTTCGCCCACTCTTCCAGCGATGTTAGGGCCTGCTGCATCCGATTTCTTGCTATGGTGAGATTCTTTTCAGAGGCCCACATAGCCAGATCGTCTGCAAACATTGAGCTATGGACTCTTCTTGGTATATTCTCTGTAATGTCGTTTATATACACCAGGAAGAGTGTGGGTGACAGTACTCCCCCTTGGGGTACTCCCTGCTCGAGTGTCACCTTTTTGCTCATCTGCCCTTGTACTTGGACTCTGGCCGTTCTGTTTTTGAGGTAGTGGTTGATCCACTTGTACATTTTCCCACAAACATCACTTCTCCTTAGCTTGGCTCTAAGTCCGTCTTTCTAGACTTTGTCAAATGCCTTCTCCAGGTCCACCCAAACAGCTACTGTGTGTTTCTGTGCCTGGTAGGCATCTTCTATTTCCTGGGCTATGAGGATGAACTGGTCCTCAGTGGATCTGTGCTGTCTAAAGCCGGCTTGCTGTGGAATTAGTATTCGTTTTTCTTCCAGAAGCCACATCAGTCTGGTGTTTATCATACGGGTTAGTGATACAATGACCAGTGGATATTGTCCATTGGTTCAATGCCATATAGTGGTATCTGCAAGTGTTTGTTAGCTGGTGTTTAGTTTCGGTACAAAGTGTTCCATTTGTCTTGTCTCGGAGGAAGAAGCTCGTTCCAAACGCCGGCAAGCGCCAAACATTCAAGAAGATTTGGTTATTATTAGAATTGAGATTAGAAAGATATTATGCCGAAGACGGATGTGCCGACCGAAAGGTGCAAATATCGCAGTCAAGCTGTAAACTAGCGACACAGCGCATTTCGTTCTCCGAACTACATCCTGCTTCTTGTTCAGTGCTTGGTAGTGGGAGATTGAGAACGAGCACAGAAGAAAAAGAAGGAAGATAATGGGTGGGGGTGGGGGAGGGGTAGAAATAATATGAAGAAGGAAGAAAACAAGAAAACTTTAATAAAACACGCGGAATGTGTTATGATTGGGACACCTGAACTATTAAGAAGGTGAACTGTATTCCAATACAGTGTCAGCCATCCGGTGAAGTGGATAACAATGTTACAGGTTACCCGAATGTCAACAGTACCTTAATAGCTAGGGTTACTGAAGTTGGTACTGATAGAGGATACAGCATCCTTTTGTATATGTTATTTCCTTAAATCACTTTCGTATACTGTTATTTATGTTGTAATATTACTTTGGTTATGATACACATGACATGGTTCTTCTTCACGCCCCCTTCTCAACTCTTTCAACCTAATTGGCCCTTGAACAGCCGTCATGGGTTGATCCACCGTAAATCGAATCTTTATTCTCCATAGGCGCCCTGTTACCATCTTTCTCACGTGCCCAAAGAAACTACATTTTTAATTTGTTTCTTTTTTATACGAGTGGAGCACACCTTATTGTATGCATGTCAAACATCTAAAACAACGAAAAAGGTAGACTTTCATGAATTGGTGCGTGCGCAGAATAGATCAATTTAAGTGGTATGATAAGATCACTAATGGGGAACTGTTGCAAAGAACCAGTCCTATTTCAATGTAGCATGATGTGAGGAGATCGTGTTGAGTAGGACAACATTAACCCAACCAACGGAAACCATTACAAGACAGAGTCTGTCCTGGAATCCCCAAGTCAAGAGACGTAGGTGGTAACTAAAACACGCAGGGAGAAAATGGCTCGAGACACACGTAAAGGAAACGGGGGGGTGGGGGGCATAGACAGGGCTAGAACGGATGGACTAAGACAGGAATGGATGTGTTGAAAACATGTGCTCCACAGGGAACATAAAAGTTGTGATTTATGGAATAAGGTGGTTTTTGAGCTTTTGTCAAACCAAGACGACTACTCCACACTCAGCAGTCCTTTGGCTTATGTAAATAGTGGGCTATACGACCTCATGGATGGAACAGCCTTTAAACCGCCTTCTTAATCACTTCCTTATATAGGGCATGCTCTTGTTGTGGTAATGTGAATGCTCTTCTGTGGTAGTGTAAATGCTCTTCTGTGGTAGTGTAAATGCTCTTGTTGTGGTAGTGTGAATGCTCTTGTGTGGTAGTGTGAATGCTCTTGTTGTGGTAATGTGAATGCTCTTGTTGTGGTAGTGTGAATGCTCTTGTTGTGGTAGAGTAAATGCTCTTTTTGTGGTAGTGTGAATGCTCTTGTTGTGATAATGTGAATGTTCTTGTTGTGGTAGTGTGAATGCTCGTGTTGTGGTAGTGTGAATGCTCTTGTTGTGGTAGTGTGAATGCTCTTGTTGTGGTAATTTGAATGATCTTGTTGTGGTAGTGTGAATGCTCTTGTGTGGTAGTGTGAATGCTCTTGTTGTGGTAGTGTGAATGTATTTGTTGTGGTAGTGTGAATGCTTTTGTGTGGTAGTGTCTATGCTCTTGTGTGGTAGTGTGAATGCTCTTGTGGGGTAGTGTGAATGCTCTTGTGGTAGTGTGAATGCTCTTGTGTGGTAGTGTCCATGCTCTTGTGTGGTAGTGTCCATGCTCTTGTGTGGTATTGTCCATGCTCTTGTGTGGTAGTGTCCATGCTCTTGTGTGGTATTGTCCATGCTCTTGTGTGGTATTGTCCATGCTCTTGTGTGGTATTGTCCATGCTCTTGTGTGGTATTGTCCATGCTCTTGTGCGGTAGTGTCCATGCTCTTGTGTGGTAGTGACCATGCTTTTTGTGTGGTAGTGGCCATGCTCTTGTGTGGTAGTGTGAATGTTCTTGTGTGGTAGTGACCATGCTCTTGTGTGGTAGTGTGAATGTTCGTGTGTGGTAGTGACCATGCTCTTGTGTGGTAGTGTGAATGTTCTTGTGTGGTAGTGACCATGCTTTTGTGCGGTAGTGTCCATGCTCTTGTGTGGTAGTGGCCATGCTCTTGTGTGGTAGTGTCCATGCTCTTGTGTGGTAGTGTCCATGCTCTTGTGTGGTAGTGTCCATGCTCTTGTGTGGTAGTGTCCATGCTCTTGTGTGGTAGTGTCCATGCTCTTGTAGTGCCCATGCTCTTGTGTGGTAGTGTCCATGCTCTTGTGTGGTAGTGTCCATGCTCTTGTGTGGTAGTGTCCATGCTCTTGTAGTGTCCATGCTCTTGTAGTGCCCATGCTCTTGTGTGGTAGTGTCCATGCTCTTGTAGTGCCCATGCTCTTGTGTGGTAGTGTCCATGCTCTTGTGTGGTAGTGTGAATGCTCTTGTGGGGTAGTGTGAATGCTCTTGTGGTAGTGTGAATGCTCTTGTGTGGTAGTGTCCATGCTCTTGTGTGGTATTGTCCATGCTCTTGTGTGGTAGTGTCCATGCTCTTGTGTGGTATTGTCCATGCTCTTGTGTGGTATTGTCCATGCTCTTGTGTGGTATTGTCCATGCTCTTGTGTGGTATTGTCCATGCTCTTGTGCGGTAGTGTCCATGCTCTTGTGTGGTAGTGACCATGCTTTTTGTGTGGTAGTGGCCATGCTCTTGTGTGGTAGTGTGAATGTTCTTGTGTGGTAGTGACCATGCTCTTGTGTGGTAGTGTGAATGTTCGTGTGTGGTAGTGACCATGCTCTTGTGTGGTAGTGTGAATGTTCTTGTGTGGTAGTGACCATGCTTTTGTGCGGTAGTGTCCATGCTCTTGTGTGGTAGTGGCCATGCTCTTGTGTGGTAGTGTGAATGTTCTTGCATGGCAGTATACATGCTCTTGTGTGGTAGTGTCCATGCTCTTGTGTGGTAGTGTCCATGCTCTTGTGTGGTAGTGTCCATGCTCTTGTGTGGTAGTGTCCATGCTCTTGTGTGGTAGTGTCCATGCTCTTGTAGTGCCCATGCTCTTGTGTGGTAGTGTCCATGCTCTTGTGTGGTAGTGTCCATGCTCTTGTGTGGTAGTGTCCATGCTCTTGTAGTGCCCATGCTCTTGTGTGGTAGTGTCCATGCTCTTGTAGTGCCCATGCTCTTGTGTGGTAGTGTCCATGCTCTTGTGTGGTAGTGTCCATGCTCTTGTGTGGTAGTGTCCATGCTCTTGTGTGGTAGTGTCCATGCTCTTGTAGTGTCCATGCTCTTGTGTGGTAGTGTCCATGCTCTTGTGTGGTAGTGTCCATGCTCTTGTGTGGTAGTGTCCATGCTCTTGTAGTGTCCATGCTCTTGTAGTATCCATGCTCTTGTGTGGTAGTGTCCATGCTCTTGTGTGGTAGTGGCCATGCTCTTGTGTGGTAGTGTCCATGCTCTTGTGTGGTAGTGTCCATGCTCTTGTGTGGTAGTGTCCATGCTCTTGTGTGGTAGTGTGAATGCTCTTGTGTGGTAGTGTCCATGCTCTTGTTTGGTATTGTCCATGCTCTTGTGTGGTATTGTCCATGCTCTTGTGTGGTATTGTCCATGCTCTTGTGTGGTATTGTCCATGCTCTTGTGTGGTCGTGTCCATGCTCTTGTGTGGTATTGTCCATGGTCTTGTGTGGTAGTGTCCATGCTCTTGTGTGGTATTGTCCATGCTCTTGTGTGGTAGTGACCATGCTCTTGTGTGGTAGTGGCCATGTTCTTGTGTGGTAGTGCCCATGCTCTTGTGTGGTAGTGTCCATGCTCTTGTAGTGTCCATGCTCTTGTGTGGTAGTGTGAGTGGTCTTGTTGTGGTAGTGTGAATGCTCTTGTGTGATAGTGTGAATGCTCTTGTGTGGTAGTGTGAATGCTCTTGTTGTGGTAGTGTCAATGATCTTGTGTGGTAGTGTCAATGCTCTTGTAGAGCCCATGCTCTTGTGTGGTAGGGTCCATGCTCTTTCAGTGTTCATGCTCTTATGTGGTAGTGTCCATGCTCTTGTGTGGTAGTGTCCATGCTCTTGTAGTGTCCATGCTCTTGTGTTGTAGTGTCCATGCTCTTGTAGTGTCCATGCTCTTGAGTAGTAGTGTCCATGCTCTTGTGTGGTAGTGTCCATGCTCTTGTGTGGTAGTGACCATGCTCTTGTGTGGTAGTGACCATGCTCTTGTGCGGTAGTGTCCATGCTCTTGTGTGGTAGTGTCCATGCTCTTGTGTGGTAGTGTCCATGCTCTTGTAGTGTCCATGCTCTTGTGTGGTAGTGGCCATGCTCTTGTAGTGTCCATGCTCTTGTGTGGTAGTGTCCATGCTCGTGTGTGGTAGTGACCATGCTCTTGTTGTGGTAGTGTGAATGCTCTTGTGCGGTAGTGACCATGCTCTTGTGCGGTAGTGACCATGCTCTTGTGTGGTAGTGACCATGCTCTTGTGCGGTAGTGTCCATGCTCTTGTGTGGTAGTGACCATGCTCTTGTGTGGTAGTGTCCATGCTCTTGTGCGGTAGTGTCCATGCTCTTGTGTGGTAGTGACCATGCTCTTGTGCGGTAGTGTCCATGCTCTTGTGTGGTAGTGTCCATGCTCTTATGTGGTAGTGACCATGCTCTTGTGTGGTAGTGACCATGCTCTTGTGGGGTAGTGACCATGCTCTTGTGTGGTAGTGACCATGCTCTTGTGTGGTAGTGACCATGCTCTTGTGTGGTAGTGACCATGCTCTTGTATGGTAGTGTGAATGTTCTTGCATGGCAGTATACATGCTCTTGTTGGGGTACTGCCCATGCCAGGTACTGTGCATGCTGTTATCTGAATGACACACATGGTCTCTCCTCTCCCCCTCCCCTCCCCCCGTGCACATGTCATTATCGTAGCCAAGGATCTCCAATCTCCCGAGCATGCCCTTTCTAGTACTTTCTTGTACCCATTTTTGTCCAGACTTTTCTCATCCTCTCGTATTGTGAGCTTATGTTGTCTGTACTCTGTAGATTTCATAATAAAGATGCATGGAAGTAACGTGTTAAATTGAGTGTGACGTGTCACTAATGGATAAATAATCGCAACGATAAGTGAAACACAGAAACAAGAAAGCTGGATGGGTAGACAAACACACGGACGGACGGATAGATGGATGGATGTATTCTGTTATGTGAGATAGATATACCACTTTAAATATTGACGAAGAAATGGACAGACAGACAGATGGATATTTATATATATATCGAAACTTTTTGAACACACTTTGTATGCATATATATATATATACACACACACACACATATATATATACATACATACATACATACATACATACATACATACATACATACATACATACATACACACGCATACAAAGTGTGTTCAAAAAGTACCGACCATAGTTTTTCTTCGGAAACAAATGAAGCAAAATATTTGGTGAAGTCCTTCAGCAGGGAGGTATAGGGGACCGTCATGCACACGCGTGAATTTATTCCCGCCCGCAGATTGTGTCTGTCGCTGGCAGTCAGCCTATCTATTAAGTGTAGTGAGGATCCGTCGGGTTTTCAATCACCACCAAATGGTGAAAAAGAATTGAGCAATTGTGATAAAAATCGAGACATTACCCATGTGGATACCATTCGAAACATTCAACATTCTTTCGGTGACGATTCCATGAGCATCACACAAATTAAGGAATGGTACAATAGCTTCAAAGGTGGCCGCACATCGGCGGAGAGCGGATCATGTTCCGGTAGGCCCTCAGCAAGCCCACATGATAGGTTATTGACCAAGTACGGACCTTGGTTTTATATAGCCGTCGTGTCACCATTCGAGAACAAGTGGAGAAGTGGGGATAACCATTGGTTCGGTAGACATTTGAGCGAGCATTTGGCTATGCGGAGAGTGTCCGCAAAATTCATCACGATAAGACATTATACAGAATGCGACTATCCAGCCGTACTCCATTGCCAAAGAGGTCTTCCTGAGATGCATCCAATAATTACAGGAGCGTTGGGTGAAGTGTGTAGAGTCCCAAGCATAGCACTTTGAAGGGGACTGTGGTTTCAAACCTCCAGATGAGTAATTGTATTTTTCCTGCCCAAAGGTCGGATAATTTTTGAACACATCTCGTAGATAGATTGGTGGATGAATTGATTGATTGATTGATAGATGGAGATAAATAGATAGATAGATAGATAGATAGATAGATAGATAGATAGATAGATAGATAGATAGATAGATAGATAGATAGATAGATAGATAGATAGATAGATAGATAGATAGATAGATAGATAGATAGATAGATAGATAGATAGATAGATAGATAGATAGATAGATAGATAGATAGATAGATAGATAGATAGATAGATAGATAGATAGATAGATAGATAGATAGATAGATAGATAGATAGATAGATAGATAGATAGATAGATAGATAGATAGATAGATAGATAGATAGATAGATAGATAGATAGATAGATGAGGGGTTGGATGTATCATAAAGATCGTTAGCTCTGACTGCATTCTATATAGTAGATTATGTTTGATGGATGGATGGATGTGGAGAGACAGAACCGAACTAGTGACAGCGATGTAACCAGAATTAGCCACGCATTAGAAGGAAAGACTGAAAAAATAAAGCACGTAAAATTACTAATAAAAAAAGTAACAGATTTATGTCATAATAGTATAAACAGGAAGAATTAAGAAAACATGAAAGAACAGAAAAATTAAAGAATGAATGGAGAAAGACAGAAATCCTAGGAATGGTTTAACACCAGACAGGAAATGAAAACAAGGGAGGTAAGCGACTCAGGACAGATTTTCCTTAGAGATAATGTCAGCGAGCTTTATGTTTAAAGGGACACAATAAAATGTGGCCCTTCAAAACACATTAGTTTCTGTCTTACTTTTTTTTATGGGGAGGAAGAATGGGGGGGGGGGGCGCTCTGCGCCCTTCAGACTGTGAAACATATACTCAGAACCTCGGTGGATTTTCGCTGTTGGAAGGAAAATTTATGTACAGTGACGTGAAACAAATTGCAATTTGAAAATTAAATGTCTTCTCTGTGAAAATACGGTGCAATGCCAGGGGAAGAAGTCATGTGATGGTGGCCAGGCTGCTTTTTATTTTTTGTTTTAAATTTGCTTTGAGTTGTTTGAAGTATGAGTCATACCAAGTTGTTCAGCATTCAGTGTTTCGAATTTCTTTATTTACATGTAGTGGACTTTTTTGTGTGTAAATTTAGAATTAAATATTATCAGAAATACTTAGAAGGCTAACAGACACTCAGCAGGATTTTGAACAACTTCAATGCTCGATCGCTCTCTCTCTCCCTCTCTTTCTGTCCCTCTCCCTCTCTCTCCCCCTCTTCTCTCTCTCTCTCTCTCCTCTCTCTCTCTCTCTCTCTCTCTGTATATCTTGTGTGAGAAGGAAAGATAGAGACGGAGGTCGAATGAGCCGACCAATGATGGGTGTGCCTGGTCTGATAATCTAACTTACGTTAAAAAGAAAACATTGCCACTGCAAACAAAAGTATTCAATTTTTCTTAGAGTTTGGTTAGGTTAAACCACATAAAATGTTGGGCCTTTACTCGACTATATAGAGTATCGGATCTGTATTCAACTATATAGAGTATCAGATATATACTCGGCTATATAAAGTGACGGGTCTGTACTCCACCATATGGAGTGATGGACCTATACTCCACCATATAGAGTGATGGATCTATACTCCACCATATAGAGTGATGGACCTATACTCCACCATATAGAGTGATGGATCTGTACTCCACCATATAGAGTGATGTACCTATACTCCAGCATATAGAGTGATGGACCTATACTCCACCATATAGAGTGATGGATCTATACTCCACCATATAGAGTGATGGACCTATCCTCCACCATATAGACACCATATAGAGAGACGGACCATTACTCCACCATATATAGTAATGACCTCTACTCCATCATATAGAGTGATGGAGCTGTATTCCACGATATAGAAGGACCGACCTATACTCCACCATATGGATGACGGGCAAATGGTGGTATCTATTAACCTTTAATATGCGTCACGTTAAATGTCACTATGAAGAAGTATTTACGAGACATGCCAGATCTGCATTTGAAAGAAAATATCACAGAATCAACAAATGAATACTTCGAAGGAGTGTTCTAACAAACATGTCAACTGTAATGGTAACCCCCATGCTCCTACTGATGTCAAAATAATACAAATACAACTGATCTAGCGTGTTCTCTTATTTTGAACATGTTGATGACAAATGTGTTTTCTGCTCTAAAATCGCATAAACAAATGTGTTTTCTGCTCTAAAAATGTAGAAATCGCATTAACAAATGTGCTTTCACTTTAAAGACGTAAAAATTTCATTTAAAAATTGTTTTCGCTTTAAAACTAAAAATCCCATTGACAAATGCGCTTTCACTTTTGAAATGAAAAGTTTCATTGGAAAATGTCTTTTCAACAATAAAATGTTAAAAAATGGACATGTATTTTCGCCTCTAAAAATGAACTTCTTTGAATCCCGAAATCTTTTTACACATAAAAATTATTTATTTATTTGTTCACCCGTTCTGGTCGTTTTCCTGGCACGGACGTTTCAATGTTACAGTTTCCTGAAGACTTGTGAAGCGGCAATCGCCGTCTGTTGGTCACGTGAAACCTGTCATACATCATCGTGTGTTCTGGAACTTCAGCTTCGTACTTTGTCTAACCCCTCTGTGTTTGTTGTTTTGCCAGCGAAGACTTTTTCCTGTTTTTTTAGTATAATTTTTTTGGTGGGTAAATGAAATAAAAAGTTATATTTTCTTTATCTTTTTTTATATTATTATATTATTTATTTTTTTGTGTGTGTGTTCACCTATTTGATATCAGCTAACGTGGCTTTCTTTACATTCCTACTTGTATGTCTTTACGGATGAAGTGAATATTATATTTGTGTTGAAATGTTGACACGTTTGAACGCAGCTAGGTACAATTTTGATAAATATGTTCCGGTGTTTATCTATCTATGGGTGTCTTTTTTTTTCTATACCTGTTGTGGAGTGCGAAAAAAATCCATCTAATGGTAACGATGAAAACAAATTAGTTGTATTCTCGGCCGTCTAAGCATACACATAGATACACCACGCCCATATACACATAGATACACCGTACTCATACATACATATAAATAAACCATATACATATATATACACCATGCCCATATACATATAGATACACCGTACTCATATAGATACATACAGATAAACCATATGCATATATACACACCATACCCATGTAGATATAGATACACCATGCACATATATATATATATAGATACACCATGCACATATACATATAGATACCCTCATACATATAGATGCATCATACCCATATACATATAGATACACAACAGCCCATATGCATATAGCTACATGCATAGCTTATATGTATGTGGTGGTCGAGAGGTAAGGCATTGCAAAGAAAGTGATGAAGTGAAACAACAGGGGTTGAGTCCCGCAGGTTTTGAACGAACCCTGGTCTCAAGGGGAATGGGACCAGATTATCTGGATCCTGGATTACATCCAGTCGTCTGGACTTATCATCTGACCACTGGTCCCGTTTTGCTCTGGATCAGAGAGGGGAGTCGATAACCAGCGCAGTTGCTTCCTCATTATAATCCAAATACAGTTCAAGTTATATCATCGAGACCAAAAAAACGTCGGATGGTGTCGTTAGCAACGCTTGCTATGTAATATCAGTTCAGTTCAAGTGCCATCTCCGCATCGAAGGTCGGCTGCAATGGATCTCTTGCCGTAATGGTGTAATCCGAAATGCTTTTTCCAGTCCATCTCCTGATGTTATTCACCCACTTAAAATGTTGTCTTCCTCTTGAACAACTGCCTTCCACCCTACCCTGCAGTATGGTCTTCAACAAGGAGGTATGTCTTGTTATAATACCCAAATAACGAAACCGTATAACTCTGATTTTGGTCATTAATTCTCTTTTTACCCCCAACTTTTTCAAAACCTCCAAATTTGTATTTTTCTTTCCAATAAATGCGACCCAATCTTCTTTATACCCAAATTTCGAAGGATTAAATATTATTTTCCAACTTGTTATTCATTGTGCAATGTTTCTGTGCCATAAAGTAGTGACGAGTATACATAACACCTGACAATTCTCATTATCAAATTCGGATTTATCTGTTTGGATGTCAGTATGTGTCGCATGTTGTGGAATACCAACTTGGTTATGCCTATTCTCTTTCCGATTTCTTTTTCACAGCTGCCTTCTCCCTTTATAATATGACCTAGATAAGAGAAAGTATGTACCTGTCCAAGTTACTGATCTTTTATTTTCATCTGCATAAACGGTTTGTTGTCACTTTTCCCAGTTATCATAGTCTTTATTTTCTTTATGTTTGTGCTCAATCCAAACTCTTGACTTATTTTGTCTATTGTTGTCACAGGCTCCTGCAATTCTTGCTCACTTTTTGCCATCAAAACTGTATCATCCGCAGATCTAAGATCATTGATTGCCACTCCCCAAATGAAAAACCCTGGCATTCCCTCTATATGTTTAAATATTTATATTTATTTGAATGTGTGTGTGTGTGTGTAAATAGGTAGGACGATAAACAGACCATACCCATATATATGTATGAACACAATGTCGATTTGAAAATTTTTGCCTTTGATGAGTTAATTTCATTAATGTGCAAGATTTACACATGAGCTTCATATTTTCTTAAAGCTTGGGATGTCGTTTAGATGATGTGTCATTAGTCACCATCCCGGTCCACACACAAACGCCAACGTCGCACAAGTTGTTGCGTCCAGTCGATGAAAAAAAGCAGACTTCTCGGCGCGCGCAGCTGCTTGCACCTCCTTGTCAGAAGCGTAACGTTGTCCCTTGAGGTGTTCCTTCAGCTTCGAGAAGAGGAAGAAGCCACAAGGGGCCAGATCGGAGGAGTACGATGGGTGCAGTAAAGCGTCGTCAAACTTTGGACGCTCCATTGCAGCCACTGTTTGTCGGCTCGTGTATGGTCGAGCACTGCCGTGTTGAAGAACTGCGTTCTTGCTCACACGAACACGCAGCAATGCTGCTCGAAGTTTCTGCAGTTTTCACATATCGATTGGAAATTATGGTATTGCCGTGCTCCAAAAAGTCAGTGTGGACTACGCCCTTGCAGTCCCAAAAGATGGTCATCACCACTTTCCGAACCGAGGGGACGACCTTGAATTTGTTAGGGGTAGGTTAAACCTTATGCCTGTTTGTACTCCATAGACTTGCGCATGTTTTCTAGGTCATAACTATTAATCGATGAGTCGTCACCACTGACAATTCGGCGAATAAAAGCATCGTCTACCTGTTCATATCACGTAAGAAGTTCATGACACACCTGCTGTTGGCGTTGTTTCCTATCCGATGACAGCATGCGAGGGACGAATCGCATAGGATCCATCCAGTAGGGCATTGGATAATGTGATGGACTCGCTCAATTAAAAGCATACGCTTTCCGGCGATATCTTTCTCCTTGACACGGAAGATTGGCACGAACCAATTAGTCCACTCCAGCTAGGTCGTCCAATGCGAGCCTTGTCATGCAGGTTCGGCGGGGCTGGATTGTCGTGTCCACCTCTTTACAGTCCGTGTCCACCTCTTGACAATACTGACTTCCACACAGGCTTCATCATATACATCTGTCATTCTTCTATGCATGTCGATGGGCACACAACCTTCCACTGTCAGGAATTCAATCACAGCACGTTGCTTCAACAGTATTTCCGTGTAGGTCGCCATTTATTGTCTGCTGTGTGCATGCGTCACGTTCCTGTCGCATCCCATTATATGCCCCTATTTCATTAGAGATTATTTTCACGCTGTAATACGTGGGTCTGAGCACAGATGGCATAGTAATTGCGCTGGGGTAAAAATATTCAATTCACCCTCGTTTGTGTGTGTATATATATATTAGAGAAGCTAATTGCAGCTGAAAGCAGATGCAGCAAAGATCAAATCAAAACCTCTTTAAAGGCAAACATAAACAAAACAAACGTATTGGCCACCGACAAAACAAGATGCCAACATATATTCAAATTCGGGGGTGTGGAAATAGAACATGTCACAAACTTCGAGCACCTGAGTGCCAGAATCGGCAACAAGGGTGACTGCTCAAATGAAATCAGGAGATTGGCAATGACAATTCAGAGGCTACACAGCCCATGGAAACTATGGCAGAATACCAGCAAGTCAACAAAAGTGAACATTTTGAGAATCTGTGTTATTCCTGTGGCAGAATGCGGCTACGAAATATGGACAGTTAACCTCAAGGAAGAGATTTGAGTCCTTCGAGTCAAAATGTTATAGAACAGTCTTCAGAATACCAAGGACCGAAAATAAGAATACATTCGACAAGAGTTGGGCATAGAAAAGAACTTGTTCATAAATTCCATCATGAACAAAAAAAGTTAATACTTTGGCCACATCAAAAGACAACAGTCTTGAGAGAACGATAATGGAAGGTATGTTGAGAGAGAGAGAGACTCACGGCATGTCCGCCTTTGCAGACACACCATTCTTATAAATATATATCCACCCACACATGTATATATATCCACATATGTAGACACACCATGTCCATTCATAATTGAAGGAAATACTTCATATCTAGTATAGACATTTTGTAAGAAGTGACTAAGAAAGGTTGGGCATGGGGCTGAGAATTCCATCATGTAGACGTTTTCAGCCACAACAACTTGAACAGATACAGAAAGGTCAACGTTTGATGACATGTATTTGTTAACTACGTGTACTCCAGAGGGAGCTCAGCAGCTTTTGATTATTTGTTGGATTTATAAATGACCTCGTCCCTTCTCCGGTTACTAGAAACAGTCGTTGTCACGAGAAGTTCAGCAAGAGCCTAGCCTTGTACTCTCTGTTTGATACTGTCATTAACGATTGTTGGTATTGTACTAGACTAATTTGGGTATTGCCATAGACTTTTGGGTACTGCCAGAGACTACGTTAAACAAAAGTCTCTATGTTTGCTATTGTCAGAGATTATCTTATGATTTAACAGACATTATAGTTGAGTACTGTCAAAGATTATGTTGGATACTCTAAAAAATATTCTAGGCGCTGTCAGAGACTACATTAGTCACTGTTAGAAACTTTGTTGGATACTGTCAGAGATTATGTTAGCCACTGTCGGATACTATAGTACTCTAATGTACTATGTACTTTTAGGTACTATGGTTGGTACTTTCAGGTTCTATGTTGCGTACTCCTTAATAGCATTTAGTTCGAATGTAATGTTCAACCTCATTTCTACCCCCGACTAAGACATAATTTGGAACATTTTCCCATTTCATTTAATGGATCCCCTGAAATCAATCCGCGGACTCCTAGGAGTTCATTGACCCCATATTAAGTACACCTTATATAAACATACCACACCTCTATGTCAACTGCAAAAAGACGAACGTCAAAGCCAGACACATTTTCACAATGAATTTTAAAACAAGGGGAGATACGAGAATCGTTTGCCTAGATTCAGGGCTTAAGACTGTCAAAACACGACGTATCGCGCTTAATCGTTTTGCCACCAGCATCATACGAACGCAGACGTTGGTCTTGGATGTAGATGTGTAAACAGCATGTTGCTGATGGATAGCTAGCCATACTTTTGTTAACTTTCAGAATGTCGGTGTTATGTAGAAAACACATAGACAATCACCACGGATGTTTTCTGCTTGAGCTTCTCAGTCTCGTATGTAACATTCCAAACACTCCTCTGTTGATGGCCTAAGTATGGCTTGGTCGAATGCCCATCCTAAACTTGTTGTCTTTTTTTTTTTTGTAAATGGTTTTTGTAAATTATTTAGGTTTTTTTTTCCAAATGTGTGCCAAAAGTGCAGTATGCCACAATTATTTATTTTTTTTAAATGTACCCATGAGCATACTTAACTCAGAGGTTCTAAACTGGGTGTTGGGGGGTTTCCGTGGAAATATTTCAGTGGATCCGTGAGCTTGGCTGGATACAAATCAACGTTTAATCTGAATTTTCATTAACCGCTAACGAAACATAGCATTTCCATCACTTACGAAATTACGTAATAATGCTTATAAATGACAGTAGTATTCGTTAGATGTGCGTCATCAGTAGACGTAACATATATTTTCGTATCACTCAACGGTTGGGTGATTCTCGAAAAACCAGTTATTCTACCCACCGCGCTGGATCGCACGTGGACACAACCCTGCTGTGTGTCTGCAACGTATAGGGTATGTAAAGTCAGCCACTGAAGCTAGCATTCCATTTTCAACAATATAACTTTGTGGTACTTTCAACACTTGTAACAATTTCACCAATATAACTTTGTGGTACTTTCAACACTTGTAACAATTTCACCAATATAACTTTGTGGGACTTTCAACACTTGTAACAATTTCACCAATATAACTTTGTGGGACTTTCAACACTTGTAACAATTTCACCAATATAACTTTGTGGTACTTTCAACACTTGTAACAATTTCACCAATATAACTTTGTGGTACTTTCAACACTTGTAACAATTTCACCAATATAACTTTGTGGGACTTTCAACACTTGTAACAATTTCACCAATATAACTTTGTGGGACTTTCAACACTTGTAACAATTTCACCAATATAACTTTGTGGGACTTTCAACACTTGTAACAATTTCACCAATATAACTTTGTGGGACTTTCAACACTTGTAACAATTTCACCAATATAACTTTGTGGTACTTTCAACACTTGTAACAATTTCACCAATATAACTTTGTGGGACTTTCAACACTTGTAACAATTTCACCAATATAACTTTGTGGGACTTTCAACACTTGTAACAATTTCACCAATATAACTTTGTGGTACTTTCAACACTTGTAACAATTTCACCAATATAACTTTGTGGGACTTTCAACACTTGTAACAATTTCACCAATATAACTTTGTGGGACTTTCAACACTTGTAACAATTTCACCAATATAACTTTGTGGGGCTTTCAACACTTGTAAAAATTTCAACAATATCATTTTGGGGCACTTTCAACACTTGTAACAATTTCAGGAATATAACCTTGTGGGACTTTCAACACTTGTAACAATTTCAACAACAAAAATCGATTAGGTGTCTAACATTGCTTTGTCAAATACCACACCACAGTGTAATGCTCTTATTCCATATAAACAACGTCTTCGCACTGACTTGTATTTTAAACGAAATGTAACTATAACTTTCCTACATTTTAAATGCATTGTGTTCTTTAAGGCGTTAAGTAAGAAGCACATGTGTACTATATCATATGTATTTTTTATTTTCCTAGCTGTAATTTTAATGTAACTGGTTCTTTGTAATTGAATTGCATGCGGTTAGAAACATTAATCCGAGAAAGTGTACGTGATCTTCACCTGGCTGGTAAAGGTTAAGAACTCCTGGTCTAACCGCTTAAGTTTTATTTTGTTTAAGTTAATGGTAGTATTTGCTGTGTATGTGTGATTGTGATCTGATCCGAAAGTAACGTTTTTAGCTGTCTATTTTGTGTTCTCTTTACTAATGATTTATTTTGTAGATAGATCTTTAGGGATCTATGCTATATTGCTAGCTCATATCCCACCACTCTCCCTTTATCTTTATATGTCTCCGTGATTTGTCCCCTCTCTTTGTTTTCCAACTCTGCCCTGGTCTTTTGTTTATCAGCATATTTCTCGTGAATTCACATAGTCATTTTATCTCTCTATTTCTCGACTATTTCCCATCGTCCTTACTTTATCTTTCTCCTCCACCAGCCCTCCTTTTCATCTCTATGTCTTTGTCATCTACTCCGGTTCTTCCTTCTTTCTCTATTTCTCAGTCATCTGCCCTCATTCTCACCCAGCCTTTCTCCCCCTAGTCTTCCTTTTTTTATATCTACTTCTGGGTAATCTCTCTTCGTCATGTCCCGATGATTTTCCCTCACATACTTCAATCTCTCATACGTTCTCATACCATCTCCTCCTTCTCCAGCAGCTTCAATCATAATCCCATCGGTTAATTTGTTGAAACGTAGGTCCAATACTGCGTGTGTCTAACCCTAACTAGCTTCAGGGAAAGGCTAATCCAGTCATTTCTTGTGTGGTTTCATAGCAGTTTCTTCTTACATGGTTAGGTTGCCAGTCCCATTCACAACCTTTTTTAGTTGTCACATGCGAGGAAGAAAACAGTAGACCTATTCTCTTTTCCCCAAGAATTACCCATATTAAAAAAAAAACAATTGTTGTTGACTGTCTCATTCATTGCTGGAGTCTGCCGGGGAGGGGGGTGCGTGGACATTTTTAAATTATAAGGCTGGGGAATAAACGACACTTGCCAGTACAGCTACACTGCAGAATGCATACTAGGTTTTTATTTCACGCCGAATATTTCACACAAAAAAAACATTCATACCCTGGTTTTGATCCGTGCCTCCTAGTTCAGGCTCCGATATCCAGACCGCTCGACCACCCGTCTCTTCTATTCGTACATATTTTCAGATGCTAAATCTGCTAGTTTCGTTTCTTCCCCACCCAACAAACCCTGCAGGGCTGTCGGTCACGGAACAATTAAACATGTATCATGGCGGAATAGCTCGTCCTATGATTACGGCCTGGTAATGGCATTTTCATGTTGTGTTTTATTTTAAAGAAGCGTGGCAGTCCTGTAGATCAGTTGTTCTCACAGTGGGCCGCGTGGCCCCCAGTTAGACCGGGCCATTTTTCAACGTAGCCACACATTCTTAGTACCTGTTCTGTAACAGGATATACGGACCGGGAAATGAAACGGATATTTTTTGTGGTCCTGTGAAAATGAAGTGCAGTCGTCATCTTCACATCGTAAGTCATCTTCACATCGTAAGTCATCTTCACATCGTAAGTCATCTTCACATCGTAAGTCATCTTCACATCGTAAGTCATCTTCACATCGTAAGTCATCTTCACATCGTAAGTCATCTTCACATCGTAAGTCATCTTCACATCGTAAGTCATCTGCAATCGTTCTCCAAAAATAACTATATCTCCTTGATGGTGCACTCTCAGGCTTTTTCCTGTCCATCTCTTGGTGTTATTCTCTTACATATCTTCGCTTTCGACTGGTCCGTTTACTTTTCCGTCCTGTGTGGTTTTCAGAGACGATTGAAATTAGGTTCAATGCATTTGAAAATACAAGCCTTTGACGTCTACTGGCCATTGGCTGGAAAGAATTCCTGACTAGAGCAAAATTGTGTTTATAATGTCATCTGGTAACAACGCTGGGCGTATAGCGGGCACGTGCTGCGGGTGAACAATGATATATTTCCACTACAGGCGATTATATGGAAACCACGAGAGAAAAAGAAGTGAGAAAGACCCAAAGAAACTCTACGCAGAACAATCACATGGGTGTGTACAACCATGGTCCTTTGGAACATGCAACAATTACCAATCGAACCGGAGAACGTAATATTTACCGTTGTTGGCACTGATAGACTATATGGAGAGATGACTTTCAGTAAAACGTTGTCACTTCATATGACTACAATATCCGTGAAAACATCAAACTTGTAAAACGTTGTCACTTCATATGACTACAATATCCGTGAAAACAGCAAACTTGTTAAACGGGGTTGGGGAAGTGAAGATGGCTAGAAAGACAACGGGCCTTTCATCATCAAAGAAAAATGAAATCGCATCAAATGAAGGTTCCCCCACCCCTCCCCAAGCCGTGGACAGATTCTGAATCAATCACAGCCCATCGCTCCTCTCGGTGCATAGGTCATTGACCGCATCTTGCCAGCATACACGGTCATGGGCTACTCTCTCTTCGTCTATAAAGGTGTGACTATTTATTCGTAGTTCTCGTGCATTATCTTCTCCTTGTATTTTGTGTGTGTATGTCTTTCTCTTCCCATTGATGACATGTGCTGAAATGCATAGCTATATTAGGCAGTGCCTTCCTCATTGGATGTCGTATCCAGCGCCATTTTCTTCTCTTAGTGTATTATTCCAGTGACTGTTGTCTCCTTTCCCACAGATCTTCATTCCTCGCCATGTTCTGCTACTTTATATCCATTACCCATCGTAAGCATCTGCTTTATGCTGCGACATTATTTGTTTAGCACGTCACATTTTACTATGGTTGTTGTGTTGACTTTGAGAGCTTGTAACCTTTTTAATTCTTTGTCTATAGATATCTTCTTCTTCTTCGTTTGTTCTCAATCTCCCACTACTAAACCCTGAAACGGTAAGTAGCAGAATGTAGTCCAGAGAACTGAATACGTTGTGCCGTAGTTTACAGCTTGGCTGCGATATTTGCACCTTTCGGTCCAACACATCCGACTTCAGCAAGCATTTTTTGAGTACCGGGTTGGCATTCCCTCTTCGATCCCTTCTCCTTAGCCAGTCTGCCCTGCTGCAGCCTGTTATCCAGGATCACCGCGTGGAGGTGTAGAAGGGTCTTGGCAGCTATGGTTCGCTGGCCCTGACGCTAGCAGTCAGCTATGGGTCGCTGACCACTGCAGCTCATGCGCTGCTCAGCATCTTGATCCCTGTCTATAGATATGATTTTGTTGTGTTTAGAGACATAAATTAATAAAGGACGTGTTGGTCTTTTTTGTTGTTTGTGTGTTAGCTTCTGAGATACAAGAAGATGAAGACGATAGTATTGAAAAACAGCACAAACAAATAGACTTACCTGTTTTAGGCATCCCTTGTTTGAAAATAAATATTTTAAGTACCACAGAGGACGGATTATCAATGATTACAAGATCGGCATGTCTGTTAGTTTCCATTTTAAACGTATTTATCATGTCTACATAAACATACTAAACAGATGTATCTCAGAAAAATCCGTTGCAAAAACAAAACTTATGCATTCTCAATAATGGTTCAATCTTCAAATCCAAATGGAAAACAGAAGAAATCATTTCAAAATGTATAAAACAAATTTCAAAATCGCCATTATGTTCAACTAGACAAAACGGAAGTGGAACTCTCTACAATTGAAAGGGCAGTATCTTCAGTCAATTTCTACCCTAGCCTGGTTATCTGTGATTAAAACGCTTTGAAAAACGTCGACTATGAAACGTCGGATAAAAGCGACAGACGATGCCCCGTGCAAATTTTTTCACCAAAGGTTACGTAAATTAACGAATGATTAGATTCTTTGTTGCATCACGGTAGTCGTTCTCCATGTCTCCGCCACATATAGTACAACCGACTTGGCTTTCAATATTCTGAATCTGGTATGAATCTAAATTTCTGTGAATCTGTATGTTTTTTAGTGTAAGTAATGTCAATATGAGGAATATCTACGAAAAATGTAGAGAGTTTAATGTAGACCTGTACACATGTTTAATTGATTACACCAAGGTTTTCGATACGGTAAAACATCAAAATCTGTGGAACATCATGAAGGAAATTAGGTTTCCTGTGCACATTATAGATCTCATTGAAACATTATACCAAGATCAACGATCCGCTGTCCGAGTATCTGGGCAAACATCAGATTGGTTCGCAGTACAAAAGGAAGTAAGACATGGATGTATCATCTCACCTTATATATATAACATCTACGCGGAATGTGTAATAAGAAATGTTAGAGAAGACGAGAACATTGCAAATTTTGAAACATTTACGATTGACGGGTATCAGATTCCAGAGTTACGATACGCAGACGACAAAGTGATACTATCAAGAAGTGCAGAAGGGCTAGAGCAGCTAATTTCAGCTGTAATTCGACACAGTAAAGATCAAAACCTGTTTATAAACAAAACAAAGATAATGACCACCAACAAAACACAATGTCAACATAAATTTACAGTAGGTGATGAGGAAATAGATCAGGTCACGCATTTTGAATATCTGGGTTCCAGAATTGACAAGAATGGCGACTGCTCGAAAGAAATCAGAAGAAGCCTAGCTATGGCAATGCAGAGACTGAACAGCCTGAAGAAATTATGGCAGAGCACCAACAAAACGGCAAAAGTAAAAGTCTTGAGAGCCTGTGTTTTTCCTGTGGCAGTGTTTGGCTGCGAATCATGGAAGATTACCAAAACTTCTAGACAAAGAATCGAATCCTTTGAATCAAAATGTTACAGAAAGATCCTCAGAATACCCTGGACAGAGAAAAAGACAAAAGTAGACATTCGGCAAGAGTTGAACATAGAGGAGAACTGGTTTATCAATTCCATTATGGCAAGAAAATGTAAATACTTTGGTCACATCAAGAGACACAACGGTCTTGAGAGAACCGTGATGGAAGCTATAGTGCCAGGCAAAAGAGGCAGGGGTAGACCAAGAAGACGATGGCACCAAGATATCCAGGAATGCCTGAGTAGGACTGGCGGAGGCTAAAGTTTTGGCAAGGGAAAGAGTTTCTTTCAGACAGACTATGATAGGATCATCGTTTATAGAACATGCTACATGATGATATCAGGTTGTATCAACAGAAAGTAGTCCCTCAACAGGGTGTGACTGTGAGATAGAAGCAGACAGAAAAGGAATAAGTGAGAAAGTGAGATCATTGCGCCACGTTCTGGATGGACGGGAGGGAATGATGGCATATGTGCCCATTCTGCAGTCTTAATTTTAGTTTTAGTCGACCTGTGCATCTACAAGGGCATTAGCCCTTATGCAGGTCCCAACTCTTGTGCGAGTTGGTAATAGCCGAGTGCATTTCTCTGCTTAGCGGGCTGGGCTAGAGCAGTGCTATGTCTCTTGGTTTTGTGCTGGTCTCATCTCGGCTTCCATGATGATGATGATGGATGTCATTCTTGCCTTTCAAATTCTAAACTTTACCTGCCTCTGTGCCCACTGACGTGTCAATTGTGTTGCCCAAATGTACAAATCATTCACCTCTTCCTACGGTTCTACCGTAAGCATGATGGGTGATTTGTTGCTCAGGTTAATTGTTTTCACTGGCTTGTTCTTTTAACCTGTTAATTTTCTCATGCAGTTGACAGTAACTGCTATAAGAATGCTTTACTTCTACTATTTAAAAAAGAGTGATACAATGGGAGATAGAAAGAGGGATAGATTGAGAGAGAATGAGAGAGATAGAGGAATATAAATAGAGATAATTTTTTTTTTTTTTTTTTTTTTTTTGGGGGGGGGGAGTTTTAATGTCTATTTTTGCAAGCAATTAGTGCATACGATAAAGTAGCTCTGCTACCAACGTAAACTATTTGAGGGGACCACATCTGGATATGAAGCTCAGCACGGGACCACAAGCAAAGAAATATTGAGAACCACTGATGTAGATGGTGCAGCGATACGCAATCGCGAAGATAGGAACTGGCAGGGGCAGTAATTGTAGTTCCTGCAGGGTGTGTCAGATCTACTGGGATTAAAGGAATGTACATTCTGTACCCTGGCTGGCTGGCATATGATGATAACTACAGTCTATCTCCGTTGCTTTTGTCTAGCGTTTCCTCATTCCTATCCCTCTTTAGTGTTGGTACAGTACAAATACTTGCTCGTAGTTTCTATAACTGCTAGTATAATTAATGTACATAACGTCCACGTTCCCGCATGCTAAGCCTCTCTGGCAGTGATGATGTGTACAAAATGAGCTGTGTGTGCTAGGGTCATTATTAATTAATGAGTACAGATTTCGTGCATGTTGTGGGACATCGAGAAAGACATATCATTATGGACATGCAGAATGAGAGCTAACTTTCATTTTCCTTGCATTTCTTTCATTTAATATATTTATGACAAGGATCACGAAATGCAGATAGCTTAGTCTGGTATAAGTCCTTGTTGATTCCGAGGAGATGTAGATCCAGAGGAGCTGTAGATCTTGAATCTTGTTATTTTTGTTTAATTTCTCAAAACTTTTCGAATCTGTTGTTTTTTTTTCTTCACTGGTAACGGGTTAGCAGAAGCTCTTAAGTCCCAGGATGCACTGAAGAAGATGTACATGGACTATATTTGATGTTGTGCATCACAAGGATTCTCATCACGCTCATCACTACAGGATAGCAGTATCGATACATACATCGTTGACCAGGCTGCTCTAACACACAAATTGAACGGGAGGTTAGAGCCTTGATCGGTGTGTTTTACTTGACGTAAGGTTGGAGACTTGGTCGGTATGTTTTACCTGACGTGAGGCTGGAGTCTTGGTCGGTATGTTTTACCTGACGTGAGGCTGGAGTCTTGGTCGGTATGTTTTACCTGACGTAAGGTTAGAGTCTTGGTCGGTAAGTTTTACCTGACGTAAGGTTGGAGTCTTGGTCGGTGTGTTTTACCTGACGTGAGGTTGGAGTCTTGGTCGGTAAGTTTTACCTGACGTAAGGTTGGAGTCTTGGTCGGTGTGTTTTACCTGACGTAAGGTGTGAGTCTTGGTCGGTAAGTTTTACCTGACGTGAGGTTGGAGTCTTGGTCGGTGTGTCTTACCTGACGTAAGGTAGGAGTCTTGGTCGGTAAGTTTTACCTGACGTGAGGTTGGAGTCTTGGTCGGTATGTTTTACCTGACGTAAGGTTGGAGTCTTGGTCGGTGTGTTTTACCTGACGTAAGGTTGGAGTCTTGGTCGGTGTCTTTTACCTGACGTAAGGTGGGAGTCTTGGTCAGTATCTTTCACCTGACGTGAGGTTGGAGTCTTGGTCAGTATCTTTCACCTGACGTGAGGTGGGTATCTTGGTCGGTATGTTTCACCTGACGTGAATTGGAGTCTCGGTCGGTATGTTTCACCTGGCACCTTAACCGTTGCACCAGAATCCCTGTGAGTAATCCCACCAATTATTTCGTCCAAGTGTGACTAGAGAAGGCTGCTCTTGGGTCTCGCCGCCATTTCATGTTAAATAAAATTTATAACGTCACTTTAAGGCCGCTCAAACGCTTTTAGTACATGATTCCTATCGGGCGGGGGTGGGCTTGGGGGCTGGTACATTGCAGTGATGATGCTTTGTAGGGAACACGAATGGTATAAGAAGAATGTTCTGCGTAGAAAATACAAATAGACAGACAATAGTAGTATGACGTGAATATAGATACGGATTTGCCAGTCTAGCAGATGCAGTGGGCACGTGTGTACATCAGTGGAATCAAATGTGAAGGCAAAATAACTTTGCCGCCAAGTGGTTGCCACTATTCAAATGTTAAATCAATATGGTTTTGGAGGGAGTTCGACTGGAAACAATTATTTGTTTTGTTTTGTTTATTTTTTTTTAGAAGAAGGTTTGTGGGGCCTTTGTTTTCCGGTTTTTTTTTAATGCAGCAAAATTAAAGTGGATTTTAGCTTCAACAGTTCCATGGGGAATAATAAATCCTTTAAAAAATCATAGAGCGAAAAAAAACTAAGGTGAATATACGACTTATTGAATGCATAAACCAGAAAGATATGTGAGATATGCAAAGAAGCACCGAGCTACTGGTAGAGTCATTGAAGAAAGATCATTAGTAGTTGTTCTAATGGTCCAAATCCGGCGCCAAACCTAATTCTGTTTCGTTGTAAATACAGATTAGCTGGGCACGTGATACACAAGCCAGGCAATAGATGAACACGTAGTACACAAGACTAACAATAGATGGACACTTAACTTCAACGTCTTTATACTGGTTTAGAAGACTATGCAGAGTCAGTATACAACCAGTTTCATTTACATTCCCTTGCTCTAAAAACTATGTGCATTCAATCTATTCTTAAAAGCATTAATTGTTCCTGCCTCCACTACTTCCTGTGACAATGCATTCTAAGCATTCACCACTCTATGACTAAACAAATATTTCCTAATATCTAATCTGCACCTTTTTTTAGTTAATTTGTAGTTATGCCCTCTTGTTCTTATAGGCAGCTGTATTTTGAAGAAAACTTATTATAGTCTAATTTATCATTTCTTTGATTATCTTATAAACATGTATTAAATGAACTATAATTTTCTTCTTTTCTAAACACTGTAGACCAGTTTTTCTGAGTCTTTCCTCATAACTATAATTCTGGAATCCCACCATCAGTTTTGTCGCTCTTATTTGTACCCTTTCCAATATGTTTATAACCCCTTTATAAAATAACTCCACTCCTGTACACAGTACTCCAATCTAGGTCTAACTAATGCATTATACAGTTTGACTATCACTTCCATGCTCCAATGTTTAATGTCAACAAGTCAAGATGGTGCTGAGGTAGATACTGCTACTGAAGATCAAGTGTTAGAGACCTGATTGTTAGGTCTCATCTTGTTTAATTTGTGTGGACTTTATCACACCAGCCCTGCTACACTCTTCTAAACTGTGCAAGCCTAAACTTCTATTGTAGAGCTTGATAGACCTGATTAGGTATCATGTATCGTTCTACCAGGTTTCAGCTTTTATGAGGTCAGGGTAGCCAGTTCTATTCCTTTCTGCCAGGCCTTTCCTAATTCTTAACATTTTTAGCATGACATGAGTAGGTCTTGTTATGTCTCGGAAACTGAGGTTTTTGGGCCACATCAAGTGCCATGATAGACTGAAAAAAGCAGTTCTGGAAGGCATTGTTCCAGGAAGACGAGGCAGAGGGCGACCAAGACATTGATGGACACAAGGACATCAAGGACACCCTAAACATGAACATGGAGCAGGCAACTGACTGCTTATCAAGATTCCTATCAAATGGTTGTTATGAGAGCGACTTTCTGCCAAGGACATGCTACAGGATGATGAGTAGGTCAGATGTGCCATGGCAGGCAACCAGCCTAGACACTCTGCCAATCTGTTTTTTTTCTTCAAATTTAGCATATAACTGCTCTGTCTTCAGCTTAGATTTGGCTTCAAAACTGTGATCTATATGAAATATGTTTATTATGTGCTTTTATTTTACTTCAATCACTTTTTTTCCAAACAGCCAGATGACCAGCTCCTAGTTGTTGGTATGGCGGACAAAATGTTGTCAATACAACGAAGAAAACAAGAGACCAAGACCAAACCAGAGGCAGCTAAGAACAAGAAAAGACTAAGGGGCCACTCTTACATGGTTAAGACTTTTGTGCCCAGCAAGGTAAGCCAACTTTTGTGTCATTGTTAGTAGGGTATTTTTGCTTCATATTGTAACAGAGTTACAAGGGTCCTACAAGCCAGGACCAGAGAAGCCCTGATAACACAGTTCGTCGTACCACATATAGCTATAGAACCTTGTCCGAGAGATGAAGTTAATAGAACAGTCATTGTTCAAAATTCTACAACAATTCTCATTTAAGACTGTCCAGCCAAATTGGATTTTCTTACAGTTGCTTCTGGAAAACCCCACGGCTTTTTAGGTCAACAGAAACTAGCCTTTTTTTTTTTATTAGAGGATAGTTCATGAAACGTTGACCTCATGGACTCAAGTGGGGAAAATAATATAAATAAGCTGGGGGATCAGAGTATTCGAGATAGACCACAGAACAGAAGACTACCAAGCAGTTGGTAAACTATGACAGAATGAGAAGCTAGGACAGAGAGCGAGAAACATCAGCTGAAGTTTAGTAAAAGAACAGCACTATAACAACAGAGGAGTCACAGAAGCAGACTCTAGCCACTGAGAGGGAAGTTCTCGCACAAGCGCTTGTAAGCATTGAACTGTGTGTTTGTCCTGGTAAATCGACATTGAAAGTCCTAAGTCCCTGGAGTGGCTGTTGACTACAATTAAGTCAGGAGACGTGTTGCTTTAAGCATGAAGCTGTTGTAACAAAGGTGCTACCCTTGGAATGAGACCTACAGTAACAGAACCACTGTCATCGACACGAGAACCCCTGTCATCAAGGGAACCATTCCTGAGTTGGAGAACCACCACGGTGCAAGAACCGCTGTAGTCGTCGCAGAGTTCCTGGCTAGACCACGAAGGAGAACCAGAAGATCGAATCGCTTTAATCGTCTTCCTGACTTGAAGACGAGACAGGAGCCTCAGAAGACCCATATGTTGCAGAAACTGAGAGGCAGAACAGAAGGTCACTAGACGAACGAGGATTAGAAGATTCGCAGTGGACAGCTAGCTAGATAGTTTTGTGTAAGTCAGAGTGAGATATGACTGTGAATAGAACATTAGCTAGGAATGATCCAGTGATAGTAGCTGGGGTTAATTTAGTACAAGAGAAATACCAGTGCTATTTGCACAAAACTCTTGAGAGATGTTATAATTAGTTGAGTGTTGATGGACAACAGAATAGGATCACCAGTCTAGTTTATTGTTATAATGTGTAGAGGGTTTGTCAAATAAACATTCCTTTGTTTTTGCTGCAGTTCAAGTAATTGTTAGTGTTTTAATTAGGGCTGTGAGTTAAGAGGTGATAGTTGTAAAAAAGAAAGTTAAGCTAAGATAGAGCTAGATTAGGACCACTGCTACACTTAGGCCATGTAGTAACAAGAAACTAAGTCCAGTCTAGCCCATATTTAGACAGAGCTGAAGCCTACTGGTTATGGAGTAGCTACTGGTTTCTAATGAAAGTTCTAGAAACAATACAGGAATACAACAGGCAGAAGAACTGGTTTTCAGAACAACATCACAAGGAAGATGAAAGATTGCACTAACAAAATCATGAAACGAAATTTCACCCAAAACTAGATGTAGATGTTGTCCGAAGCTACTCGTGCTCAGTTGAGTTAACTCTTGATGACGTGTAATTGACAGCATGTTACAGTGGCTCTTCTTACATCACAAGGCATCATTGAAATGGTGGTCTATGGTCCTCTTGACTATGGTGTAGTGCAATGATTCTCAGTAAGCTCACCACTATGGGGATTGCAATGTAGAACCCCACCTCATTGACTAGATTGCTGCAACACTGCTGTTTAAAGGAGCACAAACAAGGACATGAGGTGGGAGTCTTGCTCAGTATGTTTCATCTGGCCCTGATTACTCTTCACTCCCACCTGAAGTTAGATAAGCCATTACATTATTTGAACAGAATAGATATGTTATAACCTAAGGCCTACCTCAACCAAATAGAAAAGTAAATCTTTAACGAACAACAACAGAATGGAAACTGTTTCTTCCCATGACTCATCAATAACAGAAATGAAAATGAGTGAAGAAGGAGTAAACTAAACACAGTCAGATCCTGCCAGTTATAACCAATAGGTAATGATATCTTGTTTCACAGAATGACAGCATTGTTGCTTTGAAGAGACGAGAGCTTCTAGCACCTTATGACAGGCATCTAAAGTCCTTCAGCCATACCAAAGCTCTGGATGCAGCTATGCAGGTATGTGTTATAAAACCATCTTGAGTGGGAGCTTGTTGCTGTTTCATGTAGTTTATTTATTCAGCTAATGGTTTCCTCCAGGTGGACTGAGACAAGTGCACACTGATGACTTCAACACAAGCAATCACAAATTTCTCTTCTAGGCTGCATTCACCTGGTAGATTATTTCCAGTCTTGATTTTTGTTAATCATTCAATCAATTGAATGCAGCATCATCTCCTCACCTCCCCTTCCACTGTTGTTTGGTTAGCTCCAACAGTTCCATATTAGTGATTTTTTTCGTGCCATTTAAATTCTTCTATTCTCCTCAGCCACTAACATATACACACCTCTATCTTTTTGGTTGTTTTGGGGGGGTTTGAATTTTTTAGTTCTCGTTTTATACAATAGAGCTGATATTGCATTGATGTGTTTCTTTTATTTCAGTGAAAGTTTCTCAAACCTTTCATATTCTTATTTTGATATCTTTATCTGTTTGATTTTGTTGCCAAATTGAAAAAGTGTCATTCTACTGTTTCATTTCATTTTCTTCCAAAACAATGTTGTTGCCACATTCCGGCCATATGAATTATTTGTTATATACAAATCAATTATCCCACCACCTTAAATCATCAATGAGTTTGTTTTTTCAGTTAAACCTAGTTATGGTGTCATTTGTTTATGACTAATTTACACATTGAACTTTCTTATTCAATTAAAGCTAGATAAGTATTCATACAACAAAACTAACATGACTTTTCATATTTCAGAATTTTCCCATAATAAAACTTGCATTTCTTCTCGGACTTTCAAATTTCTAAACAATAAAACATTCATTTCTTGACAGATTTCAGAATCTCCACACAATGCAATCAACCATTTTTCAGAGATTTTTACATCTTCACACATTTACATTTTTTTCAGGGATGTCAGAATCTCTACACAATACCATTTATATATTTTTGTCACAGATTTCAGAATCTCCACATAATACATTTCACAATTCTTCAGTATCTTCAAGCAGTAAAATATTTTTTCCTCCATTTTAGAAATACAGAAAAATAAAATTACATTTGTTGATTTCTAAATATTAATATAATTAAATACATTTCTTTCCCAAATTTATGAAAACTTATGCAGTGTCATTTACATTTTTATTCCTAAATTTATGAATGCTCAAAACAATAAATAAAAACTTACATTTTCATTGCTAAGTTTACAAATACTTGTAAAGGACAACTTAACGTTTCTATGCCTGAATGTATTAAGAGACCTAGCCAATAAAAGTTACATGTTCATTCACACCAGAAAAAAGATTGGCACAATACACTTCTACTCATAATTGTATGCATTTGATCTCTTCACAATCAGATAAACATACGTAAGGCGACTCCAGAGGTAACAGTCAGTATCATGCAAGAGCTGATACGAAGGGGCCACATTCGGACAGCACTTTCAGGCAGAGATGATGCCAGCTTGATGGCTATCTTACAGTTTATCCATAAGTAATCCCCATTTTCTTTCTTTCATTTGATCAAAACCCCTTTAGTGCATTTCACAACGAGTTAATAATCTGTGTCAGTAAATGTTTTCACACACACTAGCAACCATCCCTTGTCACGGACACTTTTGCAGCGTCATCCCTGATATTTAGGGGGACAGAAAAAGATATTCTTCCATTATTTTATTTTCCATAGTTCATGTTTTTTAGTTTTGTGGGTTGCTCTAAGTGCAGCACATTTCACGACAAAATGCTTTTGATCCCTGCACAAGAGTACAGGCCTATACACTGACTATTTTGTATGTCTCTGGTATAACCAAAAAAGGTTTGCCTATGTATGAAAAGAAGGTTCAACTTTAGCATATTTTTTTTTTTTTTGCGTTCGCCTTATTTCTCTAATCCCCAAAGCGGTGTGCGTTGCACTGTGGTTTTTATTTTGCACCTGTTGGCCCAGTACATCCGACTTCCAGCATGCATTTTATGTAAGAGTCTGCTTCCTCCTACATTTTCTAAGGGTTTGCTTCCCCGGGGTAACGGCCGGTGCTGTGATGGGGATCGAACCCAGCACCTTCGGATTGTGAGCTGTGCCACACTAGGCCACGCCGTCCCAAATAACATATTTAAATATTTTTAAACACCAGATGCAAATGTTACATTTATTTCTGTATTCCATGAAGTCACTTTACTCATATTATCGCATGCTGCTCTAAAACGTACATCCTCAACTTATTTCTAGCTGCATTGAATTTCTTAGTACTCCTAATTCTTACACCATCTGGTCATTCCAATGTATTTCGCTGTTGTGCCTGTTCTGTGTGTAGGTTATTTTTGTATGAAATGTTATTTTCCGGATAGGGTTTAAAAATGTTATAAAAGCTACATCTGGCTGAGGATAAATCTAGGCAGACTTTCACTTTTAGGTTGAACATGTACGTCTGGCTGAGGATAAATCTAGGCAGACTTTCACTTTTAGGATGAAAACACACATCTGGCTGAGGATAAATCTAGGCAGACTTTCACTTTTAGGTTGAACATGTACGTCTGGCTGATGACAAATCTAGGCAGACTTTCACTTTTAGGATGAACACACACATCTGGCTGAGGATAAATCTAGACAGACTTTCACTTTTAGGTTGAACACACACGTCTGGCTGATGACAAATCTAGTCAGACTTTCTAGAGTAGACAAATATATTTGGAGCAAAAATAGGAGATGAGAGGTCGTACCAGGCACTTACCATGGCCCTGATTTTTTTTCTGTCTGTCCGTGAATTTGAATCCTGACACACTGTAATACCAGTCTAGTTATAGTTACCTTGTCTGCTAAAGTACTATAGACTAGTTAGTTTTACTTTATTTGTACCTTGTCTGCTATAAGATTTCCATTACCTTAATTTGTCTATATGTGAAGGCATCAGTGGCCCTATCATTTCCTCCTTGATAGTGGGCCCCGTGATCCACAGACATTTCCCTAAAGTGTATGAGAAAGACTTGTTTTGTGTTGTGTATGTGAAATGTATTACATTGTAATTACAATTCCTAACCATTGGCTTGAGATTTGGTGTGAATCGTCTACCTGCATAAACCATTAGTCTGTCATGGATGAGTGTGCATGCACCAGAGGAGGCTCACTTTGTGAAGCATAATTAAGTATGGAGGGAGTACATCCAATCCTGTCTTCTGTAAGTTGGAAGTTTTCTTATGTTGGAAAAAACCGAATAGTTGTTCTGTAGCAAACACTGAGGTCTTTTTCTTTTTCTTTGCATTCGGTTTCGTATGCTCGTTTTATGCCACCTCCATGAAATGACACGTCAGTCGCAGGTCCTCAATGGTTCCCCACAGTTTGTCTTGTATGTTTATTTCCTCGGGCCAGGTCTTCTCACGGGAGCCTTGGTGCAGTGGAAATGTTTGCAGGATGTGTTTTGGAGTCTGGGGTCCTCTCTGACATGTGCATTGTGCAGTCTGTGCTGCTTTCATTTTATGCATGTGTGCATTTAGTCTGCAATGACCTGTTCTGAGGCGGAAAATTGTGGTTTACTGTTTCCTATTCAGTCTATTGATTGGATCCTGTGGGTAATTGCTGTTTGTTCTCTCTATCCACTGTTGTTTATATTTGTTTTGGATGAAACACTGAGGTCTAAGTTGATGTGTTATGGACTTCATTTCGATAGGTCTTGGCTTTATCTGTGGTTAGGTGGCTAGTCCCCTTGCTGTAAGTTTCATAGCCATTTGAGTGGTAGACTAGTTAGAGTGATAATATCTCATGACGAATAAATCTGGTTTCATCCCCAGCTCCAGTCTACCCAGATGTAAAGTTATAGCCCTTTCTTGTAGATTATTTTTTTGTTCATGGCTGCTTGAAGCAACCTACGTGTGAATGTTGGTTTGTCATATGATTATGTCAAATGTTTTTCGTTCTATCATTAGAGAGTGACATCATTCGATTATGCAAAATGTTTCTGGATCTGACTATCATTAGAGAATGACATATAGGATTATGTCAAATATTTTCAGATCTGACTATCATTAGAGAATGACATATAGGATTATGTCAAATATTTTCAGATCTGACTATCATTAGAGAATGACATATAGGATTATGTCAAATATTTTCAGATCTATCATTAGGAAGTGACATATATGATTATGTCAAATATTTTCAGATCTGACTATCATTAGAGAATGACATATATGATTATGTCAAATATTTTCAGATCTATCATTAGGAAGTGACATATATGATTATGTCAAATATTTTCAGATCTATCATTAGGAAGTGACATATATGATTATGTCAAATATTTTCAGATCTGACTATCATTAGATAGCGACATATATGATTATGTCAAATATTTTCAGATCTGACTATCATTAGAGAATGACATATAGGATTATGTCAAATATTTTCAGATCTGACTATCATTAGATAGCGACATATATGATTATGTCAAATATTTTCAGATCTGACTATCATTAGATAGCGACATATATGATTATGTCAAATATTTTCAGATCTGACTATCATTAGATAGCGACATATATAATTATGTCAAATATTTTCAGATCTGACTATCATTAGATAGCGACATATATGATTATGTCAAATATTTTCAGATCTGACTATCATTAGATAGCGACATATATGATTATGTCAAATATTTTCAGATCTGACTATCATTAGATAGCGACATATATGATTATGTCAAATATTTTTAGATCTGACTATCATTAGAGAATGACATATATGATTATGTCAAATATTTTCAGATCTGACTATCATTAGATAGCGACATATATGATTATGTCAAATATTTTCAGATCTGACTATCATTAGAGAATGACATATAGGATTTTGTAAAATGTTTTCAGATCTGACTATCATTAGATAGCGACATATATGATTATGTCAAATATTTTCAGATCTGACTATCATTAGAGAATGACATATAGGATTTTGTAAAATGTTTTCAGATCTATCATTATGAAGTGACATATAATTATTGAAAATGTTTTCAAAATATGTATGTGCCTGCTGTAAAAGCAATACAAGTGGTTACAGAAAAATGTTAAAATGCAGTTTTGCTTGAGGCCAACAACTTTAGTCATTAAAAAAATGCAGTCCAACTCTTAATTTAGCAACTAACAAAGTTGGTAAATCATCATTATCGGCCCTAAGTCAAACCCTCTTTACTCTGTCTCTCTTATCATATCACCTTCATTTAGCATACATGGAACTATATCAAACTTCTCAGATTTCTTACCACGAGACAGTAGCTCACCATGAGATTCTATGGAAAGCCTACAGAAAGAGGATTTGCTTGCCATCAGTTGGTCTAGTAGTGCCTACAGTTTGATATAGAAACACATGAACATTCTAGAGTTCTGTACACTGGGAGCCAACTTCATCATGAAATACTGCAGAAACCAGCATTGAAAGCGATGTAAACATAGAGACCTATAATACAGGTTTCCTGTCATGGGACCTTTGCAGTGTTTGCCCTTTTGTCTTATGTCGAGGAGGAAAGAAGAAAGAGAAAAGTCATTATTTTGCCAATTGTTGAAATCTGATATTTTCATTGGTATATTATTATTAATATGTAATATTGTTTTTCTTCTTCAAGGAATCTCAGTAGCTGCCACTTCATGAGTACATTGTTGGATGTTTTCAACCTTATACTGGGTAATTATAACAGTTGTGAACTGTTGACTTTTCTTCTTCTTCTTCTGCATTCGTTCTCAATCTCTAGCTACGAAGCACTGAACAGGGCTTTGCAAGTAGCAGCATGTAGTCCGGAGAACAGAATGTGTTGTGTCGCTAGTTTACATCTTGACTGCAATATTTGCACCTTTTGGTCCAACACATCCGTCTTCGTAAGGTGTTGACTGTGAATGGTATCGTAAAATATTGTCCGATTTATATGAGCACACAGAGTAATAATATCATGGTTTCAGACCTTCGTTAACAAATATTTCTGTCAAATACTTTGTATTTTCTAAAAACAAATAATAATGTACACACATCTGGGGTACAGATATGACTGCAGCCAATAAAGCAGGGAATTGCAGAGAGAAAATGAATCTGAATCAAATATACCCAGAGAGAAAATGAATCTGAATAAAATATACCCTCAGGAGGAACCCTAACAAAATATCAAGACATGAACACAGTTGGAACCCACAGGGGATGAAACTGTTAGGAAGCTAAAGACATTCTCATGAGCATTTGAAGAGGATGCCAGAGCATGAGAAGAATATAGACATATCTCAAGGAGCTTTGAAAGTTCACTTCCCAGCCGAGGGCTTTGGGTAAAGAAACACAGGATTTACAGAATAGTTGTAACTCTTAGTAAAAAAAAAGTTAATAAAACAACTATGTTGTTGTTTTTGTGAATGCCCACAATAAGTAAGTTTACCCTTTTATGCACCCTGAAAAGGGCATTTATTGGTGGGTTGCAGTAGCTTTCCTCACATCTCGAGCGTGCTAATAAAGGTGTATCGGGGTCCTCCATGGGTTTGTGCTATGTTTGGCTTCATCTGTGTTGCTCACTACTATGGGGATCACGTTGATCCCTCACCTCATTAGCCAGGCTGCCAAAAACACCACCTTGTGTCCAGGGAGAACTACAAGGAAGTTGAGGTTAGGGTCTTGGTGAGTATATTTTGCCTGATTCTGATTAACATGTCTGATCAGTATGTTCTGCCTGACCAGACATTAGTCTTCTCTCCTCATAATAAAACTATAAAATAGTATGTAATACATTGAAAAAAAATTATATTTAGAAATTATGAAGGTATGGCAATAATATTTTAATTTATCTACAAAACTAATAATTTCATTTATCTGTAACAATAATATTTTCATGTATCTACAACAATAATAATTTCATCTACAAGAAAAGTATCACTCAAGCGGTGTCAGAGTTGGAAAAAATAGAGCCCCTTAACCAACAGTAAAATGGGACTAAAGGTTTGCATTTGGGGCTAGCAACTTGATTGTGTGAAACCATTGCTATCGAAACCACCATTAAAAATTCTTGGATACAGACTTATTGTGCAGGGGCCATCTGTAATGGTGGTCCAATGCTTCATTTGGTGCTCAATAGCAAATCGTCATCAACATAAAAATAGATAGTATTTGAACAATAGTATTTGCATTAGCTGCCTTTCCAATAAAATATTGCTGCTGGCCCACATCTATGCTGTGGACACACATGTTGTCCATAAATGTTTTAGATGTTCTGTGTACTTTTTGCGATGTGAATTAAATTCTTGATAATTGAGAACACAGGAAAGATATGTAGAAAATTACATTCCCTAATATGTCCTTTGCGTCTTCACAGATATTTATGGCATCTCAGAGCTGATGAACAGCGGCCCATTAGAGGCTTGGCTGCAGAAGATAAAACACCTAGTCAACACTGAGGTTCGGCTGATGACCAGTGTGCAAGAAGTCATGGGCTCACTGGATCTTTTGTTTGCAGTTGCTGACAATCAGGCAGTACCCCTTATTCCTAACACTAAACATCCTTCAGATGAACCTGCTGAGAATCATTCAAACCATCAGCATATGGTGGGTGTAGAGGTTGTGTTGGCCGGGAAGGACTACAGTTCTGACACTCCATTGGATGGCAAGAGCTTATTAGATGCAATAGGTTTATTAGCATCACGTGAAATAGAAGCTGGGGTTAAATTGTAGTATTGGCTGTATAATCGTAGATGTTCCTTTACATCATGTATGGACCAGCTTGTAATATATAATGGTGTGACTTTGCTGCTCTATGAAAGACTTGTGCTTTTTGATGTTTCATGATAAAGAGGTTGATATTGGATCTGGATGATTGACTAAAGAATTAAAGATATAGTGAATGTGGAAGCGGCACTTGATGAATTTATTCATATTTGATTGCATGCTGTCATCTTGACGAATTTATCAACATATGATTATAAACTGTCACTTGAATCATCAGTATGATCCAGAAATGTTGTGTGAAGAAAGAGAAATTGAAACTAAATTGTATGTGATTAGAGTGGAATAAATGTCTGTTTTGAACAAAATCTGTCATTTTGTTGTTATTTTAGTGTTTGGAATAGTTTGACATAAATAGTATGAGCAGCTCGAGTGGTCTGCCGGGGTCTTTGTGTATGGCAAGGACAAGAATAGCACCACTGCCTCACAGAGAGCATGTCATAAGAGGGGACTAACTGTGTGACATGGCATAACACCTACCGTGGTTAGGTGGTTTGTTTAGAGCAGCATAGATGGCGCCTAACAGGCTGTAGGTCTACTGTGCTCTAGTGTTTGAGTCTATTAAGATGAACTCGCACATCTGTTAACCACCTAACGCAGCGGAGTATTAAGCTGCTCAAGCCTAGCCCGCTAAACAGGAAACCCTTCTCCCGGCTAAATCCAGCTCATACCAGAACTGGAACCTGCACAGGGGCATCTGCTCCTGTAGAAGTACAGGTCAACTAAGAAGTATGATCAATAGGCTCTGCAACAGAGCAGATACTGTAATAAAATATAAAAAGGTTGTTGATGCAATTTGACAGACTGATGTGAGCTTAACAGATCGTCAGTATATCATTCATCAGTGAAAACTGGTAATCAGAACAACAGAACCTGACAATACAATAAAAATAACAACAGCAAATTTATCATAAATATGAGATGTAAATGAAAAACAAGAGAATCTTGAAGTTTGAAAATAGGAAAAATAATGATATGTAGCTAGCATGTAAAATATGGACCTTACAGCATATCCCCAATATGCCATGTTAGTGTATTAACAGGATCTTTACTTACTTACTTTAATATGCAAGTAACAGTTCCTGATTTAGGGATCGGTTCAGTTGTCATCTTCACATCAAAGACTAGCGGTAATGTAATCTACCGCTAAAGTCTTCTATCTCACAATTTTTGTGCAATCTGACATTTTTTTTTTCTGTCCATCTCTTGATATCCTCCCACATAACATTGTCTTCCTCCCACATAACATTGTCTTCCTCCCACATAACATTGTCTTCCTCCCACATAACATTGTCTTCCTCCTGCATGTTTGTCATGTACTTTTCCTTCCACTAAGTTGATGGTACAAAGACTAACCAAGGTTGGAACAAATGACTAACTATGGTAGCCTGCAGCAATTGTTCTTTGTGGAAAATGATCAGACAATTCATTCATTTTGTCTTTATTATGCAGCTTTCAGTGTACTTGTTCAATGCTTCCCAAAGTGATGTACCACAGATGAGTGCCAGTCAACAAGCTCACAATCGCTGGGTCTGTCTGCAAAAGGGGGTAAAGAAACTTGACCTTCGTTCGCTCTCAATCTCCCGCTACTAATCCCTGTAAAGGGTTTTCCAAGTAGCAGGATGTTGTCAGGAGAAAGGAATCCTTCTATACTCTTAGCAGCAACAAAATGAGATCCAAAAACGATTGCGACATTCATTCGAGGGGTCTCAGATAACCACCTCAGAGCTCAGGTCACAATTTCGATCTCCGTTCTTACACTGGAAGTTGTTGTCATGTATGTATTCTCTTCTCAGCAACGACTATGCCTCGCACTCTAGCAGAGAAGCCTGAACTGACTTTCTTACTGTGTAGCACAGATCCATTGGTATGTGTATCAACATGCTGAGCATTATTACTTATATATTGTTCTATCTCGATGTCTGCTTTCACGTTGCACCAATTCCGACATCCCCTCCTTAGTGTGATGATGACTCAGTGATTGTTATTTTATTTCTAGTATGATTCCCTTGTTTATGGTTTCCACTGCAGTTACTGACAAATCATTATTTCTTTCTGTGTTATCCCTGATTTTTCTCTCTCGATTCTGTTACACTTGATATCAACAGTGTTCAGCGTGTATTGAGTATCCTTTGTCTGAAGCTACTCATATGTTGGCTTTGGCCTGGGCCTGTGCATATCTAGACTACAGACAGAAGTAAAAGCATAAATCATATTTTTGTATTGGGGATATCCCTGCTGCATCAAAGCAACAGTCGTATTCCTTCATTCTGAATGCGCTTCAGCTGTTCACATTATGATCTTGACAATGTGAGTATGCCCAGTTCATAATCAATAATTTACAGAACCAGCTGATTGTATCAGATGAAAATCAAACACTGTTCCAGATTGGCAACTACCATTGTCTTGAGTATTGTCCCCGCGTGCAAATATGTATGACTATATCGACATGGTACTTATAAGACTGACTTGATCAGAACAACAGTCACTCTTATGAATTAACTTATTCACTATAGTCCGTCTTCTAATTCATGAACAAGGTTCGAAGCAATTTTCTACTAAACTGCATGTCAGATCCAAATGATTTTTCACATGCAGCCTTAGAAATCCATGACTCTAAATCATTTATATTATTTAGTAAATAAATGTTAAGACAATTGCTTTATGCTGATGGTGAGTCCAAACTGTTCATAAGATTTTGCAAACCTATTAATGAGGATCTGTAATTCGGCTTCCCTGTGGGCGACCAGGACAGCATCGTCTGTGAAGAGCATATCCCGAATGACAGTGACAGTCTCCCTTCTCTTACTTTTTTGCTAGAAGTCTGTTTAGATTGAATGGTTTCCCATCTGACCTAGTATGCAGAAAGACCCTGTGGCAGTTCCAAAGGCGTGTTTAAGCACAATGGCAAAGAAAATGCCAAATAGAGTCGAAGCTAGGACACAACCTTGTTTAACTCCGCTGTAAAGGTTGAAGGCCTCAAATTCCTGGCCGTCATGCAGCACTGTACATTTCATGCCCACATGAAAGACCTAATCATGCTCAGTAGTTTAGGTGGGCAGCCAACTTTGGACAATATTTTAAAAAGACCCTCTCTGTTTACTAGGTCGAATGCGTTGGTGAGGTCGATGAAGACAAGAAATAGGGATCTGTGTTGTTCTCTGCATTTTTTTTGAAAATTGTCTCAGTGAAAAGATCATATCAAAGATGGACATTTCTGTCCGAAAACCACACTGAGACTCCAGGTACACCCTGTCGGCCAGCTTTTGTAGCCTGCTCAGGATAATGTGAGCATACACTTTGCCTAGGGTGTTGAGGAGCAATATTCCCCTGTAATTGTTAGTCTCCTCCATCTCCCTTTTTCTTGTAAAGGTGATTATGTTGACGTCTCTCATGTCCTGTGATACGGTCCCCTCATACCAACACTAGCATATACGCCTATAACTATTAGACAGTTTTGCATTGAATGACCTTTGTTGTTTTCCGCATTTAACAAAGTGTCAAATTGGTGCACAGGAAAATCTGACATTTGTATTTACTGAGCTTATTTGAAGGTCAAAACATGTATTTTTAAAACAGCATGTCTGTGTATCTTAAACATGTTAAAATTATATCCAATTCGCTGAGGTTGTTTTTAATATAGACTAATGAATACATTTTTCAAAATTCATCAAAAGAAAAAAAATATTTTCATAATGACATGAATATTCTAAGGCTGCATGTGAAAAATCATTGGATCTAACATGCAGTTTTGTAGAAAATTGCTTCGTACTTTGTTTATGAATTAAAAGGACTATAGGCAGAACCGATACTGTGGCTTGCGGACGTTCTTCAAGTTTGATAGCTAATACATCGTCCTGGGATCGGGTGCACATACATTTAATATATTCTCGCATATTAAATGTCATTTAATGCTCTGTGTTCTACTTTCAATTAGGAACACTTTACTATATAATATATGATACTGGAGTTTACCATTCACCTTCCAAGAACACTTTACATTGCAAACATAAATACGCCAATATGCCCAAAATATCCCAGACGGAGTGAGTTAATCCGAGCAAATGTTGAATCAAGATCTTGTTTGGAGACAATGAGCTAAGGTCAGTGCTTCTATTACGCCAAAAAGGCAGTCGTCTAGGCAGCGGATCACGAAGATGCGCCTCTGGTTGCGAAGGGCAAAGACCTCGAGAGGCTGCGATCGTGCTGCAGTAGTGTCCAGGTCTCGGAACCATAAAGGAGGACGGAGATGATACAAGAGCTGTCGTTACGGAGCCTGGTCTCCAGGTGAAAGCCTCCCTTAAGACCAGCTTCTGCGGAGAGAGTGCATGGATTAAGCCGCCAGGCCCATCTTACAGGTAATGTTGTGACTGTTGAGTGCGCTGGAAGAGCGCCTTCTGCCCAGATAGACGAAGTCTCCAGTGGCCGCAACAGAGTAGTCGTTGACAGTGATGATCGACCCAGGGGTGCCCTTACTGAGGCTCAGGATTTTCATCTCTACATTCTAGAACAAAACCTGGATAATGGGCCGGATTAATATTTTGGCTGCTTTAAGAATTCTCACACTTCCAGTATCAGTGACAAATGGTAAACGCAATTTCTCCCAAGCTGAAACTTATCAACTTAGTTAAAACTTACATACACTAAACAAGGTTGTACTGAACTAGCAGGCATGGCAATAATATCAATTGAACATAAACAGGCATCATCACTTGATCTGATTGAATTAGTGACAGAATGTGCAAATGAAACACGAAAAGTGAGATTTTTATAAAGTGTTGAGGTTTGGGTTGCCCTTGGAGAAGGTATGCGCTCTACTGAATGTCCTTTACGTTCAAAATCTTCTTCTTCTTCTTCTTCTTCACCCTGAAAAGGGCATTGCAAGTAGCAGCATGTTGTCCAGAGAACGGAATGTGTTCTGTCGTAGTTTACAGCTTAACTGTGATGTTTTGCACCTTTCGGTCCAACACATCCGACCTCAGTTGACATTTTTAGGTACCGGGTTAGCCTTCCCATTCAATCCCTTTTCCTTAGTCAGTCTGTCTGTTATCCAGGATCACCACGTAGAGGGCGCAGAAGAGTTTTGTCTGCTTTGGTCGCTGCAGCTCATGCATTGCTCAACATATTAATCAAAATGATTAGTGAGCCAAACTATTTCCTAGTATTTGAGAAAGATAATCAAAAATGTAAGTACTGCCTTTTCTTGCAGTTTCACGTTTGTGATCCTCATGTGTTTTTGAAAATCGAAATATAAATTTGTTTGTTTCATGATTGCTTACAGCGGAAAATAGTCTGGCACCGAGCCTGTAAAGAGTAATAACAATGGGAAATGTTTGGACATACTTGTACTTTTATTGTCTATGAAACAACTCTACTACTACTTGGCTTGGCTTTGTTCGTTCTCAATCTCCTACTACCAAGTCCTGAAAAGGGTTTAAGTAACAGAATGTAGTCCAGATAATGGAATACGTTGTGTCATAGTTTACAGCTTGACTGCGATATTTACACCTTTCGGTCCAACACATCCGACTTCAGCTAGCAATTTCTGAGTACCGGGTTAGCATTCCCTCTTCGATCCCTTCTCCTTAGACAATCTGCTCTGTTGCAGCCTGCTATCCAGGATCACCGCGTGGAGGTGTAGAAGGGTCTTGGCAGCTATAGTTCGCTGACCCTGACGCTAGCAGTCAGCTATGGGTCGCTGACCGCTACAGCTCATGAGCTACTCGGCATCTTGATCCCTACTGATATAGATAGTACTTACGTTGACACGATGAGGTTGCTACCCTTTCACTGTTATCTTGTACGGTAAGTTTGGTAGAATACAGTAATTCTGTTCAGTGGGCTATCTGACCAGGTAATAGCTGTACCTAGTCGCGGCACTTGTATGTCTACCCTGTTGTAAAAGTAAAGTATACCTCGTTCGATGGAAGAATAGCTTTGTTAAGTAGCAGAATGTAGTCCAGAGAATGGAATGCGTTGTGTTGTAGTTTACAGCTTGACTGCGATATTTGCACCTTTCTGTCCAACACATCCGACTTCAGCAAGCATTTTTTGAGTACCGGGTTAGCATTCCCTCTTCGATCTCTTCTCCTTAGCCAGTCTGCCCTGCTGCAGCCTGTTATCCAGGATCACCGCGTGGAGGTGTAGAAGGGTCTTGGCAGCTGTTGGTTTGCTAGCCCTGACGCTAGCAGTCAGCTATGGGTCGCTGACCACTGCAGCTCATGCGCTGCGAGGGAAGAATGAAACTGGTCAACCGATTTCGAGAAAGTTTGACCTAGCTCATCCAATCAAGTCTAATATTTCATCTCTAACGGCATTAACAAATTTCAAAATGAGAAAATAGGAACGGAAAAGCAATGCGAAACAATTTTTGTGTTTCTTTAAATATGTTACCCTGATTAGTGCAGTGGTAGAGCACTCGCTTTTCATAGCAGCGGTGTGGGGTTCAGTCAACCCAGCTGTAATTGGGTACTTGACTTACGGTTACGGAAAGAAAAGGCAGCGAGGGAGGTAACTGGGCACCACACCTCACAAGCTGAGGTTTAGTTTACTGAAGTCTGTAACACTTCATTCCTGACCAGCGGTTAAGTCTACTGAAGGACTTCATTTACCATGTACCCTCAACCATGGAAACGTAATGCAAGGCTCATCAACAAAAGTTCAAAAATATTTTGTTTAATCATTCGTTAAGGCGTCAGTCTGGAGGATTTATTACGATGAAGAATAAAGGATGCTGGTTCAGGCGCTAGGTAGTGTACAGGTTAAGTACAAATTTGAAAACCTATACCCTAACAATATGTGTAACCTGTCTAAATTTCTGCAGGAGAACGGTAACCGCAGCTCCTCGAGATGATATGCCAAGGGGTATAACTTATGAAATTCTTCAGAATACTTCAGTTTGGAGGTTGTCCGTCCGTTTGGTGTATTTCATTCAATGGGGAAACGTGAAAGCTTGTAACGCTATAAGTAAAGAGAAGTAAATTGGAGAGCTTTTAATGAGTCCAAGCGCTTAAAAATATGCTTCGGTACAAACCAAGAACATGTTGACGTTTGAATTTGATCGGCTATGTACTAAGAAAAGAACTAGGCCTTATCATCACAGCCGTCATGCTATGGCCTAGAAGAAGATGAAAAAGTGGGTGATCTAAAACAACTTGGAGAAATAAAAATTGTGAACCAGAACTGGGGCACATTCTAAATGAAAAAGTTTGTTAACCCTGACCAGAGCCTAAGAAAAAGAAAGAAATATACTTTTCCGTGCGATCCTTTTCGCTACTCTATTCAAATTGCATTCACATTTTCTTTCTTTCTTTGCGTTCATGATATTTGGTCCTGCCATATCTTCAGGCCAGCCACCATGATGAAGTCTGTAGTCTTCACCAGTTTGGAGCAGCTGCCTACAACTTTTGTCTCAGCTCCACGCCCACTGGCCAGGTCTGGAATCTTATTTTCCTATAGAGTGGGCATTCACGTAGAATGTGTTCAGGATTCTGTTCACACACTGAATGCCTGCTACTTGCGTTATTTTTATTCTAACTTCCATTTATTCTGTACTACCTCCAGTCCTCTCGATAAAATGTTGTCCCTGGCCAAAGGTAGCTCAGGACGAGAGAGTGAGGTGGACTAAAAGCGCAGTTTCTTCCTCACTTTAATCTAAATCACCGTGCAAATCATCCATTTCAACGGACACAGCAAGAGAAAAGACTGTCCACACGGCTGAACAAAGAGAATGGCCATCATCACTTGTGATGGTTATTATTATTACTAGCACAAGTATGTTTATTATGTCGAAGTTGTTGACCAAAATATACGATGTTTTGAAACATGATCTCATTTGTTTCTCTTTTTCCGCGAGAACACAAGATAGTCGTTCTGTGCTTGCTGTATCATTATTAAATTAACTTAACTTAACTTAACTTAACGTCTTTATACTGGTTTAGAAGACTCTGCAGAGTCTGTATACAATCAGTTCCATTTACATCACCTTCCTCTAGAAGCTGTACGCATCCAATCTGTTCTTAAATGCATTGACCGTCCCAGCCTCCACCACCTCACTTGGCAATGCATTCCAAGCATTCACTACTCTCTGGCTAAAGAAATACTTCCTAATATCTAATCTGGACCTCTCCTTAGTCAACTTGTAGCTGTGCCCTCTTGTCCTTGTTGGTGGTTGTACTTTAAAAAACTTGTTATAGTCTACTTTATCCATTCCTCTGATCATCTTATACACATGTATTAAGTCACCACGAATTCTTCTCTCTTCTAGACACTGAAGGCCAGTTCTTTTTAATCTTTCTTCATAACTGTAATTCTGGAATCCCACTATCAGCTTTGTCGCTCTTTTTTGTATTCTCTCCAGCATGTCTATATCCCCTCTCTGATAAGGACTCCACACCTGTACACAGTACTCCAATCTAGGTCTAACTAATGCTTTATACAGTTTGACTATCACTTCCTTGCTCCTATGTTTAATATTTCTTTTTATCATCCCTAACATTGCATTTGCCTTTTTTACTGCTACCTGAACTTGCTCCCTCACCTTACATGTATGATCTATTATAACCCCTAAGTCCCTTTCTTTATCTATCTTTCTAATATTGTTCTCTCCCATTCTGTAATTATGTTCCATATTGGATCTGCCCATGTGGATGACTGTACATGTATCTACATTAAACTCCATTTGCCAGATTACAGACCATTCTCGAATTTTATCTAAATCCGACCTCAATATATCCACTTCCGCTTTAGATGAGACACTACTGCATAGTTTTGTGTCATCAGCAAATTTTGCAATAATTGAGCAGTGCTTTTAGAGCGTTTTTTTCTCCGGTTTCTGTTTCGTTCGCACTTTTTTTAAAGCGTAAAATGGGTCGCAGCTTATTTGACAGTTTCAGAGGAATGATGCGCTTAATGGGCCGAAACATCCGTTTCTGGCAAGGTCTTCTGTTCTCCCCATGACTGTTATCAGGTTACCTACAAGGAAGCAGTTAGTTTAGGTCAGAGGTTTTCTTCTTTATCATCACCATCATCAAAACTGTTCAGCTCCATGTGGAGCACTGGTCTTCAACAAATACACGCCAATCCATCCAGTCTTGGGTCATCTGTAGCAGTTATGTCCGTGCCTTCTCTGTTTCATGTAAGTTTGTCCTAGCTCTCTATTCAATTTGTGTTTTGATCTGCCTCTTCTTCTGTTGTCTTGGAGACTCAGAATAGAGACGGCCTTTTAATGTTTCCTTAATATGGGATATATCCTTCTTCTTCTTCTACTACTACTACTTCTGCTTATTACTCGTACGATTTCAGAAAAACTCGATTATATCTAAAGAAAGCATTTGTTTGAAGCTTTTGGTATCTCCATAGAGTTTATCCAGGAAAAGTATTGATGATTGTCATATGTGCTTTCTCTGTTCCTCGTATGATGGACACCTTTGTAGCAGATGCTCAACAGTCATGTTGTCAGTATACCCTAGTCTTGATTTGTTGAACAGATGGTATCTCAAGCCTGTTGGAGCTTGTACGGAGTCTAAATATTACTACCTGTTTACATCTGTTGATCTCTTCATATGCACCATTTGGCTGTGCTCTGTTTCCTACTTGTTCCTATATCAAAACCTTATAAACCTTTTGGTCTCTTCATAAGTGGTACCTATATTAGACTAAGGTAGTTATCAACATTGCCTTGACAGTCTGGCAGCTTCCTCGTTGTCAAGAATGTTGCATGGAGATAGAATCTACTGTTTCGCAACTCTCATGAAAAAGTAACATAGGTCACAGAGTATTACTCTTAGTTCTTTTTTTTGCGTCTATTTTTTTTTCAGTTTTGGCACCCCAGTGGCGCAACTACTGACAGCGTGTCTGTGAAGAGTGACACTTGTCTCTCTGGGGTTTAATCTGTCATTCGAACATCTGCTGCAATTTTCAAGGCATATGCCTCTTACACGAATGTACTTGAAATTGGTACAGTTGCCACTGACCGCTTTCTTTGTGTTTTTAAGACTCAGAAAGATTCATCCACCTCCATTCTCTGTTGCTGATCAAGCTGTATATACATGGTTCTACCTGTTGCTTGGGTCGTATTCCCCTATGTGTTTTACAAAAATGGCTCTTCTCTTTGTTTCTGTCTTCTGACTGTTTTTTTTTCCCCACAATGCCAGGTAAGTTTTCTATCAGTTCTCGGAATCGTTGTTTTCTCCAGGTGGGAAGCATGTGTGTTGTGTACATTGGTTTTATTTGTGATTTATAGAATATGTTCTCCATTTAGTTTAACTAATAACTAACAACTTTCTCCCCTTAAGCCTTCTCTTCTAAACGCATTTATTTTCTTATATATTCCGCCCTCTGAACTTCTCACCTTGTTGATGACCCATGCAGTCCCTTCTGTCGTCCATTGGTTGCAGGTTCTTAATCGTTTCCAGCTCATTGGTGTTGACCTCATGTTTCCTGTTATGGTTCTTATTGCTTGGTTTTGGACTCGATTTATTTTGTCAAGTTTGTTTTGGCTCCAGTTACCCATTCTGCTTTATTATTTGAACGGTCTCCCACGTCCATAATACAGCTTCTGTAATATACTTTCATCTGCCCCCAAAGTTGTCCCGGCAAGTTTTATCGAGATTGACATGTTATGCCTTAAACACATCCGGTTTCACTATATCTGTGTTTTCCATGTAATACCTCAATAGTTTGGGCTTTCGTCCAGTTCCAGATTTTTCAAATGTAATTTTTTTTTTAGAGCTGTGTAGTTTGATAGGGGAGAAATGGTATGTGTGGTTTTCCCTCATGTATCTTCATAGCCCTGCCATGGTCCACTCCACCGTTCATGTTAGTATACACTGCATCCTAATGCTTGATTTTGTGATGTATTCTTCAAAGATCCGCATGGCTTAATCATCTGTAAAAACAGAATTGTGTGTACTTTTTGAAATGTTCTTTCTTATATCATATATGTTCTTTCTTATATCATATATGTTCTTTCTTATATCATATATGTCCTTTCTTATATCATATATGTTCTTTCTTATATCATATATGTTCTTTCTTATATCATATATGTTCTTTATTATATCATATATGTTCTTTTTTATTTCATATATGTTCTTTCTTATATCATATATGTTCTTTCTTATATCATATATGTTCTTTCTTATATCATATATGTTCTTTCTTATATCATATATGTTCTTTCTTATATCATATATGTTCTTTCTTATATCATATATGTTCTTTCTTATATCATATATGTCCTTTCTTATATCATATATGTTCTTTCTTATATCATATATGTTCTTTCTTATATTATATATGTTCTTTCTTATATCATATATGTTCTTTCTTATATCATATATGTTCTTTCTTAGATCATATATGTTCTTTCTTAGATCATATATGTTCTTTCTTATATCATATATGTTCTTTCTTATATCATATATGTTCTTTCTTATATCATATATGTTCTTTCTTATATCATATATGTTCTTTCTTATATCATATATGTTCTTTCTTATATCATATATATAAGTGAGGGATAATGTGGACGAGATGGTTCCCCTTTGGGGCATTCCGTGCTCTAATAGTCACTTTCTGCTAAGTCCTTGAACTTGAACTCTAGTGGTTCTGTTTTCAAGATATTGACTGATCCGTGTGCACATTTTCCCACAATCTTGACTTCTACGCGATTTGACTTTCAATCCCTCTTTCCAAACCTTATTTAAAAATTAGTATTTTAAATCCACACAAACCACTAGTGAATTTTGTGTTTATCTTGGAACTTGTCTTTTTAAATATTGTTGGTGATCTGATCGTCAGTTGATCTCTGTTGGGTGAATTTAACTTGCTTCTTCAAAATACCACATGTGTCTGTTCTTCCGAATTGGAATCAATGTGGCGTCCTTCGATGGATACGGTACAATCTCTTTTTTCCAACTTCGTTTTAGTAGTGAAAGAACCTTATGTTTTTTTTCATTTGTGCCAAAACTTATTATCGTTTCATTTGTTATTCCATCTTTTCCTAGTGATTTATTTACTGATCTAAACGTCACAAACATTTTATCCATTGTTAAATTAGCCATTATGTCCTCTTCTGCGACAATATGTGTTATTTTGAATCTTTTGTTAATCAAAAATGGTTCTGGTGTGGTGTTTTTCAGTAGCATAATATTTCATATGTGGAGTTGATATTTCTTTACTGTTAGCATATAATCAGTTTTCTTGATTGTAATTTGCTTGGCGTGATCAACTTTCTTGATTGTAATATGCTTGGCGTAAAGTCCTTTGTTGTTCAGGGGTCGTGCTAGTTTCCAAAGTTTATTTCACTCGCTACTAGGTTTAGAGATTATGTTTTTTTCTTTCCAATTATCTCTTGTTGTCTGATTGAAAGTTCTTTTGCTTTTTTGCTGTGATTTCTTTGAGAGTGATATTTGCTTCGGTTGACTGCTCTATCTCTGTCAAGTTTCTTACGTCTGATAATTCATCCTCACGCTTTTGTAGTTTTTCCTTGCGTCTCTAGGAACTGTCTCAGCCACTGCCTGCAGAAAGCTTTATTTAGGCTATTGTTTCCATACTGCTGCTATGCTCAATTATAGTTTCGCAAAGTCTGTTGTATTGCGAATCTGTCTCAACCAGCTATTTTGTAGTTTCAATGAAGTATCGGTTTTTTTAAAGCAACCTTTTATGGGAGAACCCAGGAACAAAGGCGAGAGGTAGACCGAGGAAAAGGTGGATAGCGTAAACGAGACTTAAAATGGAGAAAAGTGTAAAGGTAAATCAAAAGAAATATATTTAAAATATGTGGACAAGCAAAACATAGCTCAGAAAGTGAATAAAACAGCAACAATAGACTTCGAAAAAAAATTTGCTTAGAGGATTAAGACTGATAGTAAAAGCTTATTTTCTTATGTTAGAAATAAATAAAGAACGTAAGACAAAGTTACCCTCTCATAGCCAGCACATGAAAAATAATAAGTGAGAATAGGGCGGCAGCTAATCTACTCAATCAGTACTTTGGCACAGTTTACACAGAAGAGGACTGCTCCAAGATCCCATAGCCTTTAGATATTTTTCAAAGAGACATGGAATTAAGATCAATCTATATTACAGAGAAAATGTTTGTTTTTTTTAATTGGAGGGGTTGAAAGTGGATAAATGTCTAGGTCAAGATGGTATTCATCCAAAATTGATGTTTGAAATTCCAGACAAACTAGCAAAACCATTGGCTTTATTATGTTCTCAATCACTTGCAAAAGGGATTGTTCCACGGGATTGGAAAGATGCAGGAGTGATCCCCTTATTCAAAAAGGGCAAAAAATCATCCAGCAAATTATGGACCGGTGAATTTAACGAGCATAGTCTGTAAATTGTTAGAATCAATAATCAAAGAAAACATGGTAATCCATTTAGACAAGTTTAATCTAATCAGAAATATTCAGCATGGATTTACTAGAGGGAGATCGTGCTTAACAAATCTATTAGAATTCATGGAGGAGGTTATTAAAATGATAGATAAAGGGAAGCCAGTGGATGTTATTTATCTAGATTTTGCAAAGGCCTTTGATATAGTACCTCTTCAAAGATTATTTAGAAAGTTAAAATCATATGGAATAGGTGGGGACGTTGCCTAATGATTTGAAAATTGGTTAACATGAAAAAGGTAGAGAGTGGGCATAAATAAAGAGTACTTTGAGTGGTGTGAAATAAAAAGTGGGGTGCCACAGGGCTCGGTTTTGAGCCCAATTTTGTTCTTTATATAATATATATATATATATATATATATATATATATATATATATATATATATATATATATATATATATATATAAACGATTTGGACATTGATATGGGATCCATGCTTACAAAATTTGCTGATGACATAAAACTATGCAAAAGTGTCTCATCTAAAGCAAAAGTGGATATTTTTAGGTCGGATTTAGATAAAATTCTAGTATGGTCTGTAAGCTGGCAAATGGAGTTTAATGTACCTAAATGTACAGTCATCCACATGGGTAGATCCAATATGGAACATAATTACTTAATTGGCAAAACCAATATTAGAAAGAGAAAATGAAAGGACCTAGAGGTTATAATAGATCATACAGGTAAAGTGAGTGAGCAAGTCCAAGTAGCAGTGGAAAAGGCCAATGCAATAGTAGGTATGATAACAAGAAGTAATAAACATAGGAGCAAGGAAGTGATAGTCAAAATGTATAAAGCATTAGTTAGACCTAGATTGGATTATGTCTGCATGTGTGGAGTCCTTAACATAGAGGGGATATAAACATGCTGGAAAGAATACAAAAAAGAGCGACAAAGCTGATAGTGTGATCTCAGAATTACAGTTATGAGGACAGACTCAGAAAAACCGGCATACGGTGTCTAGAAATAAGAAGAATTAGATGTGACTTAATACAAGTTTATAAGATAATTTTAAAAAACGAATAAATTAGACTAACAATTTTTTCAAAATACAACCACCTACAAGAACAATAGGACAAGGTTACAAATTAACTAATGAAAGGTCCAGATTAGGTATTAGGAAATATTTGTTTAGTTAGAGAGTGGTGAATGCTTGGAATGCATTGCCACAGGAAGTAGTGGAGGCAGGGACAATTAATGCATTTAAGAATAGATTAGATGCGCATAGATTTTAGAGAAAGGTAGTGTTAATTAAACTGGTTGTATACAGACTCTGCAGAGTCTTCTAAACCAGTATGAAGATGTTAAGTTAAGTTAAAGTCATTGACATGAGTAATAGACCTGAACCAATCCAACAGCTTCCCAGACGCCAATAAACCACCATTTTCCGCCTGAAAACAGACCACTGCAGATCATTGGACCATCTACATCGGCTCAAGATCCCATACAAGTGAGAGTCCATGTGGAATTTTAGTCCATTCCCCCGAACACATTATACAGGACTGCCCAGCATACAGCGATCTACAATGCCAAACTTGGTCAGAGGGAGCCGAGATTACTCAGAATATGTGGCTGCCATCCGGACATGGAGAGGACTGTAGACTACGTCCTAGCGACGGGACTACAGGTCTAGCTTGGCCAAAAAGCTTGAAAGCAGAACAAGAGCAAGAAGAAGAAAAAGAAGAAGAAGACAAAAGTTTCCTCTTTAACTTGATTCATCGTGTGGCGTATTTATGAGTTGAAGATGTGAATCAATTGTCCAGCTCTATACTTCCACTCATCAACAATCTGTGTCTGAATATGCCTATCTTTCTTAATGGCTTTTGGGGACTTCAACGACTATGCATTTGAATCTTGTTATTTCCATATAAGAAAGTGATAGATCTTTCGTTGGTGGGACATACACGTTATAAATGTATGTTATAAATATGGATGTTGTTCTATTTACAGTAATGTCACTTCTATTATTTCTGCCTGGTTATTGGTGTTCAGTGACACCCCACTGTTCACTTTTAAGTTCGCGCAAATATCAGCACGCCTCCTTTGTGTCTGTCTCGGTAGTTTGAAGGCTTGGTATCCTCTGACATAAATAAGTGGATGCCATTGAGGTGGGTCTCCTGGATAGATGCCACATCAAATTTGATCTTTATGTGGTCGTTTTAATAGCGAAACTCTTGTATTCAATACCGTCTCCGCTAATATCAGAAATAACAATAAATAACGGAAGCAGTACAGCTTCTCGTGTACGAAGCACACACTAGGGCTCGGTCAAAAAACATCTTCATAACCTGACGTTGAAAGGCACATATAGACATAAGCGAAAAGAAGTGGACCGTCTCCACACTCCACTGCAGCATGTTTAGTGGTCTTTGTGTTTAGTCAATAGCTCCTACCCCTTCCCTAAGTACCTTGGCTCCATAGAACAGAGCAGTGCGCACATCAATAGCAGTAGGTGGACCTTGTACTGGCGGGAGGCCCGACTTTCTCGTTGTCTCGTGTGACTCCACGGGAGCACAGCGCTGCTTACTGTTTATTCTTGACGTCCTCATAAAGCGAAAATGACGTTGAACTGTTTCATGTGGCCGGCCCAGCGGATCCTATCTCAATCCGTATATGTCAGGTTTAACTTCCCTAATCTTTGTCTGTCCCCAGTATGCATGTAGTCAACAAGTTCATGTCGCCGCTAAGCTTGACCCCAACTCTTTTACCTTTCTAGCTTGAGCGGCCATTCTCGTAATTATGCTACCGCCAACATATCTGATGAGGTCATGGGGGCACATAAGCTCCTCTACTTCAAAGAGGTGGAGCCACGAGAGAGGATTGAGTCCCATCCTCTACTTCAAAGAGGTGGAGCCACGAGAGAGAATTGAGTCCCATCAAAAACAAACGTCTTCTCCTCGAGCCACGTTCCATCGATGTATCTCCGGTTCTTCTCAGCAGGTCAGCATTAGTGATCTCATCATAGCGTCTCAATCTCTTGTAAGTGCATCCATTTATGGAAGTCTGTACTTTTTTCGTTTTTGTTCATAGTCAGTGCCATGCAGTAGAGCGCACTCTATAATTGAAGTTAACGAGTTAAATAATTATTTTTGTGTTAGAGACTTAATTTCTTTTGATTTTCATAAATTTCCCAATGACAGTTTTTGTCTTCTGAAGTTCTTCCTCAAAAGGACGATGTGACGTTGGGGTGCAGGGTACAGCGCGAAACTGCGATATCTGCTTTTGTGTGTGTGTTGTTGTTTTTTTGTGTCGAGGGAAAGGGGGGGGGGGTGGGGGGCAGGTTTAACTACTTTCTTCGATCATTGTTCTCTTAGCCAGACAACTCGAGTACAACCTGCTTCCAAAGCCCTCACTTGGAGGTAAAATAGGGTCTTAGTAAGCTATGGTTCCCTGACCCAGTAGCCAGCTATGAGTTGCTGGATCAGTTGCTATTAACTGCTGGATCTTTGACCCCCCTCCCAATGGAATGAAAGCTCCTCTCGACTTAATGTCAAGGGAATCTTGTGGACCTCGCTTATTTAACAGTTATTCGACAATGGTCTGCCCATTTCTTAATCACCTATTTTGCATTGCAAATTCTCTTCTCAGTCTTAATAAAGCAGTTAATTTATATGTGCTGTTTATCGGGTGTTTCATCCTTCCGTACGCTGCATCTTTCCACTGTCTCTCTACTAGCCTAACTCCTTCCTAACAATTTCAAGAACACTCTCGTTTGTAATGCGATCCAGATGCCAAGAATTCTTCGCAAGCATCTCATTTCCATTGCGCAAATTTTACGTTCTAGTGCAGCCGTCAGAGTTCAAGTCTCACACGCGAAGAGGTATACCGAAATGACCATTGTATACATTAAAGTCAGCTTCGATTTAAGGCAAATGTTCTTGTCTTTCCAGATTATTCGCAGTGTGGTCAGGGCGACCATGGCCATTGCTGTTCTTGACTGGGTCTCCGTTCTAGATCACTCCGCATTCATTTCTGCTCCAAGATATTTGAACCGCGCAACGTTTTCTTAGGTTCATCTTTGACCATAATCGGGTTTTAAATACCCTCTGGGGCTTTGATCACGATCTTACCCTTCTCTGCATTGATTTCCATCCCACATTTCTGGGCAGCATTGTCCAGGTTTGCGACTAGCCTTGCAGTTATGTCAGGTTATGTTCTATCCAGGCCGGTAATGTCATCGACAAACCGTAGGTTGTCGACTATGCGTCCACCTATACTGACCGTCCCTACGTATTCATCCAATGCTTCTGACATAATGCGTTCTAGAAAAACATGGAAAAATGTCGGAGAGAGGAGACACCCTTGACGCACGCCGACTGTCGTGCGGAACCATTCACTTGTGGTCTCGTTGAGGTAAAGTGCACTGTTGGCATCTGAGTATAGTTTCTCAATGACGTGGGTGAGCCACCATCCTATCTTGTACTTGCGCAGAGTTTCCCATAGGGCCTCATGTCCCACCCTATCAAAAGCCTTTTTTAAAAGTCAATGAAGACCTGGTTCAATTTCTGTTTGTGCTGAGTGTATTTTGCACTGATCAAGCGCTGGTTGAAAATTTACTCTATTGTGCTTCGACTAGCACTGAAAACCGATTGTTCTTCGGCAACAATTTCTTCTACTCGTGGCTGCAGTCTGTAAACCATAATCTTGAGCATAACTAAACTGGCGTGGCTAATCAGACTGATGGTTCTGTAGTTCTGACACTGTTGGAGATTACCCTTCTTTTGTATCATTGATTTTGTCCAGCTTGTGGGCTATTCTCCCGTCTGCCATATCATGTTATAGGTTTGTGTTAGAAAATCTATCACCACTGTCCCTCCAGGAATTAATAGTTCGCCTGGTATGTTATCCACTCCGGCCGCTTTACCCTTTTTAAGAGATATAACCGCCACCTCAACTTTTCACACATGAGGCTTAAGTTATCTTCCTCTTCTTGTTGGTCTGCTGGGGTTTCATCTCTAGGATCCCTAGGGGACTTTATATTGTACAGCTGAGAGCAATATTCCGTCCATGTCTACATGACATCCATTTCTAGCCTTACAATAGTCTTTGCACCCCTTATATTTGGTAAATTTTGCAATAAAATAATTTGCCCTGGGTAAATTATCTCGCACGTAGAAAAACCACCATATACCACACCTAGTAAACAGGTGCTGCCTGCGCCATCTATGTTCAGTCACATGATCCGATCTGCTTTACATGATTGGTCCGCTGTTTAACCAACCTTTTGTATGGTCGGAATCATAACAAGCTCGTCGTTTTCAGCCATCATGGCGAACCCTCGGAAGTTTAGCGAAAAAATTGCCTTACACACACAAAAGCAGGCTGAAGAGACCGCGGCTTTTGAGGCAATTTTACAAGAAGTCACTTCTGCTACAAGGGTAAATAACGTATTTATCATAGCTATTAATAAGCAGACAAGTCCCAAACAGCAGTGTTAAAAATTGCATGCTAGCGGCTATGGCCACTCAAACGCCAAACGGCGAGTCTAGTGTTTAAGTCGCCTGGCCGTAATTATCCAACTGTTTGCAAAAGTATACGATTTATTGGGTGTGGCACATATATCGTTAACTAGACAATCCTATTTGCCTTGAATATTAAGACTTTATCGCTTTACGCTCTTTCTGAAAGCATACACAATGTAAATAGTGTATTCAAATCGAATTGTTGTTGTGAAGGGACTCTACTCCTGATTGTCACTGTCAACATCCCTTTAGCTTGTTAGCCTACTATACCAAGTTTATGGGATTTTGCTTGATATGACAGGCCTTGATTACTCTTCTATAAACTATAGACACACGGCGGTAATTAAACCTGTTTTATTTTAGCGACTTGTTTTTTAAAAA